>JABEVS010000120.1:0-156660 GCA_018290735.1 Coelastrella sp. MACC-549
CATTATTACAGCTGATTTGCTGCTGAGAGAGCCCTTCACGCGTGTGAGGGGTGTGATTGTTGAGCAGTCAACTTGCAAGGCAGAGATGTGCTCACATGTAGCGGACTTTGCCCTTTTTGCCAGCGTTTCTCTCCGTCAATAGAATCATTGCCCTGTAGCTGCCATCAGGCGCACGCCAGATGGTGTGCTGCCCAAGCTGCTGGGTCTCTTCACAGCTGCTTTTTCTGCAGCTGTTTGCTACGGTATTCCAAACGCCAGAAATGATATAGCAGACAAACCAATAGAAATATTGCAGTAAAATCATGGTCGGTTGAACTACAAATCAGCCTGACCATGAAGGCTTGAACGAGGCCATCAGAAAGCAATACTGGTCGACACTGAACGTGCAGTAAGTACTGTAAGAAGCCAATTGGACTCGCATGGCAGGCTCGCTGTAGCATATGTGTGACAGAGGCAGTACGCATGTCCGCTTTAAGGGCTTTAATGAAACCTTGTAGTTCTTCTTCTTCTCGGGTGCGCGCTGCTATAGTAGCGACCCTGGCACTTCTCAGAACGTACACGCATCCCTTCACGCATGTAGTGAACAGTGTCCAACAACATTGCTTCTCTTGCATCAGTCTGTTGGCAGCCTCGTGTCCTCGTGCTGTTTGGCACCACTTAGGCAGCCAGAGCCATACGCATAACATTGTTAAGGCCTCGGAATGAATCAGCAAGGATCCAACCCGGAAGCGTGCAAGCAAGTGCACAGAGGCTGCAAGGACAGACAGTGCTTGAACGTGGCCACGCGGGTCGCCGCTCAACCCTTTGTTCATCGCAGCACAGTGAAGTTGGTTAGTGGTCAGCTTTTTAGCTAGATAGGAGCAGCCCCAGGTGCGAGTGCTGGGCGATTGACTTGTGCAAGACAACACCAGCAGGGGCATCCACAGGTGCAGCGTTCATCGACTTAGCGCAGTGACCCGGCTGCAGAAACTGTAGGCATGCCAGCTTGTTGGCTGTCAAAGCTGCTTCTGCCACATCTGCACTTCACACGCTGTCCTGTCCCCCTCAGTGCCATGGCTGAGAGTATGACTGCGCGAATATAGTTACACCGGTGTACCTCACTTCATCACTGAACAACTGCAGCTTGCCATCAGTAGAGCAGCAACCAGCGGTGCCAAACAAAAGGGCACAGGTGCTACAGAGGTGTTCCAGCGGCTGCAGGCCACCCTCATTACATAAACACAACTCATGTTGGCCACAGAGCTGCACAACTGTACCAGCACCTGCAGCAGCAAGCTTTGCTGAGCACAGTGTTCACTCTCAGGGGCAACATGCAGGCAGGTGCTGATGCCACAACAGTCACCAGCAGATGTACCTTTCTCAACCCAAGTAACTAGTAAGGCTCAGCAATCAGGCTGATGCCAGGTGCTTTTGGAGGAGTAGTGAGCAGCAGCAGCTTCAACAAGGCCATGCCTAGGCCCATCTGTACACAACAAGCCGTGCAGCAACAGACAAGGGTAACGTTGGGTTTGCCAAAGCAGCACCAGTGGCAGCAACTGTTTCTTATCACTACAACAGCAGCAGCTTGTGCAGCACATACTATGATAGTATCATATGCATAATTCTCTGCTATTGATACTTCTGCTGGCAACCTTCGGCTGCTACTGCTAAGGACGGCTGATACTGCGTGTGGGTATCTGGGGTCACCAGCTGGTGCAACCGCCTTGCAGCAAATGATCCTGTGCTGCTGCTTCTGCCTACTGGATTCAGCTTCCGTACTGCTGCTGCTGCAGTATGATGTAGGCGACTCATTTTGAAACATGAAAAGACCCCCATGAAGTTGGTTTGAAAGTTTACTTGCCTGCCAGGCCAAACTTGTCGGGTCATATCATCCTTGCAGGCTGGACAGTACCACTCCCCCTCAGGCAGCCTGCTGATGCCCACACACACCATGTGGTATGCCAGTTGGCAGCCTGGCCTGTCACACAGCAACAACTCTCCCCCTTCACAACACACAGCACACTCATCAAAATGACTGTCAGCATCGCCTTTATCTTCTCCTCCTTCTCAGCTACCCGGATCACAACCCACAGTGTTTGATGTGTCCCTCCGATCGTGACCAATCATACCGTATGATGATCATTGCCGTTGCCGTCAAGTCCATGTGATGAGGAGTCTGGCTTTGATTGCACGACCTGCCCACACCCTGTTCTCTGGGGTTCCGAGGTTTGCTTGCTGCTTCTGCCTGCTGCTTCTGCTGCTCCTCTTTGCTGGACTCCGGCCACTGCAGTGCGCACCACACCCTGCCTGCCGTTGTCAACACTCCTGCCACCCTCGATGCTGCTGCTGCTGCTGCTGCTGCATGTGTTGCCCTCCGAGTCGGACTGCTGCCCAGACAGATGATATCATGGTTGGCACCTGGAGTGGTTGTGCCTGCAGCATGATGGTGTTTCTGGTTGAACATTACCTGGTCATCCTCAGGCTCATCAGCTGCAGCGCCACTGACAGCAGCCTCAGCTGCCTGCTATCTGCTCACAACATCAGCAACAGCAGCAGGCTGCATGCCCCATCTCATCATCGCTGTCACTGATCACCTGCCTTTTCCGCCTGCCCCGCTGCTGCTGCTGCTGCTGCTGCCTGGCCTGTCCAGCTGCTGCAGCTGAGCCGCGCAGACTGTCTGACTCAAGCAGCAAATGAAAGTGCACCATCTGCCAGGCTTTTAGTTGCACCACTCCCTTTTGCTGCAACTTTTGCTGCTGCTGTTGAGCTATGGAGCTGCCTGAGACTGCTACTACCGGTACTTGATCTGTTTCTTCAGACTCCAACACCATCAGGCTGGCCTTGGCAAATTACCATACCATACCATACCATACCATACCATACCATACCATACCATACCATACCATACCATACCATACAACCTGGCCCCTGAGGGGCACCCTGCAAGAGCCAACAAACCCTGCAAGAGCTACAAAGTCGCTCATGGGGAAAGTCTGAAACCAAACAATTTCAGAAGACACAAAGAACTCAAAAGACTATGCATTCCAGGTATGTGTCCTGTGAACATGCTGCATAAGCAGCACATGAATACAACCCTGATCAAACACCACTGCAAAGCAGCGGCAACTGCGTCATTGCACCAAGCCCAAGAAATCCTGTCTGTTGCCTGTGAAAAACCTGTGGAAACACTGCACAAGCAGCAGGTGCACCACTACACATACCCTGGTCAACAGCCACTGCAAAGCAGCGGCGACTGCTTCCCTGCACCAAGCCCGCAAATCCTGTCTGTTTCCTGTGAAAAACTTGTGGAAATACTGCATAAGCAGCAGGTGTACCACTGCACATACCCTGATCAACAACTGCGTCACTGCACCAAGCCCACAAATCTTGTCTGTTTCCTGTGGAAATACTGCACAAGCAGCAGGTGCACCACTGCACATACCCTGGTCAACAGCTACTGCAAAGCAGCGGCGTCTGCTTCACTGCACCAAGCCCGCAAATCCTGTCTGTTTCCTGTGAAAAACCTGTGAAAAACCTGTGAAAGTACATGCCTGGAGATTCTTGTCTGCTGCTAGAGGGCTCCTGTCAAAACTCCGGCTTCATTTACGTCTGCAAATCCACTTTGACGTATTCCTGTAACATTTCCTTGTGCGTTCTTCGTTGCTGCATACAACTTTGCTGCTGCTGATGCTGCTGCAAGCCTGTGGAGGCATGCCAACCCACACTGTGGGGTGGCCTTGGCTGTTGCTGCTTGTGCCACAAGTGTTGCTGCTGCAGCTGTGCCGTGGGCACTACCTGGACCATCAATAATATAGATATCTACGTTATCGTCCTTATCATTGAAACCATCATCCACACCACCATCAGACTCATGATATGTTGTCTCCAAGACAAGTAGTACTCATCATCGCTGCCTCCAGCATCAAGTTTACTCAATCACTGATGGCATCACTAGGAGTATCATCCAGTGTCAGACCAGCAGGCTCATCATCACCCACACCGGTGTACCATGATGGTGGGTACCCTGATTCAACAGCATCAGCACCACCAGGGCTCCCAACAAGGTACCGTTTATCATACTGCTGCTGCTGCCGTCTATAGTGCCAACCTTCTGCCGCCGTCTCTCTCCCTTGCTGCTGCTGCTGCCGCTGGCGGGAAGCACCTTTGACCCTGCAGGGAACAAGCAGCAACAACAGTTGCGGCATGCAGCCACAGTGTGTTCAGTCTTGCACTTGGCTGCCAGCAGGCTGATGCCAACAAGTAGCATCTCAGAACATGGCATGTCTCAGACACGGTGTGCAACAGCTTTACAGGAAATTTCCCGCGCTGTTGACCTACTGACGTGTGCAAGCTTCGTGTCTGTTGCAATCATTGAGTCAATGATATCCAATCATTTGATGCCGCGGCAGCAGTCATGAGCCACTGAGCTTCTCTCTATAACACCAGATGTTTCTTGGTGTTAGATCTGTCAGGCCTTGGGCACCAAATCCCAAGTCTAGCTTACTAGGACTGGATGGTTGAACAATAGACGGTTCGCCGACCGTTGTTTGTGTTTGGCAATCTAGTGTTGACTCTCAGAGTCAACCAAGGCGGCCTTGGTTTTGTCAGGTACGGGTTCCCAGAGTGTCACACGCAGGCCGATGCTGCATCCGATGAGGCTGAGGCTGGATGCAGGACATGCTGCTCTGGCACAGGGCAGGAGCCTTTCGAAGGCGGCCTTCAGCCATGGTGGAGATATTCTGGGGCCCCAGCGCCACTGCCGCTGATCATGATAGCGGTATATATGCGAAATATGGCAGCTTGTGTAGTGTCTTCGGGTGTTGTGACTGATGATGGTGGCTGGCAACCACCAAAACACGTGTCTCACAAGCCATCCTGCTTGTTAGCAGACTGCTGTTGGGCGTGAGTTAGAGCCCCGCTTAGTCTGTGCCTGTGATGCTACTGCAGGCTTGCATGATCGCATATAATTGACCCACACTCATGAGATAAATAAAACAATGAATGCCATGATATGATGATAGGATATGAAAGATCAGTCACTTGCGCCGCGTATCATTGATATCACTTATATGAATGATTGTTTCTGGTGCCATCAGTTCAAAACACTGTTGTAACCCACCATGAGTTTGTTCAACTGTTACATTGGTGTTTCAAGACTTGTGGTGTCACTTAGTGATTTGCAAGGGAGGCTTCCTTACTGACTGTGACATCCCCTTCATGGCTCAACAAGCGGAACAAACAAACTTTCAGAGTGTTGTTTGCAAACAGTCGACTTCGCACTGCAAGCTGTAGTTGGCTTCACAGCAAGCTGTGATTAAATGGTATGACAATTTGTGTCTCTTGCGATGTTCTGGCTTACAAATGTGAACTGCTATGTATGGTACCGTACCATACATAGTACCGTGACGGTACCATACATGCCATACCATACAACCTGGCCCCAGAGGAGCACCCCGGAGGAGCCAAAGTGCAGTCCACACTGTGACAGCTCAGCTCTAGAAGGGCTGAGCCCTGACTTGGCAAGTCACTTCTGCAGTGGCCACTTTATACTTGTCAAGACATGATATCATACAAAGCTAACAGTCAGAAAGCTCTCACTGAGATCATGCCATAATCCGAATGAACTTCCGAAAATTTTTGGCCACGTCAATGCTGTTCTCATGAGATCAAGACAAGCTGTACTACTAGGCTAGTGATCTCATCACCACAGATGGTCATTGCTGCCACACTGTCTGATATGCAGCCAGCACGTCAACCGTTGACGGTGTTGAACACCGTGTGGCTGGTCTGATATAAACTTCTTCGGGCAACTTGCTGACCACTGTAGGCTACCAGCTCACAACCAGTAAGGGCTTCCAAACCATACCATACCATACAACCTGGCCCCAGAGGGACGCCCCGGAGGAGCCAACATAGTCGCTCATGGGGGGTATATCTCCACATCGTATTCCTCAACACAATCAAACCAATCCTCACTATGAAGTGACCAGAAATCATCCGAGACTTCAAGTGACGCCTCAACTTCTGGTATTGACACCCTAGCTGCCATTGGGCTGCAGCGCTTGAGCCAACAAGCATCCAAAGTACTACCTGCCTGCTACTTTTACCATAGAGCTGAGCTGGCTTCTGTTGACTGACATGGTCACTGTGATCACACTGACTTTCATGAAGGGCTCACATTACATCTGAATGTAATGTTAGCCAGCAATAATTGATTATGCGGAAGATGTAGAACCTGAGCATTAGTGACTTTGAGCTGAGGCTGAATATCCACCCTCAGTCAATCCTCAGTTCATGAAAGGCAACCTACAAAGTGTACCAGGCTAGTGTACTTGGTAGGGCCTGGGCACTTCTCTTTCCCTCGACTTGGAAAGACAGTCTCTAGTATAAAATTGTTCTACACTAAGTATAACATTTACAATGAAGCCTCAGATTGCGGGCTACAGGTAGCCAGTTTGAAGTATCATGTAGAGCCAATGTTGTTATGCAGTCCGGGACTGAGTCAGAGGGTTGTGTGCCAACAGACTGCCGCATTAAATGCGTCCACACATGAACACGGCACATAAGGCGGCAGCAGGCACTGGCTTAAAAAGTGATACAAGCCAGACGAGGAACCACTAGCAGACACAGAAAGCTGCATGAGACATATGCCGACTGCATGATACACAGTACTGAGTGTTGAGCCCATCAAACTGGACGGGACAATATACACATTCTGCTCTCAGGTCAGTTTCATCAGAGTCACTCATCAATGATATACATCAAACTCAGAGTCAGAAAGAAACAATACTTCTATCTGATTGCTGGGGCAGCTGAGCCCACAATTGAATCCACAAGATAAGAAGAAGAGCACCACCCCCTGCTGCAGGTGTAGTACACCACTTGTTGATCAATGGCTTGTGGAACTTGAGACTGGAAAAATTGCCTTACTTTCCCAGCAAGGACTTGGCACCAAACAAGCTTTGAAGTTTGTGATACCATGTTTGCACCGCCAGCGCAAGCGATTGGCAAGTCATTATTTGACGCTGTAGCAGCCACTGGGCTAGCTACATGCCTGTAATGCCAGTGATATCTTGGTACACAGTACCTGAACTGGACTTCAACAACCAAGTAAGGCAGCCACCGTATTGTTTGTCTTGGCCAATAGATCGTTTGTATGTTTCTGTTTACAATCACAGAACCTGTTTTAGAACCTGTTTACAATCGGAGAACCTTTGTCAAACAAGGCCCCTTTCTCACATACTCTGATGGACTTTGCGCACTCAGTAGGTGCCTCAAATCCCAGCGATAGGCTGGGTTGTTGTCCAGCAGCCCCTTAACAAACTCCAGCTCCACAGAGCTCAGCTTGTCAGGGTGGAGCAGGTCAGAGTTGTGAGGGTCGGCCCAGAGGTGGGTGCCAGGAGCCTCTCCAACACGGCACCGCATGAACGTGCAGCCTGCAATCACACAAATGATCAGCAGCAGCAACAGTGGTGAGTCTGACAGACAATACTGAATCAAAGTTGAGCATGAAGGTGAGATGACTGACAGGGACAACACAGCCGCTGTGTCTTATGATACAGGCAGGTACTGGCATATGATTTTTATCATATGTGCATGCCATGCTCAGTGAGCACCATGATGCTGAGTGACTTCACAGCCGTACTGCACTAGTGCATGCATGTTGCCAATTGTTTTGGAGTCATTACCAGCATGGTACTGAGCACACTTTTGCAAAGAGGGAGTGCAGTTCAACAAGTTGTGCACAGTCACTGCAGCAGTGTGAGCAGACATGCAAAAAAGCTGTCATTGCCACCATCATGGCAGTAATGCTATGGCTGCAAAGTACTGATTATTATTATAATTGCCACCATCATCATCATCTTGAACTCACCCAATGAGAAGAGATCTGACTGGGGTCCGTATGCCCCCTGGTTCAACACCTCAGGGGCCATGTACCCGGGTGTGCCTGCTGTCCAGCTGCCGTAATCAGCAGGGTGTGCCATGATCTTGGCAATGCCGAAATCAGCAGCTTTCAGAACCATTCTGTTTATCTTGCCGTGCTTTACGGAGCATACTTGTATATTTGAGGGCTTGCAGTCCCTCCATATTATGCCCTGTTTGTGGAGCTCTTCCAACATGGGGAGCAGCATCGTGCTCATCATGGTGTGTAGAGCCTGAGGGGGAAGGACCCCTTTGTTCTTGTCCAGCATGTCCTGCAAGCTCAAGATGCCTGCCTCCAGCAGCAGTGCCAGGGGCCAGTTGCTGCTGCTCTGACCAGCCGCGGCAGTAGCAGCACCAGTGCCTTCCAGCTTCTCCACCCGGGCAACTGCATACATGTCTAGCACCAGGTTGCTGTCACTGGTCTTATCATAGCAGCTTGCCTCCAGATACAGGCTCTCCTCTACACTTTTCCTCCACTCTTCTGGCGTCCTCTCCTGCTGCTCCTGGTGGGGCAGCGCACTGTGGCAGTGGCCAACCTTCAGAGCAATCTTATGGCCCACCTTCAACGCATCAAAGCGCTTTCGGATCACTTTCTGCTGCCGTCTGCCAGCACGGTTTGCAAAAAATGGTTGCTGCAGGTCCTTCACATGATGCAGCCCCTGATAGGCCACACCTGAAACTTGTGCTGAGGCCCCCTGCCCCAGAATGCTGGTTACTTTCACCAGCACACTGATTCCAGAGTACTGTTGCCGGCCAGACAGCAGGTGGCACACCAGCTTATCACCTACAACATAGGCCTGGGCCCCTTCTGTGCTGGTGCTGCTGATGGCACACTGTTCCTTCACAGTGTTGTCCTGGCCCTGGCAATGCTGCTTTGAAGACTCTAATGATGCCTCAGAGGAACTGAGGCTGAGTGGTGCTGCTGCTGCTGCTGCCCCTGTGCCAGCCTGGCTCTCACTCCCTGCTGAGCCACTCCGAGTCATACAACCCTCAGAGCCAGGTGGCGTGGGTGACCCAGTTGGGCTCACCTCCGAGGTGGTGCTGATGTGCTGTGCTGCCAGGTGTGTTGCCTTGGCAGCAGATCCCTGCACAGCATGATGATGTTGCAGGCAGTAAACATCTCAGTGTTGTTCATTGAGCGGATGCAACAGGAACATGTGCTGATCATGGCCATGACTGGTCATATATGCCATCAGGTTATGACTACAGGCTCACTCTCCTGTCGAGCTGTTGTGTTGGTTTGTATTGCATCAGGAAGGTTTGAAGCAGTTTGCAAACAGCAGCATGAGAGGTTGGACAGATTTCTTGTCTGACACAGCAGCCCGAGCTCACCAGGGAGGTACTGAGGCCCTGGGGCACCTCTGTTGCCAGGCCCTGACCTGGGCACTGCACAGCAGGCATCAGGGAGCCAGTTGGAATCTACAGGCGCAATGACCCCAGCCACAATCATTGTCAGGCGCAAACAAAAGCTGAATTGTTGGTCATGATAGTTCGCTGATGCCATCCTGTCATGGCTGCAGTCCCAGGTTGCTGTCAGGTTGTTAATTCAATCAAGCTCTTGGAGAGGGGGCTGAAGCAGCAGGTAGAGGAATCTGCAGCAGCAAAGCATTGATATCAGCTCATAACTGACACAGCCAGCACAACTTACCTTGCCATCAGACGTTGGGCCCATTACTGTGAGCCGGACGTGACCCGGCAGGCTGTTGGGCTGAGCAGCCTCAGGTGCAGTGACATTCAAACCAGCAGTGGCAGCCTTGTCCTGCACAGCAGCAGCATGTCACGGACAGTGTGTACACCCAGGGCTGTTTACTGGCCGATTACCTGAGAGATTATGCATCCCACCTTTATGACGCTGGCAACAGGCACTTGATAGCTTTGAGGCACAGCGCCATGGCAGAACTGCTATAACAGCTGTAACAACTGCAGAGTTGTAAATATTGTGAACATTCTCAAGTACAAACCCCTGCCTGCCAATGTGACTGTGCTGCTGTGCCATTGTGGTAAGCACAGGATTGGCAATTTGGTTGTAATGAACAGGAGGCAGTCAACAACGAGATGACAGGTTTCTTTGAAGTCTTTGATGCTGGGTGATATGAAATTGGGGTACCCAGATACAGTGTCATAGCAGAGGCCACCACTGTGTTGTGAGCGTACTACAAGACTGCCAAGTGCGCACTTGCTAGCAGCCATGCTGCTGCTGGCATATGTCACAGCACATGAGCTTGCCTGTGTGATGTAAGCTGTTGGCTTCACAAAGCCCTTGGTGGCTCGTCTGCCATCTAGCAGTACTCCTCCACTCAAACCTCCCACACTCTTGCTCACTGCCAGGAGATCCATCAAGTTGGGCTTGCCAGCTCCTGGCTCAGGGCAGATCAGCACCTGGGACCACAGCAGAGCAGCTTTACATGCTTGATAAGCTGTTGTGTTGTATGGTGTTGCATGCAGGAGCATGTGAAGCAGTGTGTCAACAACAGCCTGGCCAGGGAGATCACGCAGATTGCATAGCTGACACAGCAGCCACAGCTCACCTTTTGCATCCTATCCTCAGTTATGGCCTGTGGCACCTCTTTGGCCCGGCCCTGGCCTGAGGACTTCAGCTCATGCAGCAACAGGGTGATGGGACTGACCCAGCCCAGTGGCCCCACCATGGTGCTGCTTTGCTGCGCCCCCTTGTGTGCACCCTTGCCGGCAGCTGTAGTGTCCGCTTTGTTCTGCACAGCAGCAGCACAATGGTGACCATTAAAGTTACAGCCACCAGCACAATATAATTCATCCTGCACAGCAGCAGCACAATGCATGGCGGCCATCAAAGTAACTGTCGCACTTGCCCCAGCCAGATATATTGTTGGGCAAAAACATAAGCTGTATTGGTCCTGACAGGTCATTCAATCAGTGATGGTTCACAACATCATGATGGCTGCAGACCAAGGATTTAGTAAGGCTGCCAGGTTGAGAGGTGTTGCAAGAGAAGGCAGAGCAGTTGACAACAGCAAAGCAGCAAAGATTATAAGTCAACTTTCCAAGCTGACACGGCCACCACAACTTACCTGGCTAGCAGCAGGGTCTGCCACAGCCCTCTGGGCATGCACAGCACAAAAGTGCAGCGCAAGCTCCCTGTTGATGCCAAATACAATGGCTGCATTGCCACTGTCAGCATCATAAACGTCACTGATTGCCTGCACCAGCTCTGGTGTGACCTCCAGTTGAGGACGGCCAACCTGCCCATGAGCACCTGCACCAGACACTTCCTGCAAAATAGAAAGACAACACAGCAAGTCAACTACTGCACAGTATGGCAGTCATTGCACGGTGCAATGCCATGTGCCATGACACTCAACATGAGCAGTCAAGGTACCGTATTGTATTGTCAGCAATAAAACAAGTTGTATCGTATCATACTGTATTGTATTGTATTTCTGGTCAAGGTATCGCTGTACGTATGCCAGTGTGAGGATAGTCCTGTGCAGGCTGCTCAGCAGAAGTTCTCAGTTGAGCTGGGGTGCTGTATTTTGTCCTCATTCATCATCATGGTGTTGCTGTACAGCTGTCAGTGGTAAGTTAATTGTACTGGATGCGCAAGACTTGCCTGAGAGTCACCCCAGAACTCAGTAGTCTCTGACGTCGAGGGCTCATAAGAGCTGTCCCATTTGTACAGATTTTTCAACTGGTAGATAAGTTTTTCCAGCTCCTGCAGGGACAGAAGCAAGGCTTGGTGTGGGTGGAGCTACTGTAGCTCATATCAGTGATATGTTGCGCACATTGGCATGAAGCTTGCTCACACAGCCGCTGGTGCGGCACCCTGCACACATGTGTTCATGCATATTCATGCCCACGACCAACCCTACAACACGGCAAGCAACTCACCAGCAGCCTGTGATCTGTCATAGGACCCCCTGCTGCCTGATTTTGGCGGAGACCGTCCACAGCATCAAGTACCTGCGCTGCCTCCCACCAGCACACAAAACTCCGTTGCAGCCTGCAGCAAAAGTGCAAATCTGCAGTCAGTGGTAATCTCTTGCTAAGTAGACACTGTTATTACAGCTGAATGTTGCTGAATGAGCGCTCTCATGCGTGTGTGTGGGCGCGATGGGTAAGCAGTCAACTTACAAAGCAAGCTTGTACTCACATGCACAGGGCTTTGATGCTGCGACCATTGTAGGTTTCAACGACCATAACTGCAGCTTTGAAGCTGCCATCTTGGCCCCGAAAGATGGCTCGCCGGCCAGATGTTCTGTTGAGTTTGCAGCTGCTTTTCCTGCAGCTGTTCGGCGGCCGACAGAACCGTAATATCCAAGCAATTGAGTCAAAAAAAGGCATGTATATTGTTTTATACATACTCATGGAACTGGCAAGCACCACACTCCGGGTCAAGGATGACTTTCGCCAGAGAGCACGGCTCGCTGACGTGGAACTTAGAAATAGCAACAAAAATACCAGCAATGGTTATGTTCAACTGGACTCGCATGGCAGGAGGTTGGTCGTTGTGACACACATGTCATAGAGGCAGTACGTATTCCGTATAAGCCTAAATTTCTCCTTCTCAGCTGCGCGCTGCCGCAATAGCGACATGCGTATGGATGAATATCTCCAAAAAGCATACGCCGCTCTTCGTGCATGCAGCGAACAGTATCACCCAATTTTGCCTGGCTTGCATTCTCTTGGTAGCCTCCTCTGCTCGTGCTGTGTCGCACCACCAAGGCATTTAAGTCAGAACCCGCAACCTGACCAAGGCTGCGGCCTGATCCAGCTAGGAATCATCGAGGCAGCGAGTGTTCAGAGTTCACCTGCAAGCACAGTGACCACGCGGGCAGCCTCAGAAACTCATCACCTATCGCAGTACAGGTGGTGAGTGAAAGACGGCCTTCTAGCTGGGTAGCTGGGTAGGAGCAGCCCCAGGTGCCGATACTGCCATCATCATGGTGCGCACCAGGGGTATTAAGTCATTTCTTATTACCCCTGGTGTGCACCCCTCGGCAGGGATGAACGGTTCAATGGTCTGTGACAGGCAACCAGCGTCGACAGTTGGTGCCTGGTGTTATGAATGATACTTGTGCAGTTTGCGCGGTCCACTAGCCCAGCCCAATAACCCGGTTGCAGAGAACAGTAGGCATGCCAGCATGTTGCAGTTGGCTGTGAATCATATTACTGCTGCACCTGCACTTCACGCGGTGTTTGGTACGCCTCACTGCCATGGCTGAAAATGTCACTGCGTGATAGACATTGATCTCACTGCAATCACCGGACAGCTGCAGCTGGCCATCAGTAGAGCAGCAACGATTGAAACATCGGTGCCAAACAAAATGGCACAGGCTAGAATACTGATACATGAAAAGACCCCAATGCAGTTACTGAATTTGTCAATTTACTACTACTACTACTACTACTACTACTACTACTACTACTACTGCTACTACTGCTACTACTGCTACTACTGCTACTACTGCTACTACTGCTACTACTGCTACTACTGCTACTACTGCTACTACTGCTACTACTGCTACTACTGCTACTACTGCTACTGCTGCTACTGCTGCTACTGCTGCTACTGCTACTACTTTGTGTGAATATACCTCGCCTGGTATTACAGTTGTAGCCAGCATTGTGACACTGAAAAGTGTTCATGCCGTACCTTGCTGTGGGAGAAAGCCCGTCACGATGCATATTACCCTCTGATATGCTATGCAGACTCCCCACAACACAGCTGTTGGTATGAGGGTGGCTATCAGCTATCATGGCTGATGGGTTGTAGGCTACAACCCCATGTGCACAGCCCCGGCGGCGCGTTCAGCATACTTGCTCAGCAGTAAGCTCTTGCTGTACTTTAGATCACTACAAAGAAGATTACTTGACTGAGGGCCGCCCAGTGACTTAGGGGGGAGATCTGTACCGGGCACCGTTACATTAAAGTAATGATCACATACTTAATGGACATATGACATCTCTCGTACGAGCTAGGAAGGAAGGAAGTTACCCTTTCCGGCCGCAAGGCCCTTGGGATAATGTACTTGGTGGCTCAGCCACACTGGCACATCAAGATTAGACCACCCTCAGGGGAGAAACTGCCTTCAAGGCACACTAATCCACTCAGTGGGGTTTCTCAAGTGACTCAAGCACAAGACACATCAGCCGCTGACAGTGTCAGAGGCCATACAACAGAATGAACAGCATATGGTGAAATTTATACCACCCTTTAGCAATTTGGAATTGAACTGCATACACACATGACAACCAACGACTGGCATGGCAGCACACAACACTGCTATACCGTCCACCCACCATGAAGAATGATGAGATCAACAGCTTACGAGCTAATGTGACAGGTCAGCATTGTAATGCCTGTTATTATTTATTGAGATCGGATAATCATGCACTCCGCCTTGTCCGAAAGTGGATTGAATTCGCTGGGTAGATTTGAGGCGCGGGGCCGATGGCAGTAATGCTATGGCTGCAAAGTACTGATTATTATTGTAATGCCTGTTATGACTAAAGAACTACGTAAGCCTTGCAACGTAGGCGGAATGACAGACTGGCTCTTGACCTCAGGACCACAATCTTGGCAACAATTCAATTTTCTATCATTATCATTATCATTATTATACCACCCCCACTGAGTGGGCTTTTCTGCCTTGAAGGCGCCCCTGAGGGTGGTCTAATTTTGGTGTGCCAGTGTGGCTGAGCCACCAAGTACATATTCCCAAAGGCCTTGCGGCCGGAAAGGGTTATTCTTCTTATTCTTATTCTTGTTTATCATTAATTCTATCATTATTATCATACATATATAAAAGGCACATGCTGTACAGCTTGCTGAGTGCATCAGAGCAGCACCAACCGGAGCCAGTGCTGGCCATTCTATCTCTGTTACAAGGCACGCTGATATTGGAGCTTGCAACACAGAGCAGGGCAGAAGGTTTCGTACCATGGCTGAAACAAAACACTATCCTTTAAAAGACCGAGCAGAAGTAACTTCAAACAACCTATGTTGGGTTGCTTTCAGAGAGTAGTAAAAATCAATTTGTGAGGCAGCACAGCCTCTTGTAGAGGCAGTGCCAAGCATACCAAAGAGGACAGCCAGAAGACACCAGTGCTCTACACCGTGTACACCGTGTGACGCCTCCGCCGCAGGTACTATGGTAGTACTCTCCCCCTTGTACCAGTGGATGGCGTTTGGAACAGCAGAAGTGCAAGGCATGTGTATCAGCATGACATATAACAAGTCCCAAGCAGGACCATTCTTGGCTGTACTGGTTAGTAATACCTTGTTTGCATAGATAGGCAGCAACTGGTCCATACCCACACTCAATATACAGCTGTAACCTGCTGATACACTGACCAGTATAACTGTACCCTGATGCCACTTCATTGGGCTTCTGATCTCCTGGCTGCAATCCCCAAAGCTTTGTCATTCATCTAGAAGAAATATAGATCTACAACTGTGCAAGGAGCCAGCCACATAGGCTGGTATGCATTGCTATTCTACAGAAAGCAAGGACCATGGGTCGGATGCTTAGGGCCGCTGCAAACAGCTGATGGTACAGGATCTGAGCACAGTTGCACAAATCATGAGGTGTGCGGGCCTTGGTGACTTTGGCATATACAGTGCTCAAGTGTGGCATGCCCAGGAGTTGAAGAGCAACAGCTGCACACCCCAAACCTATGCACAGGCTGCAGGTGTCATCCCCACCACCCGGACCAGCCTTCAAGGCCGACCAGCCTTCAAGGCCGACCAGCCTTCAAGGCCGACCAGCCTTCAAGGCCGACCAGCCTTCAAGGCATAATGTAGATGGAGCCTCCATCATGATGGCCTCGCGCACAGTAAACCATTGAAGCCTTCTGGGTATTCAGCAGCATCACCACCAGCTCCTGCGCTTAGGTATTGCTGCTGTGCCAGAGGGTGGCTCCAGCTCCTGCAGCAGCTGCTTGATGCGCGTCATCTCTGCCGCCAATTGATTGGCAACTGCCTCCACCTGGGACCGGTCCATGTTCTGCCAGCCATCACCGGCCTGACAGCAGCAGGTGATGCAGCAGCACTACGAGTTTGCAGGAATATGCGGCACGCCCCCCCCCCCCAACTGGAGAATGAAATATGTTTGTTCCCACAACGTGTGCGACCATAACAACATGCATGTTCTGAACCTCTACGCTCTTGAGTTATTGATGCAGCTGCATGCTTCACTAATCAGTGGCCACCCCAGATCAGAAGTGTGCCCCACCTGTACATCAGTGTAGTTTTGTGCAATGAACGCCACTGCAGCTCTCCTCAGCTGGGCCAAGCCCAGTTCATCGGCTAAGCACAGCAAGTGGGGTGCCTCAGCAGCGGCTGCAGGACCAGGCAATCCAAGCAACTCATTCATCAGGCGGGACTCGCACAGCTCTATCAGCCTGCACTCAAGTGGCAGCATGGGTGACCAGTGGGTAGCGCCTTCTGCCATTGCTTGCTGAAAATGCACCCGGCAAGCTGTCACCAACCTGTCACGCCGGCTACAGGCAACCCTGCAAGCACCACCATGTTGGGGGTCCCAAATGAAGCATGCGTGCTGACCATCCAAGTCACAGCCGCCTGTTGTCACCTTGGTGTTCCGTAGAAAGCTGCAGCATGCAGCAACTGGACGACTGCTGCCGGGTCCAAGTCAGTTGGTATCTCATCTGTGTACAGGTAACGCAACAGGCTCTGCATTGTGTTGAGGCTGAAGCCCTCAGGCACCTGCAGCAGGAGGGCAGTGGGCAGCAGCGGCAGGCGTCACACATGTTGATTCTCTCTACTCCCACAATCTCTACTCCCACAATCTGGCCACCAACATCAAACCAGCCCAGGTTTGAAGTGAGGCCAGCTTGATGCCACATCATGCACACATTGTCTCAGCACTGGAGTAGAGCACCAGGTTAAGGCCTGCCTGTCGCTCACCCTGTGCTGGCAGTCGTGTGCATCCCTCATGCCTGAAGACAGACGAGCTCGGAAGTGAGCAGCACGACCTGCAGGCCACCAACAGGGAGGCAGCACTGCAGGTGGCAAGCCATCACGTCTGCAATATGCGCCCAGTGCTGGTGCTGCTGATGATCATACAGTCTGGTTGGCATCTTGACAGCACTTTGAAGCACAACACACTCTCGAACCTTCATTTGAAGCGAGTGCTACAGGTAGCGCCAATTACCCTGCAGCACAATCAGCTGTGGCCGTGTTACCTCGCAGCACCTTCTTGTGTGCTTGCAGTGTCCAGCCTGTGCCCTGCAGCTCACAATCAGGCTGACCCAGCCCTGATGCGACGCCAATTTGCCAACAGGGCTGACAGCGACTGTTGCCAGTTGCTTCTGACGCACTCTCTGACATGGTCACATCCCCGCTGCTGCCACCACTGGGTACAGTATGGAGGCTGGCATCTTCAAGAGTGCCCTCAAGATTGATCTGGGCATTCCTGTCTGCTGCTGTTGCTTGATGGCCTTCAGTGTCTCCTGATGGTGCCTCTGCATTTCCCACAGCCCTGCTGATGGTGTTGGCTGGTGCACTTGCCCTCAAGATGGGTGTGTCAGGGGTTGTCAGGCCGTCACTGGGGCTGGGGCTCAGGCCATGGGAGGAGGTGAAGCACTTGAACATCTGCAAGAAACTGCCACCACAACCTGCAACACAAGCTAGTGATGGTCAGACGGTGTGGGAACTGCTGGCTACCCCAACCTTGAACTTGGTGTAAGCGGCAGCTGGCCAGCAAGAAGCTGTGAGCAAGATAATGGTGTGTCGATGGCCACTTGTACCTCCAGACTGTTATATGCTCATGCCACAGGGCTGCGTTCCACCAGCCTAGATCTCACTCACCTTTGTCCCCTTCCAGCTGCAAGTCTTGCTCCAGTGATTGTGCCGACACCTCAACAGTCATCTGAGCATCTCTCTCAGCTTGAAGCACAGCCAGAGCAATCTGGGCATCACTTGGGACCTAGAACAGGGGAAAAACATCTCTGTCACATGGCAGGGCAGTGCTGTGATCATACTATGCAATCTTACCCAGGCAGGACACAATCGCAGACAAATGTGTTAGGACGTAGCTGGGGCAAAAAAGCGGTTGCGCCCTGCCTGGACATTGTCTCTCACCTCCAGGTCACTGAATCTAACACTTGAGATGAGCCTGTGGTTGATGGTACCATCAGCCCCCCGGGTGTACAGGCGCAGGTCATTGTCAACCGGAGCCAGCAGCTTGCCACCGCCCAGCTCCAGCAGTGGCAGCAGCAGGTGCAGCCGCTCTTCAGGACAAGTGGCACCAACACACACCTGACAATACAGTGGCACTAGGAGTTATGAGGAGCGCTCATTTGGACAGAACTTGGGATGATAGCCTAGAAGCCATCATGCTTTCTGCTGTCATCCGTGAAGATGAGAAGAGTCCCAACCAGGCAGCACATGTCGCAGTTCGAGCCAAAGCTAGCACAGCAAGCAATCACAACCAACCAGGTTGCAAAGCGCATTGTCACAAAGCACCGACACATTGGAGTGCAAAAAATGGGTTTTTGGTTGTGGCACCTGTACACCCCTGCAATCTCTGCCCCCTGAACTTGTATGTGACTGCTGCCGGCACACACCTTGTTGAATCTCCCCTTGAGTTTTGCTGATGGTATGAAGATGTTGTGTCGAAAGACTGTGATGGGTGCAGCACTGCTGGCGAACCTGGCGGCACACAGGAACCCAACTACCATTAGATCAAGGTAAGGCCATCTTCCCCTTTGTGAGCAGCATGTGCAAGTGGCACAATATGGCCTGCATCCTCCGCACAGGACTGAACAGCAGCAGCTGGAACACACAATGCAGCAATGTGTTACAACACTCACTCAGCATTGGCCTCTTGCAGCTGTCTCACATTGTCATGACAAAGCGAGACACAGACAGGCTTTGTGTCAACCCCCACCACAACACCACTGGGACCAGCCTGCAGCACGCCACACGTACACATCACTTGGAACAGCGCAGCAAAGGCAGCACACTTTATGCATTGAGCAGACAGCTGATATTCCGAAGAGGCAGCGCCTCATACAATTTTTGAGCAACACAACATGATGGCTTTGGAGCATGGTGATATCCAAGGCTGGACCGGCCATTTGTGGGCTCAACAAGCTTTACCAAGCACTCACCAACACTGCTGCACTAGCAGCAACGATGCCACATCCACACCCAACATCCAAAACCCTGCACAATCAAACCACATTCTGTGGCCACAAGTGCAAGAATCTGGATGCGACAACAAAGCATGAAGGTGACCCGTTGAAGCAAAACCACCTGCAAGTTTGTGGTACCGGCTGTAGGGCTCACCTGTCACCCGGCGAGATCTCCAGTGACTCCAGCATCTGTGCATGCCTGCAGCACACCCACACCTGTACCTGTGATTGATTCCAGTGGCACTAATGGCTGGTGGAATCCATTATGTGTGAAGTGAAGGGTCCCCTGGTACCAAGGCAGGCCACGCCACAACCCAACAACAGGCTGCTCACATATGTGGAGCTGAGATGTTGTAATCATCCTCCTCTATGCGTATTGGCGAGTCCACCCAAGCCTCATTACGATAAAGGGCAGGTATAAATGAGCCGCGAGGGACAGTCAGCATCGCATGGACCACAGCTTCACTGAAGACAGCAGCACACACAGCAGATGTTTAGGGAGCCGAGCTGCAGCAGTGTGTGACCCTTTGTTGTCGAGAGGGTCACGGAAAATGTTGCCAAACACAATGGACCTGGCAACCGTCAGGGCTTGGCAACATGATGAAGGCCTCCAACCACCCTTTGCAGCAAATACCTTTGCAGCATGCCTGCCCTCTTCAGCCCAGCTATCAGCTCTTGATTGTTGGAGGCACCATCGCGGCGTTCAATGATCACCCTTTGCCCCGCCAACAGCCTCAACAGGCCCTCCAAGGGAATGCCCTACACGCAGCACACACATGAGACAAAGGTAAGCAATCTGCAGATCTGAACCTACCTGTTACCAGTGATCACAGCCTACCAGCGAAATTGTACTGCAGCATTTCCTGATGACTTCTAGTAAGGCTGCATAACACATTAGGCTACCTTATCTACATAGCTACTCAAGGAATGCACAGGCCTGCAGTTTTATATCCTGCAGGCAAACCTCAGCAGCGATCCTGGCTCTCCGACGTCGATTGGCGTGCGCGTCTTCGTTGTCGTCTGCATTATCTTCTTCCTCCTCTCTTCCTCTTCCCAGACGGGCATCTCCCTGATCTGCCTCCATCTATCGTAACTTGGTGTCTTTCAAGGCGAAAGGTACAAGTTCTCCTATAACTCTGAATTCAGAAGCCAGACAATGTGTGTGCTCACACTGCATGCGTCTGTGCCTCTCTGTGAACGAAGAAGAGACAGTTATGTCATGTCATTCAAATTCAACACTCAGGTGAAGAATCTGCCGATGCTTGGCCCATTTTATGGTCAATACAACCATTCAAATTGATCGAACACCAACACCACGTATCTCACGCGGGAAGCTTCCTAGCAGCTTATCAAACTTGCAACATGTTGAGTTGTTGCCGAATGCTTTTGTTCAACATTCCAAGATATCTTGCCCAACTTGCTGCATGATCCACCTCCAGCTGCTGTGAAGCCGCAGGTCACGGTTCCTTGCTATTCAACAGTGCGCTGCATATTCTGGTGCGCTGCTCCAAGCCAGGAACTGCGGGGTAAAACTGGGCACATTAGTTTGTAACACGGGATGCAAGCAAGTACTTGCCAGGTGATTGTTTAGCGTTGTCTGTCGGCACCTTGGTGACGGGAGCACCTTGGTGACAGTAGGTGATGACAACTGCCAATGCAGACACCCGATGTGTCACGAAGCAGGCCCATGCCAAGTTGGCTAGCTGATCTAGAAGCATACATCTCAAGTCATGAGGCGGCTCCTGGTGGTCACAGGAACACACTTGTCAGCACTGTCAAGTCAAATCCGAAGTCTGCTGAGGCCTGGCGATCACTATTGGGATATGAGGAAACCCATGGTGCTAACATTACTCACAACTTGCAGTTACCATCAACAGCAGACAACAGCAACAAGGTTTCACTGTACCATATTTACTACTGGGCAACTCAGCTTGTCCCCCGCAACAAGAATCAGCAGAAGGAGGCATACCTTTGGCTATGGCTTGGCTTTGCACGCCAGCAATGGTAAGCCTGCCAAACACATCTGCTGCAGCTTCATTGCATCACCTGGCCAAGCCATTCATGTACCAGTCTGCAGCTGCTTCTTGGCCAAAGACTGCAAGCTGTCTCATGCATGCAGGGTTCGCAGTCAGGAAGACGCTCGTGACACATTTAAGACTCTAAAAAACCAGCTTGTAGGTGAAGGCAGCGCCTTGCTCTATCATGAATGGGCATCATTGGAGCATGCAGCAGGCAATGTGAGCAAGGCCTTGGGTATCATAGCCAAGGGGCTTAAGTCAGACGCCCAGCCACCAAGGTATGCAAAGGCCAAGGCATAACTTAGGCATGATATCATCCTGGCATAAATCCTTCGTGACTTGTAATCAGTTGCAAAATGTAACTTGCCTCTGCTCACAATGACTGTTACATCATCCAGGTATTGGGATGTGCTGCTGTACTCCTGCTGCAGCATCTTGGAGCATCTGCGAGTCGAGATGCAGAGCGGCACATTTGACCTCAAAGCAGCAGGCTCATACACAGAAACGCTTACCATTGATGCCAGCAGCGCAACAGTAAGGCAGCTGCAGCAGTCTCTTGCAACCCCTGCGCCAGCAGGTGTGGCAACAGTGAAGGCTGTCAGCGGCTGTAACCAAGGCAGCGGTCCAGCCTCTGGCGCTTGCCACAAGGATGTCCCGGCCGCACCGCTGGTCTGTTTGCGCCCTCATCCGCCAGAACAGGGGGGCCGCGCTGTTACATTTGCTGCTGATGTCCATGGTAGTGCCCCTAGCAATGGGGAGAGTGGAAGGCGTTCTGGTGAGCCGATGCATGCATGTCATGTTGACAGCAGACGAGTGCATGCCCCAAAACTGCTAGTTACATCCGGTAGCTGTTTGCAGCAAAAAGTTGTGAACGAGTACCGAGCTACCTGAAGTGCAGGCATTGATTGAATTCTTCTTCTTGGCCACACAGGATCTGTTGGTACCAACTGCAATCAACCTGTCAGGAGGTTAGCAGATGCACACACCAGCTGCCTGTCTACAAGCAGCTTGTCTAGCAGGTCAAGTACCTCAGGTGAGCGGAGTGATGGCAGCTACTTGCGCCGCCTGTGCACACCACGTGACGGTAGCCACAGGTGTGGTTTGCACGTGGCCAAGAAGTAAATTCCATCTTCTGCAGTCCATGATGGCACGCTGCCCTTCTTGTCTGGCACCGTAAGCTACAAGAGCAGCACTACAGAGAGCTGCAGCATGGGGGATCTTGAGGAGGACACTATCAGCTGCCAAGCAGCAGACCTTGTCACAGAGGCAGCAGGCAAAGGTGAGAATCAAATTGTACCACTCACCTTCTTGCAAATGGACGTGCTTTGGCTGACTTTAGCTCATTGTTGGCAAGGTCTTCCGCCAGGTCCTCATGGCAACGGCTGAGTTTCATGCTGCAGGGCCTCCATCCAAGCCCAGCACTGCTCCTGTCAGCTTGCAACATGCTCAAGACAATGGCACAACACAAGGATGCTCAGCAAGCTCATCCAACACTGCAACATTGGGATTGAAGCGTTTTGGTGAGCACTCTGCACTGCCTATGAAGCACCAGACATAGTGACCTATGAATGCCAGAGTATGAAGGTCTCACTGAGTCTGCACTGTTACTTTCACCTATCTTATACCGCCATGGGCCCATGCAGGTTTTAAGTCCAGGGCATTGAGGGTGGGCAGTGCTGCTGACGCTCAAGCTAAGGCACCACAGCCGTCAGTAGACACAGTGATAGCAAGGAGTGCAGCCCCCGGCTCACCCATGCCACCTCCACCACCTATCGAGGCAGCTAGCTTGTCATCTGCACCCTCAGCAAGCAACAGATCACCAGCAGTCCAGGCCCCAGTTGATGAAGAAGATGCGGCAACAACTGGCAGGAAACGTCGGGCAGGTGAGGCCTGGCCACACCTCAAGAAGAATCAGACAAGTTCAACATTGCAGGCAGCAGCCGTGAGCAGAGCAAGGGGCAGCTGGGGCTCAGGGAACCACGTACACCAAATGTTGACGCGCCTGATCCAATACTATTGGTGCACAAGCCCTTTGCAACAGCTGGAGCATCTGCAACTTATTACACATGCAATGCAGCTGATGGCCACAGAAGTGATCTTTCAGAGGAGGACAGCGTTCCAGTTGAAAGTTGCAAGCTGGCGGCGCAGGTGGCTCACAAACGACACACGCCGCTAGCAGCTGGCAGACAGCATTGCGCAAGGGGAGGTGGGTGGTCAGGAGCCAGGGTGGTAGCACCGGGGGGCCAGGTGACTGTCAACCTGATAATGGCATTGCAAGTGGTCTGCAAGTGTTTTCATCACGTTACATGTGAATTTGTCCATTCTGAGTGTACTGTGGCACCTCTGCAGATGGATTGTCCAAGGGTCCGTCAGCCTCACCAGCTGAAGGGCAGCTGCCAAGCTCAATGGACAATACGACGGAGCCAGTGCCATTGACTGTGTCAATGTCAGGGCCAGCTGACAGCACACTAAAGTTGCTTGGACCACTTGGTATCAGAGAGCCTGACAGTCAGCTTTCATCTCAGGGTCAAGCAGCTGGTACAGCATCAGGAACCAGCAGCAAGCTGCCAACAAACTCGGCGCCATGCCACTCTGCTGAAGCATGCAAGGATGGAGCTGCAGCAGCTGAGCTGGATGTCCATGAGCAGCCACTCCCCACTGTCACCCCAGATGTGCTGCCTTCGTCCACAACTCCCAGCAGACAGCCCAGCAGCACAAGCACCAGCCAGAAGCAGCAAATAGTCCAACCTTCATGGAGCCGCGCCATGCCTTTGAGAGAGCCTTTCAGGTGCGACATAAGCCAGGGATTATGTCTGTATCAAGGCCTCTGCCACCTGTGCATCAGGCAAGCCTGGGTTCCATGCTCGTCACCTGCCTTGTGCCTGCAGGCCACTCCAGTATCAGCAAACACTTGGCAGCTTCAGCAGGCTTGAAGGACATGCAGTACAGAGTTCAACAAAAGTAGGCAGCGCAGCAGCTGAAGTTGGATTGGCTCTAGGCGGTCGAGAACAACCGCAGGAACAGGGGCTGCAGCACCATTTGCCAGAGGCACAGAAGCAGAAGCAGCAACAGGTGCCTGCAATGGGCCCCCCTCTGTCACTATCAGTGCAGCAGCAGCAAGTCCTGCACCAGAGCAGACCGCGCGAGGATGCTCAGACTGTATTTGTTCAAGGCGTCAGATACACTAAGCTGGAGTGTGTTGGGCGAGGGGGCAGCAGCAAAGTTTTTAAGGTATACATGAGGCATTCCTCTTTGGCCCTTACAGCAGCTCCTTCTTGGTTGACGTACTGTACTGAGCTTGAGCCACCTGTCCGTCAGACGCCAGGCACCACCTATTTCACTCGTCTATCCGGCTGCCAACCCTTTCAAGAGATGGTCATGGGGCCTG
The DNA here is from genome assembly GCA_018290735.1 of Coelastrella sp. MACC-549. Taxonomy (NCBI): domain Eukaryota; kingdom Viridiplantae; phylum Chlorophyta; class Chlorophyceae; order Sphaeropleales; family Scenedesmaceae; genus Coelastrella; species Coelastrella sp. MACC-549. The sequence goes on from JABEVS010000120.1 coordinate 24,442, forward strand.
CGTCCGCTGCTGCAGGTTATGGGGCCCAGTTGCAAAATCTTTGCGCTCAAGCGCATCAGGCTGGCAGGCAGGGACGCAGAGGCAGCTAGTGGGTTCATTGATGAGATCAACCTGCTGCAGAGACTCAAGAACAAACCAAACATCATTCAGCTTGTAGAAAGTCAGGTCAGGACAACCTTGTGTCTAAACACCAGCAGCTTGTGCAGGTGACAACATAAACTTGTTGGCAAAGCTGACCTGCAGCACCAGAATAAGGCCGCTTTCAAATACCATCATTGACATGCCACTACCCACATGCTGTAAGGGCTGTGCTATGGATGGTTGTGCAATCGTGTGCGTATCAATGAACGTTGTTACATACCGTTATCTGCAGGTTTTCCAGGAGGAGGGACTGATTTACATGGTGCAAGAGTATGGCGAGATTGACCTCGCTCGACTGCTAGCTAAACATGATGCAGTACGCCGAGCAGCAGCAACCAACAGTGGCGGCAGTGGCGGTTTGCTGCCTGACACCTTAGATGAGAATTTTGTCAGACTGTACTGGCAGCAGATGCTGCAGGTAGGCATCAGCAGCGGGTCTCTCAGTAGGCGCCATGGTGCAAGCATCCGGGCAGCTGAGCCCAGCTGAGCCCAACCTTTCAAGGCAGCGTTTGCATCTGTTGACCTCATTTTCAGATGTTTTCCGCTGTCGACTCACCTGCCTGGGGACTGCATGCAGGCTGTTTCTGGTGTTCATGCTCAGCGCATTGTGCACAGTGACCTGAAGCCAGCCAACTTCCTGCTGGTGGAGGGCCAGCTGAAGCTCATTGATTTTGGCATCGCCAAGGCCATCAGTGGGGACACAACATCTATTGCAAGGGAGTCACAGGTGCGGCGCATTCACCACACCAACCACAGGGGCCAGCTGGAAGGTGCAGCAAGTTTCTGTTTGTAGTGTAGGTCCTGCTGTTGCTGTGTGACCTGGCCCCTTGACACAATGGGTTGCAGATGTCACAGGCCATGAAGCGTCTGCTGGTGGGTTACAGGTTGGGACTCTCAATTACATGTCACCTGAAGCAATCTTAGGTGGCAGCAACAACATACTTGGAGGCCCTGCTATGAAGGTTGGCAGACCCAGCGATGTCTGGTCGCTTGGCTGCATCCTCTACCAGATGGTTTATGGCAGGTGCGGGCCATTTCACCAGCAGTCTTTTGCTGCCCATATTTGACAGGCGTGTCAATCACCTGTGGTAGAGCAGCCCAGCATTGGTTGACGCAGTGGCAGCAGTCAGCAACAGGGCATTGGCCTTCATGCAGGACGCCTTTTGCGGACTTGCCGTTCTTGGCCAAGATGCATGCCATCTGCAGCCCCCAGCACCAAGTGGCATATCCAAAACTAGCAAACGGGGATCTACTGGACGTGATGAAGCGCTGCCTGGATAGGAACCCCAAGACCCGCATCACGCTGCAGGTAGGCAAGGCTGGAACATCTGGCCCAGGTAGGTGTCCTGTCCAGCATGTTTGTCACAGCAGGTGCTTGGAAGTAGGCTGAGTGTGCCACTTGAGTTGTCAGGTCAGTTGTGCGCTGCCAGGATTTCTGGCGGCAATATGTTCTTACATGAGTTTGGGTCAACATAGAGAGTTGCCTCGCTTCCCGCAGGAACTTTTGGATCATTCCTTCCTACATCCGAACAGGAGAAGGCTATCAATACCGGCACATGGTGCACCAATGGGGCTATCAGAGGCGCAGATGAAGCTGCTTGTGTCTCAGGTCAGTGAGGCTGTCTCAACTCACTCTGTCAATAGATAGTCGAACAAGAAATAGACAAGCAGAAGACCTACGTAACTTGCTCAAGATGGCAGTTCATCAGCAGCACTCAGCAATCAATCACTGTGACAACAGATATCTGGTGAAATGTATGATACATGCAATCCTCTGTATGGATCCACAGGTGGCGGCAGCTGGAGCAGCTGGTGTGACTGATATTGACAAGCTCACAAAAGAGCTCATGCACAAGCTGGGGACTGCACCGCATTCAAGTGCCTGAAGTGGCACAGCTACAGCAGAAGCATGTGAACTTCAAAATTGCACAGCAAAAGGTACATGAGCGCTCTGCACATATGGAAGCATGACACCCTTCTGCGACACCGCAGGCCACACCAATCCGCTGTGCTCCATCTGCTGGGAGGTTGGCACATGTCAAGGTGCCTTGCTGTGCGTATTGGGACAAGCGTATTGTGGCTGCTGTATATATGATTGTGCATAACACTGACAGCAGGGCCTCATTTGCAGTAGGCCCCATCATCAGTTGCTACTGTAAAAGAAATTTAGCCATGCAGCAACTGTATGCTGATGATAATGCACTACTCGGGCTTGTTAGTGTCTTTGTCAAGGAATGGGACCCAGATGCCACCTCGTGTTCGTATAGAAACTGCTGCAAGCACTCGGCGAGTCTTCTTTCTGTCACTTGCTTGGGCTGTCACTATTGTGTCCACATGCACTGTCAGCGCATTTGCCATTGCATCTCAACTTGTTGCATGGCTCAATTTCTTTTACATGCACTGTGTTGCATGTTGAACACGTCTTGCAAAACAATCAGGCACCTTGGACACAGTATACATGCATAAGCTGCGCAGCTGAATGAATATAAGCAAACAATCCAAAGGATGTCCTCCCAGTAGAAGGACTCGGCTGAGTGCAGAGCAGTACTGCTCCTAGTAGAAAAGGCCCCTGTGAACGAGCAACATGTACACACCGGCTCTCCGGGTGCCGAGTTTACAAAGTACTCTCCAATGGCCTCGAGGAGAGCTCTCAGATCCGAATTGATGGCTTGGGCAGCCTGAGGACATCAGCAGGGTAGATAATGCAGCGAGATACAAGATGCATCTTATATCGCCTCTAATAGCTCTCCCCACCCTAGCCTGCCATTAACCGGTCCATAGTTTTCCCCAAGCATTACTTAATAGTACTTTGGAGATTAGGTTAACCTATCAACGTTGAGCGTGTTTAGGAGAAGCTCGGGTGCAGTGCTCAGCCCAGCACTGAAAATGGCACGTAAACCAGGCCTCCCGTAGCTACCTGACACCAGTTCAGGTCGATCAGCCTCATAATCTTGCACAAGACTAAGGATGGCTTGAACTTCCTGGACTTGAGGGCACAGATTTGCCAAATCCACATATGCATATCGCAGCGGCATATAGGCCCCCCTACGTTCCACAGTGAGGGATTACACGTATGATAATTCAATTTAAGTCAAAACGGCTGTTAGGTGATGGTGAGCTGGACCCCATCTAGGGCAGTTCGTTGTTGCCTTGACCTGCACGCTGAGAGGAGGACTTCCCAATGTCCTATCTGTTGTACGGTTGAAAAAAAGAAACTGTGGTAATCAGGCACTGACCCTCAAGCCATATACACGTAGAATGCAGTATAAAGCTCCAACTCTGGGTCTGGGCAAAGTTGCTTGTAAGCGCTGCAGAAGATGATGATCGTCGCAAACCACATGCAATGCAGCTGCAGCCACAGCTAGTAGCCGCCGTGTATGCATGGCAGCTGGCGCATCTTTCCAAAACATACTTGCATCTTTCAGCTGAAACTGCAGCCGCTGACGGGCACTCAGATGTACTATATAGTAGTACTCTTGGTGGACTGAGTCATTGGATGCTGCTGACATCTCAGCTTCTGCCCTCAAGCGTAGTATGTGCCTGGACCTGGTGCATCATTTGTGTAGTCCTTGAGCCTCTGCAAGGCCAACAACGGCAATACAGTGACAAGAAATCTTACGCTCTCAATTCAAGGCAGCATTTGTCGTGTGTCATGTTGTCTAGACATTGTTTCGTGCACATATAAGGCCCAAACATATATTACCATTGTACACAATAGATGCATAAAGATGAAGGCTTCCTGTGAGCTGCAGATGCTGAGCAGGCCCCCTCTGTATCGGCGGCCTACTCAAGGCAGTCCAGCAGCAACAGATACTGCACAGACAGCTGCTGATCAGCTGCTGGAGCTGAATTTTACTTGCAGCGACCACCACTGTTGCTGTGCACAATGGAACACTCTCACCCGGCTGAGCTTCAGCTCACCCTTGAAGTCCCAAAACCAAATGTTGGTGCAGTCTCCTTTGTTGACAGCTGCTGGGTGCCGCTGCTGGTGTATGGTTTTGCTGTTCCTGGACCAGGGCTGAACATTCCAAAAGCCTGCTTCTCATGTTCCTTGGAGATAAATGTCTTTTTGCTGGCATCTCTGCCTGATGTGCCAAAGGAATGTGCTGGCAGGGTCTTTTTGTTGCTCAATGATTGCTTGCCAACTGCCCGGTAACTGTTGTACTGGCCAGCACCAGGCATATCCTTGGCACGCATCACCTGCAGCAGTGGTAGTTGTATCAGGCATCTGCCACTAGATCTGTGACCATCACATATGGTGACCTTGCCATGTGCCCATGGCCGTCATATCTGCAGGCTGAACTTGCAGAGGGTGCATCACAGATGTACTTGATGCAAGTAGCATAACCCACTATATTTCAGTCTCATACTCTCCTTCAATCATCCACTGACAGCAATGCCCACTCACTGCATAGTCACTGGCTCTCAAGCTGGTTCCTATCTTGATGCCTGGAGCCGACTCCTTTGTGCTGGTGACCTGGCGGCCAAGAGCCCCTGGCACATTGTAAGACCCAGGGGGCGCACTTTCCTTGCCATAGTACTGCTTCATAAGCTCAGGGTCAAGATAAACCTGCGGAGAGGCAGAGCATAGTTAAGTATTGGGGAATGGTCAGCTGCATTATTCTGCATCATGTTGGTACATTGGTACATGAGAGGTGTTGAGAGGCTAGCTTGAAAGCTATGCGGGGCACAACCTGTCCAAACTGCTGCACTGCTGTCACCTTTGCCTGCGCATCGCGAGTTGACGTGCCAAACACTGCTCGGGGAGATGTGGAGCGCTGGCTTGCCTTCTGTTCACCAAGGCCAGTTGATACCTTATAGTGCCCTGCAGAGCAGCTCCGCATCATGCTCTTAAATTGACACCAATATGTGGGCCTTCAGTGGATGTTACACTTTTACAATTAGTCGTGCGATCAGCACTTTGACAATCATTATTTCGATAGTATTTATACACTGATGGATTCAGACTTGATGCAGGTAAGCTGTAGTCGTAAATATCAAAAAGTCATGGGAAAATTGAGATGGTCCACATTGCATATGCAGCCAGGTTTTCTGTACATGCCTGCAGGGTACTACTGGTGGCAGCATTTGGGCTATGCTGCTGCAACTCTGACCACTGTAACATGTTCTACCACTGTGACATCTCCTACCTGGTCCTGGGACACCACTCTTGCCCGGCTTTGGCAGACGCTGTGCTGTGCCAAAGGTCATGGTGCCAGGGTTACCCATTGTACTGTCTGGCTGAGGCCCCATAGATGACTGGCACAAGACATGCAGGAGCAGCAGCCAATAGAATGAGCACTACGTCATGGACGATCATGACTATTACATCAGTAGCGTATTCTACTCCCACAGGCAGACTCTGCAAGGCTTGCACAGTCTCAGCAGCAGAGCCGACAGCTGCAAGAGAATTTGGTACACACACCCAAAAGGCAGACAGCAGAGGTTTAAGCAAGAGCCTGATGCAATCGGGTGAAGGTCTGGTCCACAATGTGCTGTCCTACAGCCTTGCTGCTGTATGCTAGCACTCACATAAACCTTATAGACCGGACCCTGGCTGTTGTTTCCACTCATCGCACGTGCATGCTCTGGGGAGAGGTATTGCTGCGGTTGTGATGGCAGTAATTACTGCAAGGTGACCTCGCGAAACATTGTTTGAATGCTGTCCAACAGTTATGGCTTGTTCTCACAAAGACATCAACAGCATACAATGCTGCATTTCACTGACAGCACTAGCAGCTTGACTGGTGCAGTGTTTTTGAGACATCTGCAAGTATCCTGCATATATGCTGTTTTGGGCTGCCTGTCATAAAGGCAGGAACGCAGCTGTGCTCCTCACCCTCAAGATACTGTCCCGCACTGAGGTGCCAAACCCAACTGAGGGATTTGAGGGAGACGTGCTGCGGACTTGTTTCCCAAAGCCACTCCTGAGGCCTGCGATAATGAAGGTCTGACTCCTTCATGTAGATATCCGGACTTGATGCTTGCAAGTGGAACAAACAGTAGCAGCAAGCGAGCTATCCACCCTCAAAGAAAGCTCCACTGCAACTTGCTGTTGTTCAGAGACCACCAGCCAATCGGCCCAGTCCAGCGACCACCTGCCAGTGTACTGTGCTAATGCCTATGAATATTATACAGTACAACACAGTACAACATCCCGCTTCATGTAAAGCCAGTGATTACTCTACCTTTCACCGTAGGGTCGTCTTTCCGCTTAGATACTTCCAAGTGTGCCTCCATCGTATGAGATGACTACCAAATAAATAGCAAATTATTTATACTACGCTGCCAATAAGTATTTACCGAAGGTGTTGAGGCTAGCAAAGAAAGCGTTCGTCACTCATGGTTCTTTGCCATGCACATTTAGAAAGCCTTGTTCGTGACGCCTGGCAGTGACGCTACTTCTTCTAATAGCTCACCTCGTCCCTGCCGGTTCTCGGAACGTTCTATGGAGTTATGTCAACATGTTATGTACACAGTCAACGGCCGAAGCTCTCAGCCTGCAGCGCTATTATTTGCACACCCCCGGAGCACCGCAGTGACAGCCACAGCAAAATGCACATGGTTGTGAGCCAAGCATTCCAGCTTCCATGGAGCTACGGCGTTCTTCTGACGAATCTAGCCGCCCACCACCATGATTATGAAAGGGGTTCAAGAAGAAAAACACCAGCCATATACAGACTGCCTTGAGCAGCATAGCCATGTTTATCGTAGGACTATATTAGCTGCTGCTGTGCTGTCCCAACATCTCTGAGCCACACCTATGCCTTGAGCAGCAAACTCATGTCATTCACAGGACCAGCTGCCCCAACAGCAGCTCTAAGCCACACCTAGGCCTTGAGCAGCATAGTCATATTGATCATAGGACCAGCTGCTGTTGTGCTGTCTCGACAGCTCTGAGCACCACCTAAGTCGGACAGAGTTGCAGGACAGACTGGCAGGCAGACCATTTGTTTGATTTTCACATTGGTTGACGCCCCCCTTGCATGTCAGTTCATCTGCCAGCTCTCAGCGTCTGATGTTGCATGGCTCCATCTCTGTTACATTGTAGTTGGCAAGCCTCCCATGGGCGCTAGCTTATTGAAGACCTGCAGCCCAACGCAGGAACTAAGGTTATGACTTAAGGCAGGAACTAAGGTTATGACTTAAGGTGATGAAAACACTGAGCATTGTACTGCAGTATGTGAACACTGAGTGTCTTGGACAGGCCCATCACAGGCCTGGCAGAAGCATGCTGTGTCACTTTTTAACTACACCTGCACACTGAGACTGCTGTAACATGCAATTGTCTGGCATCAACGGGCCCTCCAGCAATACCGTCTTGTAATAATGACTACCAACCTAGATATGGTCACAAGCATTGAAAGACAGTGCACTGCATACTAAGCAGAAAACATGTGAACCTGGCCTAAGCACTGGCAGCTAGCCAGTGTTATTGGTGATACTCACCGTCTTCAGCCCTGGGGCATCGAGCACCTTTGACAAGACTGGTATACGCCTTGAATACTGCAAGATGACTGGTATGAACTCGCAAAACAGCAACCAAAAGCCATAAGCCTCTACACACAATCCTATAATGGTCCATCCAACTATAACCAGCCCTGCTCCTGACAAGTAGAATGCAGACCCCTGCAGGACATGTGCCAGCAGTATTGAAGCGATGAAGCCAAAAAGGCTGTGTGTAGACCCTGATATTCTGGCCGACCAGTCATTTGTTTCCAATAGGGCATCCTACCACACCTGCCTGATGCTGTCTGAACAGGCAACTCACTGGCAACAGCTTGCCACCGCTGCAAACGGCATGCTGGAATGCTCTGTAGGCTCTTCAATGATATATTGGTGGTGCCTTGAAGTGCCTTGAAGTCTCTAAGGGCAACAGCAAACTGGAAATCAAGCAGCCATGCTCGCCGTGACTTACCTTTCTGTTCTTTTTCCTACTGAAAAACTGTACTGTTGCTTGGACACCAATTGTTATGGTCATGCCAGCCAGAAAAAGCAACTGCAGGCAATGTGCACAACAGGAATGAACTTGGTACATACGAGGCTGCCTGCACATATGCGTATGGATCACAGAAGGCGTGGAGCAACAAAGCTAGCAGTGGAAGTCCATGACCACGTTGCTGTTGCTTAGCTGCAATACAATGACCAGTCGCCAGTCACTGATTGATGCTTACATTCCCCATGGCCAGCAGACCTCTGTCAAAGAAAAGCACCACGCCAAGGAATGTAAATAAGAAGCCAAACGCTGTGAGGCCCAGGCCGATTTCTGCGTTTACGGGGCAACATATTAGTTGTCCACACTCGTGACCAATGTCATGGGGCATGTAGGATGATTATCAATGCAAATCTTTGCTGAAATATAAGCGCTTACTGCGTTGATCGTTCAGCCATGCCCCTGCAAACATGGCATTTGCTGCAAAGGACCCCCTGGGAACTGCTTTGCTGTCCTATACGCCTTTCTGGGCGTCACTGACACTGAGTGGCTCGTGGAGATGACAGCATAGCACCGTGCACTGTGGTGCTCAAATGCTGGTAAGAAAATCAACCAAGTGCGTCGCGAGTGGTTTGATGTGTTCAACAGACTTTATGTATGCAGGGGTTGCAAACAAGCAAACAACCGTACAAGCGCCAGGGCCCGGGCAAGCAAAACTGGATCAGTCACTCTGCAGCCGGTGATATCGATGTGCCTAGGGGCCGTTCTTCTCTGAGTTCAGGCAATCGACCATTCTGATTCACAACATGTCCTTGTCGAAGCGAAGTTGATAAGTTGTTTTGTTTTAACCCTGTACATGATGCTATAGATATTTCTGGCTCCCCACGCGAGAGGTATGTCTGTAGTGCCCATGTTCAAGTCCATAATACCCGCTCCACATCAAGTGGTATAAGTTTGAAGGGCAAACAAAGCATATTCTCAATACTATGCTGTCATGTTGGCAAATAACCACTTGCGCATGTTTCGCACACCTGAGGTGCCAGATTGCGAAAGTATCGAGATAGCCCCACCGTGTACATCCGCCTGTTTTTTAAGTAGCCTCCTGATATTCTGCAGCGACGGTTGAGAATGTCCACGACGGTGCCCGAGAGCACGAAGGCAGTCCTCAGGCCTTGGTGAGTTGTTCTGTGGCCAGAGAGCCACACCTGTTTTGTTCGCCTGGCCAATGCCGTAGGTCATTTAAGCATGTCTCCCCGCGCACAACAAGGGCTGGGTGGCTCCTTGGAGCGGCGGGATGCTGCATGTAAAAGAGATACAGCATGTGTTGGTCTCCTGCCATTGCCATCACCGGCCCTGGGTCATGGTGGAAATGCTTCTGACAAATGAAACACTTTGACTCATTCTCATGCTTCCTCTGCCTTGGCTGTACACTATGCGCACAAACACAAATCAGTCCACTCGGCTCAGCAGTGGGCTTGACAAAGCAAGCTGGGGAGCTGGTGGCGGTCGCATTCCCAGCACCAAAGACAGGCTACAAAAACCCTTGCGCTTATGGGGCAAAGCCAGTTTTCAGCAGTGAAGTGTGAGCAACAAGCAGCATGCCGGTACAAGATTTATCACAACATGCATCTGAGAAAGTATGCTCTACTGCCAGTACAGTGTTGTACCCAAACATCTGCACAGTCACCGATTTGCAGTGCATACGACTAGTCTTATCAGTACTGAAGAACTTGTCCATGCGAATAAGCAATGTGCCGCTTGCTAAGCATGTCAGACATGTTCACTGGCAGTGGCAAGGCCAAAAGGTTTAAACTATGGTTTCAGAAGTTCAACAAGCAACTATAAGTCGACTCTGCAATGGTTGTTAGTGCCATTCAACTTGGCTGAATTGGGTTACTCGGAGTAACCCGTCACTGGATAACAACTTTGTCAGCCTGACAGCAGTGAGACGCTGCCTCAATTGAGCAGTCAGTGATGTCAGTATTATGTGCCACCTTCTGCGTCCACAGGACCACAGAGTACTATGTGACAAAAGTCCGTGCTGCCGCTGACAGCACCTGTGCCCACAAGAGGTTGATGCCATACCACCCTAATGCACCAAGGAACAGGCCTAAAGAAACAGTGGGTTGATGATCAGCCTGTCTGCTAGTTGCAAAGCAGCAACCGTGTAGTACTTTTGTCTGATACGGTGCAACACTCAGCTTCATGCCATGTTTAGTGGACAAGTATTACTATTACGCTGAGTGCCAGCTGGACAACAAGCATTTGCACCAGCATTGTAGCATTCCTCAAGTGAGTGCCTAATCACACCTGAGCACTGCTGCAGCAGGGCTGTAGAAGCTGGGGCAGCAGCACCCAGCGATACAAACGCAGCCAGACAACCCTTTTCAAATGTTGCTGCTGCAGCTGAGCAACACAGTAGGGAAGCGCTATGGCGTGCATCCCACCACAAGCACAGAGCGCTACAAGGGGCAGAGCCAAGTCAAATTAGCAGATGCTGATCCAGAGAGCAGAAAGCCATGGAGAACGACAAACCAGGTATCTGGTGCTTGCGTGTGGCGACAAACAACTAGTATCACAGCTTTCTGCCAGTGGCACCATCAATCATCAATACTGGTGCAGCCTCTGGGCTGCCTTACTCCACTGGAATAATTGCATACACATATGAACCACCCGGTCATTGACAGATATAGCCAAAACCAACACCAGTGCGCACAATATGCCAGTGAAACAAAGAGAGTGTTCCTGTATCTTACCATCCACCCCTTTGAGCTTTGACAACAGGAGTTATTACTTGCCTTCTTGCAGGTATTCCAAGCCAGTGTGCAGCCAGGTGTCACAGATGTTGTGGGCCTGGCAAATGCAGGCATTAGCTCAGACATCGCAGGCCGTATGCACAAGTCACAGGGCATATACCATTGATGGCTGGTGATGTCTGATACACCCCATATGGCACAGCACATGCAGCTACTAGGCAATGTGCACCTTTAAGCAAAGGGCCAGTCATACCCGGTATTAGGCACATGTGTTGGACATAAACCATTCATGATGTGTGAGCGCAACAAGCGAAAGTCCTGCACACGGGCGAGAGGCTTGCTGTTGGCTTCAGCTCTGCAGTGTGCCTGTGCTTCAAACACCTTTGACCAAGTGCGCTCTCAAAGCTAGGGTGGGTGAGTGAAAACCCCAAGAGCATTCAGTAATGCCGTCACTTCAAATTGGTCCGTACTGTACCATTTGTAGTCTTGGAAAGGTGTAGGTGCACACAGTGTCATTTGGGCCGGCCTGTACGACACTGGACTGTTATGAATCCTGCAAGTCACAAATGAGAATGTGAATGCTGTTGGTGAATATTGCGGAGATGTGGCACGGCTAATTGCTCTTTGTTGTTACAGAATGGGTAGTAGTCAGGCAGCCTAGCTGCTGATGGACCTTTGTGCCATCAGCAAGACTGTCAGTCTCAGCTGTGTGCCACATACGGTGCTTGAACTCAAGGTGTAACACCAGCGGATGGGTGAGTGCATATCTGTGTAATTGGGAAGGCAAGAAGTCACCGTTTTGCCGAGCTGTGGACCTCGTGCACCCCTGTCTTGAGTATGAGGCCAGCAACATTAGCAGATGAGACACCACCACCGGCCATGATGCTAATCTGCCCTGCTGCCTGCCGCACAAGACCAGCTATGACTTCAGCACCCTGCAATTGGTCATTCTCTGACCGTAAGTATATTTGGCGCAAACTCTTTCACAATAGTCCACCAGCATGACCTGACAGCATAAGCTGAGGAAATTGCACAAAGCTGAGTGTGCATTTGCTTCACAGCCTCAAGTCTATTAAACAGCACTGCTGGTTCAGGCTGAAGCCAGGTGCTTTTTGAGCATCAGGGCTCAAGCTAGGCAATTAAGAATAATTCAAATCTTGGTGATGTTTTGATGTTGGGATGCTTCAAGAAGCCTGAGGTACAGCTGCCTACCTGCACTGCTGACAGTTGACCACCTGACGTCAGGACACGAGGTATTCTCAACCTGATTAACACCTGCAGGGTTTCACTGCAGCACACAAGCAACATAGGCTTGGTGGCTGATGAGAGGACGACACCAGAACTCTGCGAGACCTGATGGCTCTCACCCAGGGGTTGCCCCTACCTGAGGTCTCTACACATATCAAATGCTCTGTGGAAGGTAACTTCAAGGCCCTGCAGCGGGCTGAACCGAGTCAGCTACTCCTGGTCAGCTGTGGACATATCAAAAAAGAACAACAATCATAACACACTACCTGCTGCGTTGCCTCCTGCAAAAGGTTGCCTGTGTTGACTTCATCAAGTTGCCCATCTATCGTTAAGCAGCCTATTGCCACACCATCCGCGCCCAGCTGTCCACAGACTGAGATATCTGTCAACATTACCTGCAGAAGATCATCTTGATTGATCCCTGTGTCTGGGCCTGGATGCTTTGAGTGCTATGATTGTATGAATAAGCTTTCATGAATCCAGCATACATCATAACAATTGACTTGCAGCTACCCAATGCTATGCGCCACAGAAGGGCTGCTGTGCGCAGTAACAGCAGGTAACGTCAGATTCGACCTGAATTTCGTCAGCGTTGTACACAAAGTCACCACCCCTTGGACGGATGAGGACCGTCAGCGCTGTTGATGGCAGGCAGCATCTCACTTGCTTGATCAATCCTGCACCAAAGCTAGACGGCTCAATGATTGCACTGTGCAGCAGATGCCTTGCACACGGTACGTACCGTGACTGGGAGTGATACCACCTTCCAAAATGCTTGAACATAACTCCACACGACACGCACCAGCAGTTTGTGCTGCTTCGGCACCAGCAACGCTATCAATGCACACCTCAAGCATAATCGCCATAGTGACTGGTATACATGCTCATATGCTGAATGGCGTGCAGCTAGCAGCTTCACAGGGGCCGGGCATCGTCATCAAGAACGAGGTCTAATGTCCGGCAGTACACCTTCACTTCTGGTCTCGTTGCTTGTTAATACAAATTCTGACCACGTGATCAGCACTATCTTGTAACTGAACCAAGTCGTCACCACTGCGCTGTCAGTATCTGAGAGCTCTAAAGCAGATCTGTCTGGCAATACTGTACTGAGTACAGGGTACCTCAAGATATTTCGTCAAACATGTTTGGACCCGTGCATGTGTGACACTGCTGATTCCATGTATTCCATGTTGATTGCGATTTCCTCAAAGCCACAGCACAAACTGCAGCGAGGCGGCTAGCAGGTGCTATGCAGCGTTGTGCAGGACCATAGCCAAAATGCCTCAAGCGGCTGGTTATGATGGATTTCAGAGGGTACGTGGATGGACAGTAAAAGTGCTAAGGATTCGTACTCGCACACCGCACATGCAAGATGTTCTTTCTGGATGGTGACCAGGTGGAACAAGGCCACCTATTCAGGGGGTGTGACAACCCCGGGTCCAGGCTGTGGTAAGCACAGAGAGACATCAAAATCGCAACATTTGCTCAACTTGGGTTCCATGAAGCTGGCAATGCTGGCTGCCATGAGAGGGGTAAGGTTCATGAACTCTGCAACCTGACTGATCAGTTCATGAACTTTGAAGTTCCTGAATTCAGGCTTTAGGAAAGGCTGTCACAGGACGGTCCTACTAGGACCGTAGTACGGTAGGACGGTCCTACGGTAGGAGCCCCCCCGGAGGTGGATGGTTCAGGTTCAGCGATAGTGATGATGATGGCTCAGGCAGGCATGAGATACCATGATTTGAGGTGATAAACACTTCCATTGTTAAACAGTATGTATCGGTTCTCTTAAATCAAGCTGCATCATGAATTCGAATTCCATGATCATATGATCATGGAAATAATGCATTAGAGGATAATGCGCAGCCTGCACATTAATGATTGGCATGATGCCATGTCCATTGTACAGGTTCCTTATTCATTTACCAAATGCGGGTTTCTTGCTCACATAAATTCGTTCAGTGCTAGCAGCTGGCCCCTAGCAGGACCCCTTTGAGGCCACCAACATCTCCGACACAACGGTTGCGCCGCTTGGCAAGGGCGGACCTACCATGTCATGATGATGCACTTATGAAGGCCCTTGGAACAAATCTTCAACGATCGGATCGTTTCAGCACTGTCTCTTCAGGCTGATGAGACAGTCCTGAAACGTTCCGATCGTTGAAGATTTGGGCCAAATTTATAGATTTAAATCTTCAGGAAAACTCACCATTTTGGAATCCTTTTTTCTGGAACGCTGACAAACGTACTGTTCACGTACCTCAGGCACACAACTGCTCACTGCTTAGTAAGCAGCCATCGTGTCTGGCATTGCAATATTGACACCACTATTGGCCGCGGGTGTGCCAGTGGTGTACATGCGCTCAAGTAAACTTGACTCAAGACCTCAGTGAGGTTGTTTATTGTATCTTCACGTAGTACTTCTGTCTGAAAACACCTTACATGTACGTATACGCCACAAGGCACCATGAGAGTGATGGGGACGGTACTAAGGCAACTTGGAGAATGGACCCAGTACAGCTGTACTGCCTGGCAGGCACACTTCTGGAGGAGGTGGCAACAAGCAGCACACGGGCGAAACCAAGTAATGTTACCTGTATGTACAAGGACTCGCTGTCAGCTGGCTCGAGTTCATCGGCACCAGCATGGCATCGTCATCCCTGGATGGCGTCCCCCTCGCATGTCAATTTATCTGTCGGCTCATCCAATGTTGCATGGCATCCCTTTTTCAGTGGCTACTAATTAATATTCAATCCTCAGTGAGGACTGTACCTTCAGCTGGTACTGCATAACTGTAATGTGCGGGGGATACCCCAAATTTGAGTTTGAGTACACACCACATGCAGCTCTAAATGAAGCGCCAGTCCTCACCAACCGAATGTTTCCGTATCAGCTTCATGCGGTCCAACTGCTGCTGGGCTCAGGCGGAGGCAAGTGAGGGGATTCATTGTATGTTTTATGTCAGTCTGCAAACACCTAACAGCCACTGCAAGACAATCTCCATATCTTGTATGATCAGCCTGCAGACCTGCATCATCACCATGGCCACCTATTGCCACCATGTACATAACACAGGGGCATGCGAGCTTGAGCTCAGCTGTTGTCCATAGCAGCTGCACAACAGCTTGTTGACACATGCAACCAACTGTCTTGAACGCTGATCTTATCAATGGTCAGCAGGACATCTCATCGATCATTGCATTGAAACCACTGTTTGGCATGGTACCTGACACCTGCATCCCAGATCATGACAGGTCAGTTCACTTACAAAGTATGGATCCTGTGCATTGCGCCAGCCTACGATAACTGTTGGCATGTCATTGATGCACGATTTTTGCAAGCTGCACCTGTGTACATGGGCAGAGACCTCGTGTGCTTATGTGTGAGACAATAATCATATTATTGGTGGGCTGCATTAGAGTTGCCTTGTACACAAGCAGCAACCCCGCCAGGCGTAGATACATGCCGCATGTTGCTGTAGCACTTGCTAACGTCATACCCGCGAAAAGAAAAGAAGAAATTCCTTCTCTGTAAAGCGACCACTGCTTGTTGGTTTGAAGTCCTCAAACAACCCCTTCATATCATCAAGTGTTAGAGTCTCGCCGCCGTACTTGCTGGCATAATTCTGGAGCATGCGTAAAGACACTTCTCCGCTGCCCTCCTGTGCAATGCATTGCACACTGGAACCAGTGACATTCCATCATTGTGGCACTGCTTGTGCTTGCTGCATGTGAGGGTGTTGCAATGACTGGAAGCATGTTCAACATGGAGGCTCCCTCTGCCAGACCATGGCATGGTAGTCATCCGCCGCTATTATTGCTATAAGCCGCAAATATTTGATAGGTCATCATTGCACAGGCCGTGAAAGGCCAGGAAGCATAGTCACCTTGTCCATGATCTTGAATACTTGCTGTAGCTTGTGCTGCCTGTGAAGAGGAAGACCGGTAGTTTCATCCTGCAACATAAGAGGGCAAGCCCTTCACTGCATCCGGTTCTTTAATATTGAGTGGATACTTGCAGAAAGTATTTTCTGCTTCAGTCATCACATGCAGGCTGAAGCCTTCCAGACTGCCTGGCTAATCTCTCAAATTTTGAAATTACCAAGCGCTACCGCGAATATGAAGCCTTGGCTTGCCTGTGCTGCATGTTGCGGGCCCAGCGTCAGTGAATCAATTATGAACTGCAGCGGGTCAAGCGGCTTCTGCCGCAGGATAGCTGCTAACAAATCTCCAAAGAGTACGTCCAGATGGTGTTTAACCTGTTGAAGAAGGTCACAGGTGGGTTCAGTCGCTGCCAGCTCTTGCTGCTCGATGTTGTGGCAATATCCAAAATGCGTGCCATGTAACCCTTGTCTTGTGCCAGTATGGTGACATCTGGAAGGGCGTCAAGTTTGTCTACGTCCCTCACAGGCATGTTCCCTAGTCTTCAGCAGCTCAGAGCCGTACAGTCAACCTTGCGCAACGCAGTGGGTTGGAAGCTGCACAATAATCAAACACCAGAACACATTATCGATGACATGACATAGATATTCAGATAGCATTTATGATCAAGATTGCTGACAGCCAGAAGTTAGCCGTGCTGTCCAACAGCCACGCTTAGACCAGGTCCTTGGGCACCCTCCGCGAAAGAGGGGTTTTGCCCTTGGGGTGCTGTGCGATCCTGATAGCTCAGTTGGTTTGCATGGGCCTAACGGCCGGAATAGCCCTTCCCATCCTTCCTAGACCAGGTCAGCTGTGCCACCCCCCGGGGCAGGTGGCACCTGCCTTGCAAGACTCTGCCATAGAACCATGCCTTTGTGGTGCGGACGGTGCTAGGTGCTCAACACGATATGGTATCTCGAATCATGCCGGAAGGTTTGCATGGCATGGCTGCTACACCCTGCTCTACCGGATTTCCGAGGCCTGCAGGCCTGTCAGCAGCTGCTGACAACTGTACCGCTGGCTTACGGGATAATGACTACAACTGCATACCCATCTCCCGCTCGCTTTAGTGTACGTCTGAATCACTAGGTCAAGGGTATTGCACACCCTTAAAGTGCAGCTGGCTGCAAAATCAGACCGAGCTGTCACCTGGCCCTGAAGAGCTCTTGACGTCATCCGAAGACCAGCTGAGCTGAAGGTGCTTAGGTAGGGCGGTGTAACCATAAGACAGATGTACAAGGTTTAAACTGTACTACAGTAGCACATGTGTACCGTACACTGTAAAAGACATTTAGCCATGCAGCAAGTTGAAATGCTATGACAAATGCGCTGACATGCGTTGGGGGCGCCACCCTGGTATGATGCTTGTGCCTGCCTCGTCTGTCCTGGCTGTCCATCCAGCTGCCACCGACATCCTGCACCGGTATATTACCTGTAAAGAAGCTGACAAAAGGTAGTGCAAAAGGGTTAGCACCACAGGGTTGCATGGGGGTGGCAGCCCCAGGGTATTCAGAGATAAGAAGCACCGCTGCATCCGGTGTTACACGTCAGTCCTGCAGAAACACACTGCAGGCACAATACCTCGTGTAGCAGTGTGATAATAGGGACAGGTAATACCATGCAACCAAGTTGATGCACATGACAAAGGCAATCAACAGCAAAGGTACTGGCCAGGCACCCATACTGTGGATCCACCGGTGGCAAGCAGCATAATGTTTACAGTTGCATCGCTCGATCTGGCCTTCAAGCCTTGTCAACTCACTCAGATGGTCGACCATTCGCGGGTGGTGTGCTGAATGTAAAGGAATTGAGTCATGCAGCAAGTTTCAAAGCCATGGCAATCAATGTACTATACCAAGTACTTCTCCCAAGGGCCTTGCGGCTGGAAAGGTTCACTTCCTTCCTTCCAATGTACTAGTAGCATCCATGAAGCTGGCAGATTAAGCGGCTTTTCCTGGTACATACGGTAGCATACTTTCAGGCAGAATAACGTGTTGCATGTCAGCATAGCAGCATATTGAGTACAGGATTTCATGGCGTATCAGATGGACATAGACGTGTACTGGGCCCGTCAGCTTGCGGTAATATCCAGTGGCACTGTAGTACATTGCCCGGCAAGCAAACTCAGATTCATTGACATACTAAACTTCTAGTTGCAACACCCCCCAGCGTCAGCCATGCAGGTATTGTTGCTGCCAGGCTGGTGGTGGCCACAGCAGGCGCTGCAGGCAGCTTTTGTGACATGGTCTTCACCGTGCTGCATTGGTATGTCCCTGGCAGCTATCCAGGCAGAGGTGGCACTAGTCATCGAAAGGTGTGTCAATCATCATTGCAGAATCTCCAGTGGTCTTGTACAGCTCAGCCCGGCTGCATGGTACGGTACCATGGCACTGTCTGGTGACCAAAATGCATTGTTTGCGTGGTAGGTTTTTGCATGTACATGAGATAGAACCATGCAACATCAGATGAGCTGGCAGATGAACTGACATACAAGGGGGCCGCCATCCAGGGATGACGCTGACATGCTGGTGCTGCTGATCCAGAGCCTCTTACATAAGTCAGAACTTGAGTTCGCCCAAGTGCTGCTTGTTGTTGCATGTAAAGAAATTGAGCCATGCAGCCAGTTGAACTGCTGTGCCACATATGGCAAATGCGTTGATATGCGTTGGGGGCGCCACCCTGTGTGTCTGCCTGGGCTGTCCTGGCTGCTATCCAGCCATCACCGACGTCCTACCTGTACACCAAATATTATGTGAGTTTGCTTGAGCGCTGCCAGTCATCAGCTCCTCCAGCAGGGGTGTCCAGCCGTCCAGGGTCGCATGCATGCAATGCAAGGTGATTAGTTCACATTCTCCCCTGAGGGTGGTCTAATCTTGGTGTGCCAGTGCCACTGCCGGGCTGAGCCACCAAGTACATTATCCCAAGGGCCTTGCGGCCGGAAAGGGTAACTTCCTTCCTTCCTTCCTAGTTCACGCACAGATGCATGTAAGCAACTAGAACCTTGCCTTGGTCTCACCGTTGGACCGCTATTTACCAAGCTGCACTAGTCACTGCTGCCATCTGCCATCATGTAAATCACCTGGCAAAACCAACGGTAGCGTCAGCACAGCAGATAGTTCAACTACTATGATCATCAGAGTACACCTGGCTGCAAGTACACCTCTAGTCGTAGGCCCCCTAGACAACTTGATCAACATCCACATTACCACATGTTGCAGGAAATGTTTTGTTTTTTCCACTTGTATTTTCAGTGTTCAAACAGCCCACTTTGAACCTCAAAGCCAATGGTGGGCTGTGCCTTCAAGGCCCTGAGTCAGGGCCTTGAAGGCACAACCTGTATGCATCCCCCAAGGAGGACTTACCCAGGCCCGGGCCCCCACAGGCCCAAACAGGAATCCAGCTCATGCAAAAACATGTGTAAGGGATAGAGCCATATGGCTCTATCCCTTACATCCAGTGTTGCATGCATGCAACACTGGATGAGCTGGCGAATGAGCTGACATGCAAGCAGAACAAATCATTCTGCTGTTTGATATCCACAATTCACTCAGATGTAACGCATTGGATACATACGACGTTGTATACAACCTTGCTGTTAACAGCAAACCCAAACTTTGCAGTCAAGGTCGGCAAATGCATATGCACGTGCGCAACGACCAAGCAGCACAAAGTGAGGCCATGGCCATGGCCATGCATCGTATCCTAACTGCTGCCTGACAACAATATAACACGAAGTGGACTCCTCTTCAGGGCAAGCATGAATTGATTGATGCATCACAAGTGCCACAGTGACCGATCCATGGACGTTCCAAACATTAGTTGATTGAAGGTTGAACAGCATATGAGTAACTTCAGCCCGTTTGGCAGTGCCGATGTTGGGCTCATTGTGCTAATTCGGCGTTTGCTTGTTAAGTCGCAACTTGGCACCTTCTGATGTAACTACCAGGGTCACATAACACAAGAATGTGAGTGAGTAGGCGGTAGGTGAAGTCTGGATCGCCGCCTTGACCCACTTGCAGGCCTTCTTCTTCTACTACTGCCCTGCAGTGTGAATAAAGCACATACACGCAAATTAATGCAGGTGGCTTAGAATCTACACTGCATCAATTGCACGTAGCAATTTTGTTAATAACCTGTCTTTACTGGGCGACTCCTCGCCCTCTATCGGTAATGGGCGAAATTAGAACAATTGAGACTGATGTTGTATAGTCATCCACTGGCTCCCCACTGGATCACTTTACAACATCAGACAGTTCACCTTAATATTGATAAACACACAGAAACAGAGCAGTTGGTACCATGTGATTCCTTTTCATGCATCTTCTGCACAGCATGGATGCAGTGTGCTACAGCTGATATATGCATCAGAAGTATCCTACACTTGTTAATGGAAATAGTATGTTAGAATTTAACCATAGTACCATGATTAAAACCAGTCAGCATTCTTGCAGGTGAACTTGTGGGCAATGACGAGGCGCTCAGTATTCTTTGCAGTCTGTTGAACAAGTAAGCACTCGGATCGTCATTAATTCCTGTGACCGCGTACTAGGTTGCACGGCTAAGGCCAGAGTTATATGCTGATCAAGCACTGATGGCCAATATCAAAGGGCTTTCCGACATCAATGGTGATGACAGCGATGATGATAGGAAACACAATGACTACTATGCTGGTGGAGAGAAGAGGTAGACTGGCATGCTGCTGTTTATCGCAGTAGTAGCTGGGGTGCGGTTGCTAACCCTACTGCAATTGTGATGTCTGCTGCAGTGGCCAATTGATACGAGGTGCTCCAGAGGTAAGTGAACGCTGATTGAACTTGCACACTGGCTGGCAGCGGTCTCTGTTTTGAGAATAGTTTTTTGACCTGTTGTTGCTGCTGCAGGAGGACAATGATGAAACTGACAGGGTGGGGAGCATTTTCCAAAAAGCAAAAGCCATCGGGGCCAAACAGGGCACCGCTGATGATCTGCCAGAACAAAGTGCCTTCCAAGGCCATGGTAGGACACTGGCAGGGGGCCCAAGCACGGCAGCTCAGGTGTGTAGTTGGCCATGGGCTATGCTCGATGGGATGATGGCATGCAGCCCTGGCAGGCAGGCATGGCATCCATAAATTAAGTGTGTTGTGTCATTATGCTGATTGATATCCAGCCACAATGTTGCTGTAGCACAGAGTGCTGCAACCCCTCACCCGACTAGGCAGTTGCCATGCCGCCAGGCAAAAGAAACCCTGGCGCCGTCATTCTTCTCTTTCCTCCAGCACAGAAGGTTGGTACAGACAACATAATACAGCTCAGTCACCAGGGTCAGGCGTTCGTGATCGCTGCTTTGTTCACGTGCTAATCAAAACATCTTGTGCTGTGTGAACAAAGTCATTATGTCAACTGCGCTACTATAGGGCCCAGGGCCTCTTAATCATGTGGTCAGGTTCTACCGCAACAATATCTTCACTGTGGATGATGGTCCTGCTCGGCACATGGATGATCCTGTCAACCTTGACTTCATCAACATTGTTAGCAAGGGGGAGTGCCCACAAGAGCTGGACCCAGGCACTAACAGCACAGAGGTCACAGTCAACCTGCTCAGGGTGGAGGAGGACTATGAAGTGCCCAAGTACGTGTCATGGCAGAGTGCTGGTCGTCAGAGCTGCACAGATTGTGAATGAAGGTCGCACCATTATCCTGGTCTTATCTTGTAGGCTGTAGGCCAGCAGCAGCGCCAGCAGCGATTCTTCTTGTCCTGCTGTCGCACAAGTGCTGTGTATCAATGGCGCATTGGCGCCTGGGGAATTGTTTATGCGCTCTGCATCCTGCAGGGGTTGTTTTGTCAGTCGCATGCAAGCAGCCCTCAAACCTGGCCCGGTTGTTTTACTGTGCTGCAGGTATGTTGCTTTTGCTGGATCTGGCCGCACATTGGGCAGCAGCAGCGCAGCAGCAGCAGGCAACAGCTTAGCGGATCCCGGGGAGTGGAGAGGTGTTGATGAGAGCCAGCCTACTACCAGCATACAGCTCAGACTGTATGATGGCAGTCGCATGGTTGCGTCCATGAATGTCACACACACTGTGGCAGACATCAGGCGCTTCATCCGTGCTGCACGGCCTGACATGACAGCAAGTTACCAGCTCATGGCGGGGTTCCCACCTGCACCAGTCTTGGATGAACAAAGGACACTTGAAGCAGCAGGGCTCCTGAATGCTGTCATAAGCCAACGCAAGTGAAGATAGGTGTGGCATCTATATGCAGGGCTTGCAAGTATCCAATCTTATGCAGAGCATATATGCCACAGGGGGCTGTATTATCTGGGCTTGCTAGCGCTGCTACCGCCATGTCCTGGAGTGCATATGGGAGCCTCAGTGGGGTCCATTTGGATAGGCTGCTGTTTTGACTGCCTTGCCCTAGTACATCCAGTGTGTTTGAATCTCCGTCGGTTGCAGCGGCACTAGAGCTAAGTAGATGAGTGTGGTACTCCAGTTGTGCGCGATGTGCAGCATGCCATCAAGCAGGTGAAGGCTCGAAGATACCCATGATGCAGCTGCACTGCGACTCGCACACATGATGGGTGCTAAGATACATAGAATCTCACATATGTCCCCAACGCATGGCAACATAGTTACCAGCTCATCCAATTCTTTGCATGGATACAAACTCTATAAATGAGCTGGTTAGGGTTACCCTGCAGTCTTTATGCAACTGCATGCTTTACCTACTTTTCTTGCAGCACAACAGGAGTATGCTCAAGTTGTAAGTTACACGAGTGTAACCCGCCCGTTTGCGAGCCAAGTATAGGCTCATTGGGCATAGCACAATATTTGATTACAATTGGTATACATCTACAGCAAGCTCAGTTGAGCCAGCTGTTCAACAGCCCGAACTGGTAGATGGCGGGTACTGCATATTGCCCCATCGCCTCACCTACAATCAGTCACTAGGCTGAAGTTTTACTCACCACATTTGCTGACTTTTGGTTCCCTTTTTTACAGGTAATGATGTGATGTGGAAGGACTGTGATACTCATGAGGTTCAGGTGGACAGCCGGACAGCCGAGGCAGCTGCCTGCAGGCACAAGCTTGAGCATCACACCCGGGTGGCGCCCCCCACGTGCGTGCACGCATGTCAGTGCATTTGCCATTGCATCTCAACTTGTTGCATGGCTCAATTTCTTTTACATTTAAGACTCCTCTAGGCTCTGTGACTTGCCTAGGAAGGAAGGAAATCTACCCTGTGACTTGCCGTCATGGTCTTGCCGTCATGGTCAACCTCTGTGCATACCGGTTGTCAATTTTGACAGTCTGAAAACCCCAAACAGTCATACGGTGACCAGCACTGTAGCAACCCGGCTGAGCTGCAGGCTGCACCTAATGTGGCGTGGCTGAGCTTAGGTCTACATGAACTCGAGAAAACGCTCAGCGCCAAACAGGAATGGGCCACCTAAAGATGTCAACGTCACAACATCGTGAGGGGTCAATCAGACGATAGACAGTCGGTGATAACTGTAACCAAAGAAGCTAATATCAGCCATCAATGGTTCGAAAGTTGAAAGTCTCAGTCCCGTGTACTCTAGATGGGAGACCATCCTACAGCAGCAGTGCTGTTCCAGAAAAGCAACATAACCTCGCCACTGCTTGGACTGCTGGCTACCAACTGCACTGGCAGCAATTTCCTACAGTGAATTATTTCATGGACGGGTTGGTTTTCACTGGTGGATGAACATCACGTGGTCCATGATTCCCCTACATCCATGTATCCCCTTAACATCTCACCCCCCCCCCTGCTGTATGCCAAGCAGTTAGCACAAACACAGCTACTGGCACCGCCATGACAACCGCTGCAGAGGAGCAGAACTTCCACTTTGTTGGTTCAGAGCTGCTGTTCTGCTTGATGCTGCAGGTCAATGGCCCTGCTGCTGTTGCTGCTGCATTACAATTCTACACGAGGTACATCAACCTTGACCGCATCTGGCTGTATAACGTATGCCTTTTTCAGGAGGTTCTTGACGGTGTCTGATGGCTGTGCTCCAACCTGCAGCCACTTCTTGATTGCTGGAGCATTCAAGTTGGTCTCCTTCTTTAGAGGATCGTACCAACCAAGATACTCAATTGGCCTGCCATCACGCCTATCTCTGCTGTCAACAGCCACTAGACGATAGAATGGTGCCTGCGTGACATGAACATGCCATGTGACCACCGAGAACAGACATCAGTAGACTACCAGCCAGCCACCACCGTGTTGTGTAGCCACAAGGTCTCCCTAGTCACCTGGCACTGCCAGGCACAGTGTGGCCTGCATATTCGCACTGCCATAGAGCATTGCTTGCAGGCCGCGGCATTGACAGCATGCGCACCTTCTTGCGGCCATACCGCTGGAATCGAATAGCGACCCTGTTCTCGACTACCACTGCAGTGCGCGACACGCGTGATGCTACGACTGTTGATTGAAAAGGCTTGACAGTGCCATGGAAAGACCTAGATCCCAAGCAGCTGGCCTGCATATTTGCGATTCTGGCTGATATTGCTTGAATAAGTGCGGCTTGCCTTTCCAATGTCACCTATCGTTGTTATTGATTAGCTCAATTTATCAATTAGTTAATTGTACATGTTAGCAATGGGTGCGTACGCCGTTCGCCAAAACCCGGGCGGTATCCAAGAGCAAGGAGGATTTACCTCGTTCTCTCTTTACTTTCTCTCTCAGCCGTACTCTCTGTCACTATCGTTCAGGCTGTTAGTCACGATGTACCGGCAACGAAACCCGTGTACACAAATCCACCACCAACCAGCAGCAGCAGCAGCAGCACGAGCAACATCAGCAGCAGCAGCAGCAGCACCGCATATATATAAGGTATCAGCACCATTGACTTTATACTCTGCAGTCAAAGTCACAATCGGGAGACCCTGGAACCAAGAACCGAGGCTACTGGCTACTGTCAATGATGACCTTGACGCCTGCCACCTCCATAATTGCTGGCTCCACAGACATTGGCATCAAAGACCTCAACAGGTCGTAAGAAGCGACCTGCAGCCAATCACGAGCGATGAGATGAATTTGAAGCGTGGCCCTCAATCTCTTTTGCACAGCCACAGATGGCATTGTCTGCTGTCAGGGTGAAGCTGGGTCAGCAGTGCAGGGTACATGGTGTGGGAAGGGCTGGCGAAATAGCAACGGCACGCAGCTATTCTCATCAGCACATCTACACCCCTGATGGGCAGTTTGAGCAGCCACCTGGTTGAAGCCATCATCCCATGTTATTTGCACTGCGTAATTTCCCACCAAAGCAATGCTGAGGGGCTTGACGTCGTTTGAGACATCACCAGCTCCTAACGATTCCCCAGTCCATTCATTCAGACTTCTGGCACTTGTATCATGCCGCCGCACCACAGCTGGTTCCAGGAAGAAAGGTGCTGAAGGGCTAGATCCAGGGGGGGCAGGCAGCACAACTCTTAACAATTGCTGCTGTTCATCCCACACCACACCATGCTTGTGCTTTGTTGACAGCTTCGCAACTTCCCGCACTACTGTTGCCCCCAGATCCATGAATGCTGTGCCAACTGGTCCAGCTGGATTGGAGACCACCAGCGGACTGCCATCTGCGCATGAGAGACATAATGCAGCAGCAGGGACTGGCAATGTTTGCCGAGTGTACTGCACAGTAGGCAAAATGCTGTCACGCAGTCACACTGCTGACTCTGCTGTTTCAATGCTTGGTGTCAGGGATGCAGCTTCTCCGCCTGAAGACGCTGTGGCTGCCAGTACAGGTGTTCATGGGTCCCTGACACAGCACAGTGCCTGTGCCGGGCATGACCCCCTGCAGTGATGACTACACAAGGACGCACCGTCACCAGCTGCTGACAGGTCCGGCACAATTGGGAATTGTACAAGGTTTGGAATTCCAAAGTCTTCCTGTATCTGCCTGCCGCTGCCTTCTCCAAAGGGCCTGTACCGCTTGCCATCATCGCCGTCAAAGTATGACATGTTCTCCACCACTGCCACCACTGGCACTGCAAGCTTGGCAAACATGCGCACACCCTTGGCTACATCCACAAAGGCCAGCTTCTGGGGTGTGGTGACCACCACTGCTGCTGAGAATGCTACTGTCTGGCACAGGGTGAGCTGGATGTCTCCTGTGCCTGGGGGAAAATCAACTACAAGGTAGTCCAGGTCACCTGGCAACAAAATCAACAGACAAATCCTGTAAACATCAACAGAGGCAGAATCGGAGTCGCCTCCCTTGCGGCAACTCGTATCCTGATAATCTCAGCTGCAAGCCATGCAGGCCTGCCACAGATGCTGTGGACACAACATGCAACAGCAACGCCGCGCAGATTCCCAAGTTGCATTGCACCACAACCAGAAATCCAGCTGATGGTACATTGGCACATGTCAGGTTTGCAAGCGCTGCCGAGAAGCAGTTCCGTGTGCTGCGCTCTCACCCCACTGCGAGGTTGTCAGCATCTGCTGTATGAGTCCGGACACCATGGCCCCCCTCATGATGGCACTGCCCTGACCAGCAAAGCCAAATGACACCAGCGCCACCCCCAGGTACTCAGTGGGTGTGATGGCCCGAGAATCAGGGTCCATACGCAAGATGCGCAGCTCAGGGCTGACCATTGTGGGCAGGCTGGGGCCATACACATCCGCATCAAAGATGCCAACCTGATGGAGCAGCAACCCAGATAACACACTGAGCTGTATTCTTATCCATACAACCACCATCTGCTGGCTTGCAAAGATGCACACTCTATGCCGGCCATGTGGTGCTTGTGTGTGGACTGTAGTGGCCCAGTGAGACCAGGCTGTCCATGTCAGCCACACCAGCAGCCGACCCACCTTGGCACCCATCTGCGCCAGTGTGTATGCCAAGTTGACTGCTGTTGTGGACTTGCCCACCCCACCCTTGCAGCTGGACACTGCAATCACATGGCGCACATCCTTGAGGCCACCTGGCCGGCCGGTGTCGCCTGCAGTGATGGGCTGCGCCGGCTGACTGCCCAGCTTCACATCAACATGGCTCACCCAGGGCAACTCCTGCACGACATGCGACAACATCACTGCAGACCTCAACTTCAGCCACTGCGTGACATCTTTGCAAATGCACCAGTAGGCCACATGAGCACGTGGCATGGTTGGCAAAGTGCAAATCACAGCCCAATTGTGTATCCTTGCAACCACCAGCAGCTGCTTGCAGCTACCAACACAGTGCCAGCCAGTACAAGGACACAAAAGAATAACGTTCAGACAGTCTCAGCACAGCAGAGAGTGTTATTGGGCTTCACTGGCCATGCAGTACCTGCACAAACTGAGTGGCTTCTCGCTTGAATTGGTCCTTCACTGGGCAAGCTGGGGTGGTCAGCTCCAGCGTGAAAGACACTGCACCTGTTGCCAAGTTGATGTTCAGGTCCTTTACAAAGCCGCACGCAACAATGTCCTCACCAAAGTCGGGATCAATGATACGGCGCAATTGTGTCAGCACCTCCTGTCCAGCGACTTTGACATCAGCCTGGAGAACACAAGTTGACAGTCAAGCGAACACCCCTTCAACTTCATCTACGTGGCCACCTGTCAGTGATGCCCAGAGAGCCGACTGGCATACAGGCACCTGGTGTATCATGCACACCTATGCTGTTGCCATGTCATGACAAGCACTGAAAGACTGACTGCAGCAGGCTGGTGACAGCCTCTCAAGCCTGAATTTGAAGGTTTTCAGCGGTGGAAGCTTAGTACTGATGCTGCTTGAGGTGAAGTCAGTTTGCTGGATGTTGCACAGTAGATGATACACAACACTCAGCAACAACCTACAGCTCACATGCATGATGGACCTCAACCCCGCAGAGTATAAGCATCCTCCCCTGGTGCTCATAACAGGGTCTACTCACAGGTGATGATGATGGTGGTGTTGCTGCTGCTGCTGCTGCTGCTGCTACACACTTGACCTGCCTGGCTGGACAACTGAAGATGCTGGTTGTGACTGCAGCAGGTCCCGACATGTGGAGCCACGTTTTGGTTCGCAGCGTAATGGCCTTGGGGATTGACGTACATTGCCTTGTGGCCTGCAACAGCGTGCACCTGTCTCAAGCTGGATCTGGACGTGAAGCCCACCAATCTGGGGATAACATGCCCTGCAATGCCTACCAAGCTAGGCGCTCGCAGTCCACGAGCAAGCATTGATGCTTGCTAAAACTCAGAGCAGCGGGTCAAGAAGCGCTCGCACGCGCTCAATAACTGGTCCCGTTCAAGTGACAGAAGCAGTGCTGGACGCCAGATACAGCTGAAATCAACTGAGTGCATCAAAATTATGGCAAGCGGGTTGCACACGAGATTTATTTGGGATCTTCACGGAGTTCAACTAAGTAAAACCCCCACAGTTCAAAGGAAATCATCAGGCCTGATCGTGTGCATCAGCATATGCGGTTTATTGCTCATCATACATGCCGGTATGATGAATTTGCCCACCTGGGTGTGCCGCATGCTCGGGTCGCTTGCACTGCTGGTGGTCCTGTACTTTAGGTACTGAAGTAGGCAGCTATGGAATGATCACTGTATTCTCCTGCAATCTGATAGCAACCAGCATGGGGATTCCGATCGTGTCCAATGGAGCATCTGCCTGACGACAGCAGTAGGACCGGCAAGGTGCTGACGCTCATGCTGGGCTTTTTCGCCGTTTAATCGCTCAGCTCTGTCCTCGCGGCATCTTGAAATTGGTCATCATTGTGAACCCATGCCGAAACTACATGCCAGTGCTTGTGTGTGGATGCAGGTTGGATATCACTTTCATCAAAGGGGATGAAGCGACAGCGTCTAGAGCCCTTGCAAAAGCCGGCAACGTTCCAACTGATAGTGAGCATCTGTGGCCCGCTACCTGTCTACATCTCTTGTCCCAGTAGCTCTAGAGGTAGCTCTGCAGTGGGCGTCTCATCTGCAAACTTACCAGATCTGTTCCTGCTCCACGGCAGAAGTCTAAGGAAACAACACTCCTCTGCATGGGGATGCGTGAGATCACGGTTGCCGCTGCGGTGCAGGTAGAGAGGGCAGGTATTATTGGAATTGTTGGTGATGTCAGCAGCACCCACCAGCGGGCAGACCCACCTCAGGTGGAAGACCCCCGGCATGCAAAACGGCAGATGGCAGCTGATCTGTGTACCACAGCAGCTCAGGAGGAATTTGCCTCTAGCCTAGCTGAAGCACTGGCTGACGAACATCTGTTACGCACATGCTTGCTACCAATCGCAGTGACGGAGCAGGTAACACTTTGTAGCCCTGCAGCGCAGTTCTCATCAATGCTTCTGCATTAGAGGTGTCAGACATTGTCCTGGTGTGTTGCAGCTAGGTAAGGGATGCTGCCGGCACGAGAGCAGAGCATTGCACGCTTAGCCCCACTTTGGGTGTAGCACTTCAGCAGCACGAGATGAGCATTTTGTTTGCTACAATAAGTGTACGCAGCAGTACTCAGAAATGACACAGTTGTGTTTATGACATCATCGGCTTACAGGCCAGCTTTGCTACTGGGGACAGCTTTATTCGCATGTTGCTGAACATGATGTCCCTACAACAGCAGATTGCCAGCCTGCTACTTCAGAAGCTGCCTGAGTTCAGCCAAGCTGAGTGCGCTGATAACAGGGATGGAGGCAACAGCAGTAACTCAACAGTGCCAGGGCTTATTCTGGGACAACTCAGATGGTGCGTGTGTGGAATTCAGGGATGTTCACGGCATTGTGTGTGACTCAGGGCAATGGTCTGCTGCAGTAAGACTGTAAGGTGGTGACCCTGGCGGGCTGTAGCGCAGTGTCTGCTGCTGCCCAAGCACGGGGTGCGCCTTACCAGGCTGCTGACTGTGATGTTGCGCAGGCTTGAGCAGGTTGCTGACGAGGCTGCACTCACTTCAGCAGTGTTGGAAGTGCTGCCAGTCTGCTCACCCACGATACAGCAGCAGTTGGTGGGTCTGCTGCCGGAGTTTGTGCTGCCACAGGACCATGAGGTGGGCAAATTGCTGGTTGTGCTTAACAGGGCTGGCTAGTAGGATACAGCAACCTGCACGTCAATGACTTGCATGTTGAGGACGCTGTTACACCTGTGTAAAAGCCCACTAGGTATCATGCTAAGCTGCTGCCACTGCTGCTTCCCGCTGTGTCCAGGTGGTTGTGGAGACCCTTCAGGGCTTGCTGGACCAGGATCTATGCTTCATGGCTCCAGTGTTGGATTGCTACAGTAACATGCAGCTGGAGCCACACTTGCAGGTGAGGCAGCATTGGAGCAATGCTCAAGCACTCCCAACAGCAAGCCAAATAGGTTCAGGCAAGACCAGTACTGGGTCTGGCATAGATATTAGCAGAAGGTGCATCTGCCTTTGCCATGCACCAAGAATGGGCCACACATGATTGAGAGTGGCATGTCGTGCTGTGCAGGATTGCATTCTCAAGTCACTCCTGCAGCAGCTGCCTGCAGTAGAGGTCGAGGACCTGCCTGGCCTGGTGAAGTATTTGATCAGCTCTGCAGACAAGGCAAATGCTGAGCAGGTAGGACTTGATTTCAGCAGTGCCTTGCAAAGCTTCATAGCACATTGGGTCAGCGCTGCAGCAGACGACCAAGAAGCATGGTGAGCGTACTGCTGCATGCCTGTGGCTGCGAACAATGTGTCCATCACACTGCAATGCAAGGAGTACTCTTGAGATGGGCAATGTCTGCTCTGCAGATACTTGGTGCCATCAGGTCCAGCCTCCAGTTTGTGAGTCCTGTGGACCCCAGGTTGGCAGTTCCAGACCACAAGCAGAAGAATGTCATGATCTCTCAGAGCAAGAGCCCTGAGCTGCTGCTGGTGAAGGAACTCACCAGTACACTGTCAGGGAATGAAGCTGTGATGGCAGCATGTTTGAAGCTGGAAGCAGCCATTACAGGTGAAGATAGGGTGCATTTTTCATAGTGCACTGCATGCGGCATGATGTGCATGATGTGCAAAGCGGCTCTCAATGTTGTTGCTCATTAAGGGGTGACAAGGCGCCCATGTGGCAACATGGCTTGCTGTGTGGGACAGTTGGCAGGGGCAACGACTAGCACAGAAGGCCCTTCTGCTTGCCAAATCATCTGCTTGCAATGCGCAGAAACCAGCAACCATCGCTTCTTCGACCTCTTGGTGCTATTAGTCCTACTGAGTAAGACAGGTACAAGCAGGAGGTCTGCTGAGGTCTGCTTGAAAAGAAAGCTGGTTGATGGGCATGTGACCCCTGCATGGTTGAGCAAGTCGCTCCAGGGTCATCAGGTGAGGCTGTTGCATGAGGCATGGTCCCACAACGCAACAGCGTGCAGTATCCTTGCGCATTACAGACAGCAGCAGAGCAAGGCCACTTTCCTTACACGTTGGGCATGCTAAGGGACTCCTGAGGCCATTGTACAGTGCCGTCATCACTTGCGTGTTGCCAGCAACCAGTGCAGCTTGAATCGCAGAAGGCATGATTCCTTGATATCTTGTTCCTCTATGTAGGCCAGCTTGCACGATCTGCGGCCATCCCTGTTGTCCCTGGCAGAGTCTTGGAGCAGAGCCAGAGAGGCACCCCTAACTGCAGCATCAGTGCAGCTGTATGTGGACCTGTTTGTCGGCATTGACAATTCGCTGGAGCGGCAGCAGGTCCTTCAAGCACTACATGGGCACCTAGGTTCAGGGATGGCAGGGGAACAGGACGTGGCAGTTCAGGCAAGCTGGCTGCTTGGAGGCAACCATGGCGCCTTGATACAATCATTGCCAACAGTTGCCGTTTGGCAGTGCTGATCGCCAGTCGCTGGTTGTGAATTGCTTTCATACTGCAGAGGCCCTTTCATTAACAGTCCATTACTGTCAGCATTGCACCAGCTGTACTGCCCCGCGTCTCACTCATCCTTGCAGCTGCCGTCGTGACTGCCACAAGAGTCCCTCACAAACCTTATTGACTGCAGGCATTGCTTGTGTTAGCAACCCGCCACCAGGCTGTACTGAGTCAGTACAGCTCATACCTGGCAAATGTCCTGGATCACCTAGACGGCTTTTCTGACAGCCAGTTGCAGCAGATCTTCAGCATGTTTGCGGCATTGACTGCCGTGCAGCCAGTGGCTGCTGGAGCAGCACACACCTCCGGTACAGCAGGAGGTGCCAGCAGTGCTGGAGGCACACGACTCCAAGATGAGCTCAGCATCACACTCAACAAGGCCTTGGCACAGAACAGCGCTCAGTACAAACGCATTGGTGTTGTTGGGACCCTTGCTCTTTTGCAGCAGTCTGCCGCAAACCATGAACTGCTTAGTGCTGATGAAGCTGCAGCAGGTGAGCACCATCCCCATCAGCTCTTCAGCTCGGCAGGGACTCAGCTTCCTGGTGTGCAGCTTGTCCACTGTGCATCACTTCACTACCATGCTACTTTGCTTGGCCAAGTCTCCCCATGCCTGCTGCACACACAGCAGTAGGACAAAGTGCAAGGCACACAAGCAGTAAAGGCTGCATAGCAGCACCTAAGTTGCGCTACACATGCTCCTTGAAAACATCCGACAATGTACCACCAGTGAATTGCCGGACAGGGCGCTTGCAAGAGAGCTGGATCATCCGGGCAGATTCCGTGTTTGCCCAGTGCTTGGGGCACCCGGGTGCCATGGCCTTCATGATGGACCACTGGGCTGAGCTGCTGGAGAAGTCAGCAGAACCCACTGCAACTGGAGAAATGGGAATCACTGGCTGCATGCCCTTGCTCATGTTGGAATGGCTCTATGAAAAAACCAATGTGAGAGGTTGCAGCGCAGCTACTGCATGTGCTGCATTAGCAGATTTCCAGAAAAACTTCAGCTGCAGCAAAACGCAGCAGCAATAGCCAAAACACATCTAGGTGTTGACTCACAGCAGTTGGTCCTGTACACCTGCAGTGTGGTTGCAAGTGATCAGCGGCTGTGTATGCCCTGCTCTGTGTGCAGCATTATTATGATTGTCACCATTTCTCCAGGACCTGATGAACACTGCCTTCTTGGCAGACCTTGAGCGGCCCACAGGCGTCTCCCAGGCATCAGAAGATGAAGCAGCACAGACAGGGCCACAGCCACATATACAACATGATGACAGCAACCTGCAGGTATGGTTGCAGTGGCACTTCCCACAAAAGCCCTTGGTTGCAGTGGTACTCCCCACATAAGCCCTTTGTATAGGCTTCCCCAGCTGAGACCACCTTTATCAGGTCCCCTGTTGCTCATCTACTCCCTGATGTGGCAGTCACTGCCCTGACACTGTATCAATGCTTCTACTGCGGGTCATATGTTGCATGCAGGCCAGACTGTATTTCAACCTTGATGGATCTTACAGCCCTGTGTACGTGAATGTAGTTACATTGGCAGTAGCCAAGGACCCAAGCAAAAGGTGTGCTGGGACTTGAGCCTGCATGTTCAATTTCCTTGCACTTGTATCAGTTGCTGCTGCTGCTGCCTTGCCGTGTGGGTCTGTGCTGTGTCAACTGTCTGCAGCCTGATGGTTCTCACCATTGATTGGTATCTTGCGACGTCTCAGCACCTGCTGACATGTGCGCTGCAGGGCACAGCTTGTGTGGCTTCCTGCATGCCTTCGGCTGATGGCTGCCTGCTTAAATTGCTCAGCAACAAGCCTCCACACAATTGATGCCTTGCTGGGGTGCCCACTAGCACTGCCAGATGCAACACTGTTACTGGATGATGGCAGGTATGTTGCTAAGATAGCTGGCGTTGGCCCCTGTTCCATGCACTTGTGCCTGCCAATCATCATGCTAACAACCTGTCCAGCTGTTGAGTATTATCTGACAGCAGCATAAGGTCACCTCATTTGTGGTAGAGGGAAATAGGGGTCCCTGTTACAGGGCACTGACAGCTGCATGCCTGCTACCTGCCTGCAGCTGGGATGGCCTGCCGCTGCACTCCAAAGTGGGTGTGCTGCTGTCACTAATGCACAGTATCTGCTGGCTGCGGGAGGTGGTGGCTGTCTTTGCACCAGCTATTGACAGCGAGCTGCAGAGGGCAGCAGAAGGTGCCAGCACACAAGCTACGTGAGCACGGCAGCTTTATTGGCAGGGCAACCTCTGTGGGCAGTCACAACATGCATACTGTTGTGCAGTTGGTGCTGTTGCGCTGGTGAACTACACGCCTGGATGCAACTTATGTGGTACACTTTTGTTCTGTCCGATGCCGTGATTTTCAACAGAAATCACAGTCTAATCTATGCTGCTGCAGGATGGACAACGTCAGTGACACACAAAACAAGCTGCTGATGCGAACAGTGCAGTTGCGGCTGCTCGAGACTTTGTTCAAGTATTTGGCAGGGACCTGCCCCAGTGCCGCCCTACAACTGCCTGACTTATCAATGCCACTGCTGATGGGATCATCAGGAACCACAGCACCTGCCACTGCATCAGCTGTCAAACATGAGCGGCAAGGAAAGATGTGAGTTGTCATGTCAACAAGCAGCCCACAGCAGCGACACCGTCATCTTGCATTCCGTCCTGTCACACTCAGCAGTTCCCAAGACTGGTGCCTGCCTATGTGCACGAATGTGCTCGTCTTGGAATACTTGGATACTGCTTGTCTGCCTTGCTGCAGTGACTGTGACATCATGTGCAAGCTTCGCTGTTTGCGCCCAACAGCTGCATTGGCCCTCAATGTATTCCCGGATACAAGAATGTCACTCACCACCTTGCTGCCAGCAGCACACCTGGTGACAGACCTCCATGCCAAGCTCCAAATGCTGTTCACCCGAGGTCGCCGCTCTGCAAGCTTTGCAGCTGCAGCAGCTCCAGCACTGCCACATGGGCTGGCCGGCCTTGGCAGTACCTCTGGGGCAGGTGTTCCTTTCACAGCAGCATCTGGCCCACCCTGCCTTGGCAGTGTCACTTTGCAGGAGCTGGCTGAGCGTGTTGTCTCACTGTTGCCAGCATTGCAGCGGCACCTTTCCACTGCTCTGACTGTAATCAGGCAACCTCCTGCAGACGAAAGTGAGGAGCTCTTCAAAGGTGGGTACCAACCTCGTTCATGGCTCGTTGCACACTGAGATAGTTAAGGTGCCTTTTGCAGTTCCTGTCCTTTTCAGATCATGATAGACAAGCTGTGGTGACTCTTCACATCCCGCTGCCTGGGTGCTCTTGAGTCCTCACCATCTGCTCTGCTCGCCAGTACAGGTCTGCCAGGCTGGAATTCTTATACCGCTGAGGCCACCTTGTATGGTCTCAGCAGCACAGCCCAGGCTTTGGAGGCAGTTCCAGCTGCCCATCAGCTTGCATTGGCCTGCTTGCAATGTTCAACTCTGCTGGTGAAGTGCACCAAAGAATGGTCAGCAGCAAAGTCGCGACTCGTCCTTGCTGCACTGGCCTCGCAGCCGGCTGCAGCACCTGAGGACACCACCCAGGTGAGTTTGTAGCTGCTTAAGAACACCTGACACCACTAGGACAGGTTGCACAGTGAGCTAAAGCATCTGAACAGGTGGAAGCAGTCCTTGTGAAGAGGCTTGGCAGTGCTATCTTGCATCGTTCTGGTCACTTCAAGACATTCAGAAGCATTGCGTCGTTGACAGATGCTGATCTCTCTGTCTGCCGTGCAACTTGGGCGGTCACATCTCTCAGCAAGGTGCTGTCGTGTGTTGTCGTGTTCCCTGCAGCTTCTGAGGGCTGCTTTCAAATCAAGCAGGAAACTCACCAGCAAAAGCAGCGGCAACAGCAACCTGCAGCTTGAGATGGCAGTGTTGTCACTGCTACAGGCGATCACATCCATGGCAGCAGCTCACAAGACTCCTGCTGACACACAGGATGTGATGAGCAAGCGTTTGTCACTCATAGTTGATGAACTGCTGAAATGCACTTGGCAACAGGAAGATGAAGCAGAAAAGGACACGCTTCATGGTGAGCTGGAACTAACAGAGCATGATCCTTTGATAATTGCAGTCAACTACTGGCTGCACATGGCTCCGTGATCTGGACCCCCCTTTCCCCCTCCACCACCACTACCACCACACACACACAACCTCCCCAGCCCCCTCTGTGAATAGTATATGCTACCTTTCTAGCTTTGCTGTTGAAACAGGCGCATGTGAAGGCACAACACTTAATTTTCTGCATGATCATGCAGTTGTTGTGCTTATGTTGAAGACTGTTCAGTGTCATCATCCACCACCAGCATAAGTGACTGGATTACACTGTGACCTCACTGCTGCAGCTGCTATCTGCATGCTGCAGGCTTCTCATGGAAAGGGCAGTCTGTAGCAATCACACAGCTGCTTACCATGCTGATCAGTCACTCCCCAGACCCTTCGCAGCAGATCTTGCTGTTGGCAGATGGCGTGCTGAAGGAGGTGCCAGGCAAGGTGGCTGCCAAGGAGTCGCTGAACCCGTGCGGGGGCTATGCTGCATTATGCTCTGCAACTTTTGTGACATGGTATAGGTAGGCCATGCTTACATCACTACACCACTCCTTTTCAGTCTCTGGTCTGGCGTCAGCCAGCAGCTGGTCAATTGCTTTTTGCAGCTAGGCCCTGAACACAGGTAGATGCTCATCCTAACCCAGAACTACATCAATTTGCTGTCATAGTAGCACTTATTGTTGGCAGCTGAGGCAGGTCAATCAATCAGGCCCCTGAGGCTGCATGTGCACACAGGGTGGTTTTTGAACAACTGGTAGCATGTTGGCAGAAGGCAGTTGAACAAGGGCAGCATCTGATGGTGCCAGCTGCCAGTATGGCCAAGGATGCCAGGAGCCTTCAGAAGCCTCAGTTGAACAGCCAAGGCTTGCCAGACTGGGATGAGCAACAGGTGTGTTGCAATACAGTCAAGTGAGCAGGTGTGAGCCCTGACTTGTGGAACAGCACCATTACTGCCGACGGGAGGCAACTCAATATTGTACTGCAGCAGATCTGAAGAATCTGACATTGAGCAGCGTTGTGGAATCAACACTAGCATGCTGCCCGAGTGGGTGTCCAGTGACAGGTGGCGTCTGCCACCTACATGCACCTATTGGCACCTCAGGTTCAGCTCCTGCTCACTCGGGCACAGCGCTGCTGTCAGGCCTTCACTACGCTGGTTCAGCTGACGAAGGCGCATCAGTCACGCAAAGCGCTGCTGGCAGCAGCCGTGAACTTGGGCGGCAAGTACATTGAAGGCATGCTAAGAGCTATGCCACTTTGGAGGGTGCTGTATAGTAGTGGTTATGATGCTCAATTTGCGGCATTGGTGCAGCTGGTGCAGAAGGGCACCAAGATATTGCAAGTGAGTTGGCAGTCACAATGCTCACCTCTTGAGGCTTTGTTTGGAGTTGCCCCTTACAGCTGGGCTGCTGGTGGTCTTGATCTGCAGCAGTATACAGGCAGATTGCTCAAAGCTTACCTGGCCCTATAAATGTGCAAATCCATGCAGGCTGTCTGCAATGAGGGGAAGGTGCAGCGTGCTGGTCCTCTAGTGACAAAGGCTCCAGCAGCTAAAAGGGCTCTGGAAAGGTTTGTGTTTGAGATGAAGGCGTTCTTTCATGAAGTTGGCCAGCCAGAGACGTTCTGGATGGGCAACTTAAAACACCGGGACCTGGCCGGCAACACAGTTGGCTCGCAGGTGTGAATTGATCAGTGGTGTACTACGCTGACAGACCCCTGCACTGAGTTCCATGTGCTGCAGATGGCAGTGCGCAGCATGGCTTAGCTAACATGTAGGCAACGATTTTCTGCCATCTGCACGATGGGCTGAGGGCCCTGAGCAGGTCAGATTCCTCAGCAAACCATTAACCATTTTCTTCAGCAAATCATTGACCATTTTTCCTTCCTCTGAATTGCAGCTGAGTCCTCCTGAGGAAGATGGAGTTGATGATGTGATGGGTGATGGTGCTGAGGATCAGGAGCAAGAAGATGAGGGTGAAGAGGGCAGCATGGCCAGATGAGTCAACAAACACTCAGACGGGCCATGGTAAGCGTACCATTGTACGTGGCTCATCTGCAAAAGGGACCTAGGTCTGGGCCTGCCATGTCTGGCATTCGATGCCAATTCTACGTGCTGCTGCTCTTGGAGTAATCTCCGGGATGATCGCCAGGGCATGCTAAACGTCTCAAGTAGGGTGTGTTCCCAGAGTAGCTTTGGCAGATAAGATTAACTCTCACGGCACGGTTCGCACGAATTCGGTCTTCTCTCCCGCGCAACCCTTTGAGCTCAGGAGCTGTTCAGCTGAAGTGACCCACAATGGCAGATTTGGCCAGGATTAACTGTAGCTGCTTATCTTTGTTGTAGATCTTTTCGCCAATTATGTGTCCTTATGCGAACGGACATATATCGATGCACCGAAAAGGTGGCAATGTACATGTATGGGTCACTCGAAGGCCGATACCAAACTCACCTTAAATTATGCCATTATTGATGGTGCCCACCAGATTCAATCGGTTTTCCTTTCGTGCACACATCTGTAAGGTACGGTTGGCTACGCAGAGGTACAGGACCTGGTGGCACATGTAACTGGCATGTCGCAGCTGTGTTGGCGGCATCCCCAGCTACGGTGTGGAACTGTTTGCTGTCACAAGGCTATTGTGTTGATTGTTATAAGAAGTAATGAGACTGCAGCAATAGAAAGACTGCCGATTCTTTGGCAGTTGTCCCGCAGTTCACACAACACGCTGCAGCAGGTTCAGCTGTCGCAGCCTCGTGCATAACCTAGTTCTGTATCGCCCGCTGCTATCATGGACAGGGAGACCGCAACGGTGCTGGCCAGCATCACGGTAATCCCAGCCCCCTTGTACAAGAAGGAGGATAAGTCTTACTTTCAACAAGCTGAGGATATCAAAAATGCTAAGTACAAGGATGCCTCCGAGATGACTGCTGCATACCCTAAGGTCCGCGCCAAAAGTCGCTCGCGCTTTCTAAGCAGCCCTGGTATGCTGATTACTTTCTACCATGCACATCGAGGACCTTATTGGCTGCAGCTATCACCCACAGCGACAACAGCACGCATGTCTTTTGCAGCAGTGTGTTCAGCACCCCACCACAGGACTGCTGTAGCAGGTCAACAGCATTGCACTCGAGTGGGCCACTCCAATAGACCTGACGCAACTTTCACCACTGAGCAATGTGGTGCAAACTTGTGATGTCTGTAGCCCTCCAAAGATGCACAAGCAGTTGTGCCAGGAGCTCAAGTGGTGCCTAGCAGTGGCGGTGTCTACGCAACACAAGTCTGCAGGCCTATCCTGCCTGATCTTGTACCGTCAGGCATGACAAGTGCTGACGTCTTGCACCACCGCCGGTTTACCAAATTTTGGCGCTTGGTGGGGTTCATCCTGGTGCCAACAGTCAGCATTATGGTAAGACTATTGTCTCACTGGTGAGAGGCGCAGGAGACTTGCATTGTTTGATGGGGTTCCAGATGTGCTGATGAAGGCATCTTTGTATGCTGCTAGTGTTGCAACTGACTGCGTTGATGCCGCGGGGTGCCTTGCAGGGCTGCTGGAGCACCTTCAGCTGGGGCTATCTTGCTGGATGTATACTGATCACTACCCTGCAAAGCTGCATTGGAATAGCCCTCACATACCACAGACTGCTCACCCACAGGTCCTTCAAAGTGCCAAGATTTATTGAGTACCCATTTGCCTATATTGGTACCCTCGCTGTGCAAGGTATGTGATGTCAAGTTCAAACACTTTGTGCTCTATGCTGGGCAGCACATCTGATGGTGAATGCCAGTGCTTGTATTGTAGTCTTGATGATGGCCTGTTCCAATGGTGCCACAGTGATGGAAGTGCACAGCACGGGGTGTGAGGCCACGTAATGCTGAAGAGATGCTAAATCGAGAGATGTTGCATCACCTGCTGACTATGCAATCACCAGGATCACCCATTGAGTGGGTCAGCCACCATCGTTGGCATCACTTGCACTGTGACACTCCTCTAGACCCCCACTCTCCTTACGAAGGAGTGTTGCACGCTCATTTTGGCTGGCTGCTGAAAGAAGACACAGAAAAGCCGTTTTTGGATCGCTCCAATGTGCAAGACCTCACCAGCCAAGCTTTTTACAGGTGAGGAATGTTGAGTATCTAGAGGCAGATGAGCCATGGGGCCAAGGTGCGATTTAGAGTCAAACTCGTATTGTTCAGCAATAACAATGCTGCTGCTGGTGTTGTTATGTAAGTTATCATCTGCCACTACACTCTGCAGGTTCTTAGAGAAGACTTGGGTGGTTCATGCCCTTGCTCGCCTGATGCTCAGCATGGTGAGCTGTGTGCCTACGCCAGCACTACCTGCATCACATCACATTACGGCCCAACAGTGGCCTGATACTGCTCCTGCATAATCTGTCTCAAGTGCAGCCGACCAGGTTTGAGTAATTGTCTAGAACCATACTGGTGATGTTGCCCACTATTGTGTTGCCTGTTGTCTATTGTGGGACTGACATGCAGGGATAATAAATAGTAGAATATAATAGGTATAGTATAACAATTGGTCATTTATTTTGTTCAGGCCCAAGCAGACCTGCTACATAACACATACCCGTAGCGCAGCGTTTAGTGCCCAAGCATGTGAACACTCGCTGAGGCTGTCTGGTTCTGTTGCAGTACATGGGTCTGGCGTGTGTGGTGTGGCTCACGACCATCCCTATCTTCCTGTCCTGGAACTTTGCATGGATTGTCAACAGCGCTGGGCACTTGTGGGGCGACAGGCCATATGATACTGGGTGAGTGCCGGGGCCAGGCCAGCTCTGGTGCGCATGACTCGCTACAGCAACTGAACCCAACCATTGAGCTTTCTCACCTGTGCACCTGCCTGTAGGGATTTGAGTACGAATAACTGGCTGGTGAATCTGGTGGCTTTTGGTGATGGATACCACAACACACATCACGCATTTGGCTACTCAGCGCGCCATGGCCTCGAGGTAGGTGGCCCACATCTACAGCAGAGGTACAACTCCAGCCAGGCTGTCTGCTGCCAGCTGTACAACTGCTCCACTGCCACATCTGACATCACAAAGGCCCCCGCTGACATTGCAAAGGAAGAGAGATGCACTGCTGTGTGTGCATGCTCACAGATGAATTTGAAACAAGTCAGAACACAAGTGATGATTTAGAACAGCAACCAGCATGCAGCATTGTTGTACAACAACTGTGTAGCAGCCCTGACATCACGCCAAGCAATAGCTACTGGGTCTTGTCTGCTTGCAGTGGTACCAGTGGGATCCCTGCTGGTACATTATCTGGACACTGAGCAAGCTGGGCCTGGCCTGGGATATACGGCTGCCCACTGAAAGAGACCTGCAACGCAAGAGGCTGCCAGCTGCCACAAGCAAGGACAAGTGACATCTCATACGACTTGCAAGCCCATCATGTACTTGGTAGCTGCAGTACACATAATGATCTGCCCCAAACAAGTGCTAC
This sequence comes from Coelastrella sp. MACC-549, assembly GCA_018290735.1. NCBI lineage: Eukaryota > Viridiplantae > Chlorophyta > Chlorophyceae > Sphaeropleales > Scenedesmaceae > Coelastrella > Coelastrella sp. MACC-549. The sequence goes on from JABEVS010000120.1 coordinate 65,770, forward strand.
TTTGCTGTGCTGTGCTGCTACTGGTATAAAGTGCAGCTGCATAATGTGTTCTGCAAGGGTGGTTGTATTTGACTTGTGGCAACAACACCTGTTGATTGCTGTTCTGCCAGCAGCAAGCTGTGTCCAGCACAGAGGGCCAACACTACCACAGGATGTTGCTGTGCATGTATATGCCTCTAGACCGCAGTCCTAGCTGCAGCTTTTGTTTCTTTTTCAAATTATTGACTGGTGTTGTACAAGGCACTGGCAACAGGGGCCTGCCATTGACTCAAATACAACATGTCATGAGAGTCTACACGAAGCTTGGAGGTTACCAGTGCCGCTGTATCAGAATTGGTTGCATAACTTACTGAGTAGCTGCCACAGATAATAAAGATGCAACTAGCGGCAGCGTATGTGTTTTTGCTGTCACCTGCGGAGCTGTGACGTCTTGTTGATATAGTCTGGCTTGATGAGGTGAACATTTGTGAGAGGCAACATTCTTTGATATTGTATCAGAAAATATCAGGCATCATGGTGGCAGGAATCTTCTTGTTTGTGCAGTGCACTGCACACGTGTTGCTCGCCAACTGTTTTTGCCACTGGCATACTGATGAGATCAGGCTGCCAGGTCCTTGTGAGCCACATATCGAGTGGTCTTTTGCAGTCCACAACAGTCTTCCTCGGCTTGGGGCATGCAGCAGGCAGGGGTGATTCTTGCCGAACCCTATGCACTCCAAATACTTGATCATTGCCCATGTCTGAATGCACTCTGAGTGAGCCTGTATTGTTAGGAGTCATTCAGACACCAGAAAACCAACAAACACAGTCGCATGGTTCTGTCACAGGTGGTACTACCGTAGTATGGTCAGCGATTTGCCAGCGTGACCGCAACACTTTCTGTTTTGCTCCAAGCTTCAGAGTTGCACGAGAAACTTCGGCCTGTTGGCGAGCCAACTTGGCCTGACTTCCAGCCTGGCCTGAGGCTCATCGGGTCAAGATTCAACATGTGTCTTATTCTGGCTCAGCAATCTCTGGTTTGACCACCAGGGTAACATCACGTAACATAGCAGATGAGCAAGCAGGCAACGAGTGCTACATGATCGCCCCATAGTACCACCTGCAAGCCCTCTACTTTCAGTGATTAAGCTATGCAGTTTCACGTGGTTGTGGCCAATGCCATTGGATGCCACAGAGTCTGTGTTGACAGGATGCGCAGGCTGATGGTCTATATTTCGACACCTGTTCAATCGCCTCGTTTGGTTGAGTGCAGATGCAATTGTTGGGGTCAGTGCCACTGCGTTTTTACTAGAAACCGCCGTTCTACAAGCTGAGGCAGCTGACACTGCAGTGTCGGAGAATCACTGACTCATTTGGAAGCACCGCCGGCGGATACATCCGCATATGGCGCGCCATCAGCATTGGAAGCTCAACTTTACTAACCTGGTAGGAGTTTTTAGACAGAAGTATTGTACAATAGATGTCCTCACCAGAGTTTACTTGTGCGTGTCCCGGTACCAGCTCCTCCAGCAGGGGTATCCATCCGCTGAGGGTCGCGCGACATACATGTATGCAGCGCAAGGCGATCAGGTCACGAACAGTCATAATCAACTAGCAACGTTGTCGTCCTTGCTTTGGTCTCGCGATTGGACCGCCATATACTAAGCTAGTCGACACTAGTACTGCTGCCGTCCTCGGCAGGACTTCTCGGATGGATCCATTATGTAGGTACATGTAAGTCACCTGGCAGAACTAACGTTGTTAACTGTTATTACTTGATCATCGCGTAGTCTAATATGGTCATCAGGTTGTGCACAGCTACCAGCGATAGGCCCGGCACCATCGGCACCGCGCTCTTGCAAGATCAATTGACTCTGGCGCGTTCTCCGGAGACTGGATCCAGTGTTAAGTTCGAAAGTGCCAAAGCGACACCCCAGGGAGACCGGCGAACTTTGACATATTGGTGAGACCGTTCTTACTTTGTTTATACGAATGATATCCGACATACCGTACGAATATCAGCGGATTTGCTGTAGCACTCACTTTGCTGCATGCATTGATCCTTTCTTTTACTTTTACACACAATTGTTGACATATGGCAGCATGAATATGCGTGGGAGAACAGTAAGTGCAAGTGCCGTACTACGGCTGTATGGTACAGCTGTAAAGAGGCCGCACGTCCTCGCGATTGAAGTGAAGGTTACCATGCGTCCCATGAGCCATCCGCTGGCTCGCTGGCTAGTGCCGCGAGGGGTTGGAGTCCCCCAGTTGTATTGGCACTGGTTTGGTACTGGTAAAGTGCCCGGGACTACGATGGCATCGTCCCACCTGAAACCTGGCGACACAATGTGATCCTGGGCGGATGGACACCTCTGCTGGAGGAGCTGGTGACTGGGAGCGCTCAAGCAAGCTCAAGTGAGTTCATTTACTGTTTATTTTTTCTGTCTGAAAACCCCTAACAATGTCCGTGGCACGCCCACTAGTGTGACAGTGTGACAGTACTGTCACAGCCTGCAGTACAACCGTTGTTTGTTTACTAAACGAAAGTTTCTACATTCTGCATACAATTCAACAGCCCTTTTTTGTATCAAACAAAGTGGACTGCATTAGTTGCTGAGCATAGGGTCAGGATAATTATGAGTCACAACCTGCCACCATTGATCAATGACCAGTATACATATATGCGATGTTGTTTGTTGTATCTTTTACCTCTGTCTGAAATTACCCTACATATACGTGTATATCATGATGCGCAGCATGCTGCATGCCACTGGATCAGATGCTCTTTCACATGCCCCCAACGCATGTCAGCGCAATCAATTTATAGGATAGGCTTCCGATCCTGGAAGCAGATGACAAGGACCAGAGATTGGGTGATTGCAACATTGCCGTAGCATCTCAACTTGCTGTATGGCTGAATTTCTTGTACATACATTACCAATACAATGCCAATATATATATATACCAATATTAGTGGGGGACTCCAACCCCTCCTGGCACTAGCCAGCGAGCCAGCGGATGGCTCATGGGCAGCATGGTACCTTTACCATTACCAATATACCCTTGACAGTTGCCAAGCTGCCAGCGCAGCGGCTGCAATGCATGTAAAAGAAGTTTAGCCATGCAACAAGTTGAGATGCTATGGCAAATGCACTGACATGCGTTGGGGGGTGGTATGATGCTTGTGCCTGCTTCGGCTGTCCTGGCTGTCCATCCAGCTGCCACCGACGTCCTGCACCAAGTTTTTGCTGTAAAAAGGAGGAGAGAAGGGTTAGCACCACAGGGTTGCGTGGGGGTGTCGGCCCCAGGGTGTCGACCGGCGTCCTGAGCTGAGAAGCACCACCGCAGCTGGTGTAACACGTCAGTCCTGCAGAAACACACTACAGGCACAGTACCTTGTTTACAATGCAATGATAGGGGGACGTATAACCATGCAAGAATGCAAATGATGCACATGACAAAGGCAATCAACAGCAAAGGCACTGGCCAGGCACCCATACTGTGGACCACCAGTGGCAAGCAGCGTAGTGTTTATACTTACATCGCTTGATGTGGCCTTCAAGTGGTCACCTCACTCAGTTGGTTAACCAATCGCGGGCGGAATTGAGCTAGGCAGCAAGTGTTAAAATCAGGGCAATCGATGTACTAGTGGCATTCCTAAAGCTGGCAGATTAAGTGGTTTCTCCTGTTATATACAGTAACATACTGTCTGGCCTTGGTTAAGACAGAATATATTGTACAACGTAACAGAAGTCTATAAACGTGTCGCATGTCCCTGGTGTGGCGCATGGCAGCATCTCCAGTACAGGTTTAAACCTAAAAACCAAATTCGTCCGACCGACGGTATAGGCTATACGTACAACGTGTTGCATGTCTTTGGTCTGGCACATGTCGGCATGTCAGCATATCGAGTATAAGTTTTCATGTCGTATTAGATGGACACATGCGTGTTCCCCATCAATGTAAAAGCATGATATGTACAGTGTGAAACATGCATGTGCAACAGCCTGTGTTGTTGTCGCGATCGCTACTGAGTAGCGCCAACCATCGCGGGTGTGAAGATCTTCGCTCTAGAGCGGGCCATATGAGCACAGGCAGTGTAGCGTCATGACGCTGATCAGCTGCAAGTATACTTGCAAGTACGTACCCCTTGTCGGAGTCTGGTTGATGTCGGACCTTGGGCACCCTCTGCGGAAGAGGGGTTTTGCCCTTGGATCCTCACTAGTGCTGTGCGATCCTGATAGCTCAGTTGATTTGCATCATGCCGGGCAAGGCCTTGCGGCCGGAATAGGCCTTTCCCACCTTCCATCTTGCTGGTCGATGGCAATGAGATTCATCCCCTAGGCCTACTCAGCATAGCAGTGAGATTCATCTCCTGCTAGCGGCAAACCATCCAGAGGTAGAACTGGCACCAACCTGCAATTCCACTCATGCTCAGCCACACTAAACAACTAGTTAGAAAGTACTTCTACTCAAAATCAGTGGACCCAGTCGACAATTCTCAGTTTAAGGCTACCTGGCAGAGCCATGGCTGGCCAGCCAAGTGCCGCACAGCAGCCAACACTGCTAAGCCTTTTGGGAATTTCTAATATACAATGGATGACTCAACAATACAGATGATCAGCAGCTACACTGCAACACCAGCAGAAAAAAAATCTGGCACTTCAACCAGCAATAGTGCATAATGGGACCATCCTGCCATCCAACCAAGCACTCTATCCACACTGCATCTCAGCCTGATGAAGAATCATTTGGATAAAAACGAAACAACAGGCATATTTTCCCTCGGCCTCATGCGGCCCCCTTCCTCAACCCTCAGGTGCTGCAGCTGTCAACCTGTTCCCCTGCAGTCTGGAAGGGATTATAAGCAAAGCGCACGACACAAACACAGATGCCAGTACCTGCCCACTGACAACAGAGTGGCACTGGTGAGGCAAGCCCTCGATACCACTTCCTTGCATGCTTCCTGAGCTCTTGTATGCTGTACCAGACCCCAATGAGACACGTCATTACCTTTTGTTTTCTTCTTTAGCATGATAGCGCACTGGCTCCCTCCCTAGCCCCACGGCGCTCATCCATGGCCCAGAATGTACACATGAGACACTTGGGAAAGGTACGCGCCCTGCAGTGGTCCACACGCCTCACGGCCCTACCCCTGTTCCACACTAACCCCTGCTTAAAGTAAGGCTGTTTAAGCCTTGAACCACAAGAGCACACCAACCCTGACACTCCCCTTCTCGGGCAGGCCAGATGCAAGCTTGATCAATGATTGAGTGATTTGTCATGGCATCTCCAGTGCGCTTTCAATACCAATGGAAAAGCCATCCATACTGCGACTCTATGCCGATTGCAGCACCAAACCTGATCGCTCTGTACACTGGCATCTGGTAGCCATATCCTCTGCAATACTGCTGTATCAAAAAGCTGCTAGTTTGTAAGCTTGCAACACAGCAGCAACCCTTGCTGATTACTTCCTCGCCATCAGCACCTTACTCCCTCCCTCTCTCAGAACCAGAACCCCTCACTTAAGGTCCAGCTAGCCACCATTGCCTGTGGCAGGGTGACGAACCAAAGTCAGGGGTATTGGCCTTGAACGGATAGAAGAGGCCGCACGATCTTTCCCTGCGCTCCAGATCAGTTACTTGGTGTCTCACGACTGTTGGACATCATGCACTTTTAGTGGTCCCTGCATGCCTTCAGCCAGAGCCCCCCTTGCTGCTCCATCATGTGACTGTGAGTACGTTGACTGTGTTGCCTTCTGAATCAACCTCAGTTGGCCAGTCACCAGCCTGACGCCACTCATTGTCAACAAGGAACTTGACTCGATAAGACCCTGGACGCAGCATAAGTGTGCTTTCAAACCTGCAACACAAAAAAGGCCGGTTGGTGTGCATGCCAACTGCTCAACGACCACTAGAATTCTGTTCAGTACTAGTTGAGGTTGGCTGAAACGCCCCACGTGCTGCTGGTCGCAAGCATCAACGCAGATGAAGGCGAATTAGTCAGCAGCTGAGACAGCCCTTTATCAACAAGCTCCTGTTGCAGCAAACAACACCGCACTAGAAGCTGTGCTAAGCTTTGCACAGTCGACTGGGTGCCGCAGACAACCGCTGTACTGGAAAAGTTGATGCAGTGACTGATCTGCTGTACATCTGGGTGCCCCTGGGCCGCTTGCTGCCGTGGTGTTGCTGTCCTGGTGGGATTGCTCACCTGCTGAAGACGCTGTCACTTGTTACATCCTCCGCACTCAACTCGTGCCCGCGTGTCCAGCCGTCAAAGTCCCCCATGATGCGCACCTCACTGGCAACACCGATCCACTCCACAGGTACCTTGCGCACCACACGCAGCCCAAACTCCTGGCGCTGCTCCAGCACAGCCTGCAGGATATGGGGCAGAGCATTGATGACGGCCATGCACACGCTGGCCTGGGGTTCAGCTGCCGATGGCCCGCAAACCATGAAGCATGTGAACTGCAGACAACTGAGCATCTTGCAGTAACAACAATCAACAAAATCACAACAACTGCCACAACGGTGGCCCCCATCTACTTTCGCCCATCATGTGATGTGCATGACGACCTATTTCCGCAGAGATCTCTGTCCCTTTCACCTGCTCTAGAGTGCTGAGCCTCTCCTGCAGTCTGCTGATCTTGTCAAGTGCATCCTGTGGGTCCACACCAAATTGGACTGCTGCTGCTGTACTAGCTGCAAGGCGACTGGTGGTGCCAAACTCCATGGCAATCTGCAAGTCACACAACACAATCATGTCCTTTGGTGCGTTGGGACAGATGTGCAACACTGGTTTTTGTCAGCACCAACCGTTGGTGTCTGTGACAGGTCCCTCCCTGGCTGATGCACATCTCCGTTGACAGTTAGTATCAGAGTGATGAGGACTGACAGAAGACAGGAGACCAAGAGTGCTGTGCATCACCAGATGCTGCTCACCTGCTTCAGCAGTTCAAAAGCTGCCATGAGGTCCTCATTGCACCGGTCAACCTGCTCCTGCAACACCTCAAGGTGGGCATTGCTTTCACCCAACTTTTTGCTCAATTTGTTGTGAGCGGCCACAAGCTGGTCGTACATGCGGATGTCAATGGTCTTGGGTGCATTGACGTAGTAGGGGCTGCTGGGGCTGCTGACCTGCTGGAGTGCTTGCCGCGACGCCTGCTGCACTTGCCGCAGAGCTTTCAACTTGTCACCGGCAGACAAGCCCTGCAGCGCCTGTGTAGTTGCCCCCTGAGATGTGGTGGAGTCGTAAGACTCGCTGCCGTTGCTGCTGGAGACATCACTAATGTCGGGACTAGTTGCCACCTGAGTGCTGCTGGGCCGGTCAGTGATGCTGATGCTTGTTGATGCAGCGGCAGCAGCCATCCCAGTTGCTGTTGCAGACAAGGCATAGGGTTTAGCTGTTGTTGGGAAACTGCTAGCACTGGGACTGGCAAGGGAAGGTGCTGCTGGTCGGTTGCTGCATGATATTGACACTGGCGTAGCTGGCGCACGTTGTGCCCTAAGTCTGGCTTGCATGCTGTCTAGTCGTGCCGCTAGCTCTGCCCCAGTGAAATTGGCAGACTCTTGGATGTATGTCTGCCTCACAGCATTCCCGCCTTCTGTGCCAGTGGAAGTACTGGTGGCTCCTGACCAAGAGTGCACCTGTGCAGCAATAAATATATCATTTTTGATAATGATTGACAGCCAATGCAGGGTGCCACAATACCCAGTTGGATGATGCAGACCTGTTAACCTCATGAATAATCCATGCACACCACTGAGGAGACAGCAGAGCAACAAACAGTTCGCCAATGCCAGACTGCACCTTAATGCCTGGTTGTCCCCTCAATACTACATGTGGCATCCCCGTTCTACCAGCAGCACTGGTGTCTCTGCTGACAAAGGACGCCTGCTGATTACGGCAGATCCCCATGAGCATTTTTGCAAGCTGAGGTCACGTTCCGCTGATTAGAGGCTAGCACGCTGCCGTGGTTGTTGCTCAACGTGAGCGTTGGCTCCGGCAAGGACGAGACAGTACAAGCAACGGCGATGCGGTCTCCAATTAAACGTTCTTGCACCCACTGTCGTGTTCGCAGAACTCCAAGAACAGCGGTATCCTTCAGCAAGTGTATTTTACTATCGCTACTGTCCCTCGCTTAGGAACCCGCTGTTGGCCCTGTTTGGCCCTGCAGTGCTCTTTGAAAGTCTCGTTCCAGTAAGTTTGTAGGGTGCAGGTTATGTGAGACGGGTCGACTGTGATTGTAGTAGTGTTGCCGGTTCAGGTGCTATCTGGCGACATCTTGCTGAACGGCTGCTGGTTTTGGTTGCAGTAGTCAAGAATGATGAGAGATACATTGCTGGTATTGTTGCATGAACTGACTCATACTTTTGTTCCATGAACCCGCTTGATGCGCGGGGTCACCCGGGCCAGGTCATCGGGCTAGCATGAGCGTTCATGCATGAAATCATTCATGCACCGCACGTTTGCATTTATTGTTTTGCACAACAGAAGACTCCGGGCATGAATGATTCATGCACAATGATGCTGTAGCATTTGCGTTGCCTGTTGCTACTGCTGCTTATAAGCATAACATCAGCATTAGTAATTGCAACCGTGTCAGGTCGGGTCTACAAATGACAGATGATTAAGGAAGTGGCGTTGTAGCGCTTGAAATACTTTCAGCCACCCATTCCCTATGCACCTTGAGCACACATGTGCATGCTATAGCTAGCTGTAGCCAGTTGGTCAATAGCAAACCAGCAACATATGCAAGTTATACACAACCTACAGGTAATACTTGGTGTAAAGCGTCGGTGGCACGTACGTGCACGTGCACGTGTGACAGCACGCAGGGGTTCACCGAACCAGCTGGTCAGCTAGATGGACAGCCAGGGCCCTGCAAAGCAGGCATAAGCATCCCACCAGGCTGGCGGCCCCAACGCATGTCAGCGTATTTACCGTAGCATTTGAACTTGTTTCATGGCTCAATGTCTTACACCCAATGCCACCAACAATTTGCCAGGGTCATCACATCGGCTGTTGGGTTGTTTCGGCAGACAGACGTAAAAATACTTCTCTTCTTTCTCACTTGAGTTCGCCTGAGCGCATCCTGTTGCCATATTCTCGCGAGATTGCAATCCTAATCGGATGTGAGTTTCAAAGCCCAGCATATTTTGGCCCAATCGACTATGCACAGTCAAATCATTGGTAAGTGCATAACATTTGAGTCAGCGCAACCGGGATATCAGTGAGGACTGGAGCACACATAGGCTGTCACTGTGGTTACCGTGACCCTGCCAGGGTATACGGTATACAAGAAAAAAAGTACTTTCTTTGTCGGCACTAGGGCCGATGGCAGAATTGCTGTGGCTGCAAAGTACTAATTATTATGTTTATTGTGTAGCAGATAGAGCCATGCAACATTGGATGAGCTGGCAAATGAACTGACATGCAGGGGGCCCATCCAGGGATGACGCTACCATGCTGATGCTGCTGATCCCGAGCCTGAGAGTCCTTCTTGAATAAACCATTACTTGGGTTTTCCCAAGCGCTGCTTGTTGCCACCTCCTCCATGGCCAGCAGTGTGCCTGCACCGCATCCTCCTCCCAGGGCCGCACACATGCAAGGCAACTTCACTCAGACCGTGAACAGACACAAGCAACATGTTGTGTTCTGTTATACTACAACTCGACTCGTATGATGCATGATGCGAGTCACAGGGCCTTTGATGTTGTGACACCACACCCTGTGTAATGAGGCTCAGTATGTGTGTGTGCATGCAGCATCTAATCACCAAGATTATGAGTTTGTAAGACAGTGTCTTTCTTTTTTGTTGCCATGTCTTAGCTGATGCTGCTGAACAACATGTCATTTTGAGTTGTACTGGTGTGCAGCATCTGCGAGAAGTGTTCCCACAGTTGGACTTCTCACAGCCCACATTGTCCTTGTTTCAGATACTATTTATGTGGCACATGCTCAACCGATTAGACATGGTATGCCATTGTAACAGTTCCTCGCTGCGGTAGTTAGGTTCAAGGGCGGCCCTCTTTGTGGTGCCACCACCGCCGTGCGTCCGCCGTGCACTTGTGTATTTTGCATTGTCTTTTGGCATCTTGTGTGTGTTGTACACAGTCACTGTGAAGAAGGCTTCTGCCACATGACGGCTTGGCCCAAGGACTCCTTGAAAGTTGTGTTTGGAAAGTTTAAACTTGAAGATTTTTACAGCCTACCATGCTCAATTCTGCTTTGTGTTGTATCGTTTCATGTGTTGCACCTATCATGGGCCATGAAATGAATGATATCATGGAGTGAGTCGGTGCAATACCACCCTCACTTGGTGGGCTTCTGTGCCTCAAGTGAAGGTGCCCCTAAGGGTGGTCTGACCTTGGTGTGCCATTGTGGCTGAGCCACCAGGTCCGATCTGACTGAGTGTGGCTGAGCCCAAAGGCCTTGCGGCCGGAAAGGGTAGTTCTCCTTCTTCTTCTTCTTCTTCTTCTTCTTCTTCTTCTTCTTCTTCTTCTTCTTCTTCTTCTTCTTCTTCTTCTTCTTCTGATGTTACATGGCTCTGCCCTTTTTGTATATATCCTGGGAGATGTAGGCCTATAAGTGTCGCGTGCATTAGCATACGTCATACTATGGCGTATGAGTGTTGAGATGGCATCTCAACCTGCTGCCTGCCTGACGGTCATGTGCACTGCACTGCGATGTGACATCGCAAGCACGCTCAGTGTACAAACAGGCTGTTGTCTGCCGGTGTTTGCATCGTGCCAACCATGCAACTTGTGCTTGCGCTTATGCAGCCTGTCACCTGCCCTTGTCACCCAAGCAGCAACACTGTTGGCCCTGGTGTTTGTGGTTGTGCTCACTTTGCAGCTAGTCACCACTCTATACATACAATTGGCAGGTGGATGACATGTCAAGACAACATCGTCTATGTCATGCACATGTTGTTGGGCATGAGCAACATGTTCTGGCTGTGCTGCCAGCACTGTACAACACCTGCCAGGTACTACACTTGGAGTGTAGTATAGAGATGATCTAGATCCCATGAGTACCCAGATTGGACTTTTTGCAGCCCACACCCTTTGCCGCCACAACAAGGCTTTGTTCTTATCTCATGCTCAAATGTTGTCAATGTCCTGGCTGCCATAGTTGAATTTGCCATTTGGGGCCAGGTTGAGGATTTGCAACCCACTAGTACTGCATGGCCATGGCCAGATGTGCTTTTTTTATCATGGGATGTTTGTGTCTGACTAAAAATTTTTTGGGGGACGGCCTTAGGGACACTTCTGGCAGTGGAGGGGGACACCAGGGGGACATACATGCTGCTTATCAAGTACGTATCGTTATGCATACAGCCAGCACACCAGAGGTGATCTTACCACTCAGGTAACTGTAGCCATGATAGAACATGCTAAGGGTATTAGTCCCAGCTATAATTTAGCCGCATCGCAGGGTGCAGGTCACAACTGTGGCTCCACCTCGGACAACTTGAGGCCGGTATGTTGTCCGGCCCAACTGCCATCAACGAGATGCAATTGCCTGAAGAGCTCGTTTGCAAATGCTCACACCAGTGTCACCGGGCCGCTTGCTGGCCACTTGGACAGAACGATGGATAGTTCAAGGCCGCGTGCAGATGCCCCTTACAGACACAAAACCACCATCAAACCACTTTTAAAATTGAATTAATTTTTTTACAAGGTTGTCGACAACTTGTGGTGATGGGTAGCCGTGTCCTGCAAATCGATCGATCGATCGATCGATGAAGTACACTGCAGACCCATCGCAGGCCTGTATACCGGCATCATACCTTATCTACAGTAGGTGTAATCATTCTTTGAAAAATCATGCGCACTGTGATGCGCAAAGCGGCATGAATGATCATGGCAGGTCCCGTCAGGCTGCAGCAATTGGCCCATAAGGCAATCATTGGCTGATGATCAGCCCAGCTTGTCACCACACGGTGTGGTACAGCCAGTGGCTGTGTTGTGCATCCTTCATTGCAACCAGTACACTGACAGCACATTGCGCATGCGTCGTCAGTGCCATCATGGCACTGTAACTGTGGCGGTCAGGGTTTGAGGATAGCGCTTGACAGACTTGGTTCACTGCATGCACCATATGGTGCCACCAATTACAGTGTCACACATCAAGATGCAGTATGCAGCATACTGTTCGGGGACCGAACATGCACAGCAGTCACAGTGTCATGCCTCAGATTTAAGGAATGCTTTGTGATCAATGGTGAGCAGTTTGTAGATTGTGCCGGCACAATGGCGCCATCTTCAACAGGCCAATAGCACCACAGTATGCTCTTGCCCCGTGTGTTGCAGAAACCACATATGCAGTAAATGCATGGCATACAAAGCCAGTCTAAAAATATACAGATACAATAACTTTTGGAACACTAGATCGATACAAAAACAGCATGCCATAGCACAGTGCACAAGTATGTTGAAATTCATCACAACATGACAGCAAACCTTGAAACCATGATGTCATTCAATAAGCAGTAGCCGACATGGGAACAGAAATGAGTGGACATAAGGCACAATGCTCACTCATCCTGTAGACAGAGTCCATGTCATGATAATAGTAGAAAATGCCTTGTATTAATCAAAGTTTCTGCACAACCTGATGCCATCTGAAACAAGGCTTGTATACCTGTAGAAAACATACACTGAAAAGCATTAGCAGTACTTGTAACTGCCTACTGAGCTACCTACTAAGCATGCCTAGCCCTAGCTACCTACTAAGCTTCTGAATTACCTTGACCAGCTGCAGCAGTGGCAGGAGCTTCGACAAGTTCTTCTTGCTGCTGCTTTATCTCCTCTAGCTCCCTGCGCATCCTAGGAATCACAGATTTGACAAATTTAGCCATTGTATACGGTTTCTGCAACCGTTCCGCCTCTAAGCTGGCGACAACTGCCTCCTGACTGACCCCCCTTTCCTTTGCTGAGAGCTTTACCACATCAATGACTGCCCGGAACTCTCCCCACCTTGACCTCTCACCCCTACGCCATGCCTTATTTGTCTCCTTCTCCAGCTCCCTCCAAGGCCTGCCACCATTGTAGCCTGTTGTGTAGAAGCTCCACAACTGTTGCATATTGGCTATGCTGCTGAGCTGCGGCAATGCCTTGGCAACCTTCTTGCTGCATTCACCCTCCTCTGCTACTGCTTCCAGAAGCTCCTGAGCAGCTGCCACCACCCGGGCTGCCTTTGCCTTGCCTTTGCCTCCAGCCGTTGCGATCTTGCGGGCTGCCGTAGCAGCAGCACTCGCTGTTGCAGCTGCTGAATTACTTCTAAGAGGAACAGCTCCAATACCTGCAGCAGCAGCTGATAGCCCTTTGGACATGGCAGCCTTTCGGCTTGCCTCGGTAACTGGACCTTGCCTGAAGAAATTGAATTGCTGCTGCTGCCGCCGCTGCTGCTGTTGCCCTTGAGGGTGCTCTGTTGTTGCTGCTGCTTTGTTGTTCTGCACACCAGCTGATGCATGGGCTGGTGCTATACCTGTCTCTCCAACGGCAGCAAGCTGTCCCAACTGTTGAAGGATGCCAGGAACTGCTGACAGTGCGATGGGAACGGGGATACCAGGCACATTCACTGTGATACCTGCAGACATGCAAAGTTGTTTGTTGTGCTGAGTGGAACATACCAATATATGCCAATGCTACTCAATTGCAGTACTCATATCCTCTGACAGCGATGTCAATAGTTGTCACTGAGATGCAAGCACTTAATAGTGATGTGACTGTCCTGGTACTCTGATGCTACACAATGCTCTTCCATCTTACTCACCGTCAGCAGCAGTTGATGCCACTCGGTGATCCTGAGACAGAAAATCTGCAGGGTTCGGCACATGGCGGGAGACACCAGACAACTTGGTACCATACTTGGATGCCTGGCCTGGGTATGTTGCTGTGCTGCCTTGTAGATTAGGGAACATGTTGTGCTTCCCCCTGCGCCGCTGCTGCTGCTGTTCGTCAGTATCACCATCCTCGGAATCTTCAGCATCTGCCATGGCTGCATCATCATCTGAGCTCACATCCCGCTGCCGCAGCTGTTGCTGCTGCCGTTGTTGCTGCAGCCGCTGTCCTTGCTGCTGGCCCTCTTGCCCTTGATGCAATCTGCGGGGTTTGATTGGTGATGGATCTTGCTCCAGGAAAGCTGCTGCAGCCCTTCTCTTCCGCTGCTCTTGGCTGGGACCTGGCTGAGATCTGCCCTGGCTGGTTCCTGCCGCCTCTGTAGCTGCTGCTGCAGGTGCTGCCGCTGTCTCACGCCTCTGCCGGTGAGATGGAGTAGCCATCCCTGCCCCTGCTGTCTCAGCAGCAGGATCAGCAAAAATGCTGGGGTCTTCTCCAGGTTCTGCGCATTGGTCATGAAGGCAAACCACAACATTATCACCCAGTCAGTGGCATATCTGTGGTACATGCATGAGCAGCAACACGCACACATCACAGAATAAGCCATGCACGATTGTTCTGCTACATCCGATGGCATGCATGATCAAGTCGACTGCAGCAGTGCTAATGAGCTGCAAGTTGTCTCGTGTTTGACGTACTGACATGCCACAGGTAGACAATATCATCAGCATGCAGTAATTGTATATCTGAGTGTACAATTGATGATCTGTATATCTAGATTCATTCATTGCTGATAATCTTGTACTACCAAATGGGTTATGCCCAATGGCATGCTTGCATTAATGCGCTATCGTGTTACTTGTTAGGTTGCTCAGAGGTGCAGCTCACCAACACCCTGCTGTTCAAGTTCTTCTGCCCTCTTCAGCATCTGCTCTGTCTGTTGCTGAGCTGCTGCTTCCTGTTCTTCTGGTGTCACTCTGGGAGCTCCTGGCTGGCGTTGCATATCCTCACTCCACCAAGACAATGGCTCTTCCCCCCGCTTGAGTTGCTCAAAGGCCTTCTGCAGCTGACCTGGTAGCCCTTGCAGCAGTTGATTGTTGTGCAATGCAACCTCCTTGGTGGTTCTTGGCCTCCGCACCTCAAATGCACCAGCTGCCTTCTTCTGCTTGTAGTCATCGACCAAACCCCTGTATGCAACAACCAACAAGTATTTCAGATGTCACCCTGCAACATTTTCATAAGCACTCTTGATCAGAGGCATTTCTGTGATTTCTTTTGTCACATGATCCAGAATGCATATGGCTTTATCATTGCACCATTGCAGCTCATTCTGTAAGTCGTCCAAACACAGACCGCTGAATCAAAAAATATGTGCAAGGTCCAGAGCTGACAGGCTCTGCACATGAGCAGAGGCAGGATACAGAACACTTCAGGGATGCTATTTATCTGGCAGATGCATACATGTTCAGTGTAGCTGTGCTAGCTGCCCTCAACACCATTGGTGCCTGTCTGATACCTGTCTGATGCCTATCTAATGCCTATCTAACAGGCAGTGCTGGTGTTATTGGCCTGCATCTGTAGTGCTGCACCATGTATACAGCCTTTAATCCTGGGCAGCAGTGGTGCCACTGGCATCAATATCTGGCCTAGGAAGAGGCTTTGCCTGTTTACCCCCAGTGTTGGTACCTCAAGCCATCAAGATGCCTACCAGAACAGTGCTAGCCTTGCGGCCTGCTTTGCTGTCAGGCACATAGCCTGGTGCTCCTAACTGCAGCCACTGCAGGAACTTGCCAGCACCATCCCTGCCTTCCTTGGACAGCAGGTCATTAGTCCAGGGTTTGCTGCGCTGCTTGCCTTGCGCATCACGTTGCCTAAACCACTGCAATATAATTGTTTCATTTTCCTCAGTGACCAGCGATGACAATGACAGATGTGAGTGGCCCAAGATCTTGTGTCAAATCGATAGCAGTTGCTATCCATCAAACAACTGCAGTGATGCTTGTGACTGTTGGCATGTGCCCAAGATCCTTTGCTTTGCTTGGAAATTCTGGTCTGCAAAAAACTCTACCTCAATGTAGATAAAGTGCTACTGTTACAACACCCTGCTGTAGATAAAGTGCTACTGTTCTAACACCCTGACTGACTACCACCTGACCTGTCGGAGTTTGTGCTAGACTATCAAGATTTCAAAGCCTATGAATTCAGATATGATGCAGGCTACGATCTGATCTTGTGATGATACTGCCTATCATGCTCACCTCCCATTTTCTTAAGCCAGTCGCATACGTATCAACTGTCTTGCGAGGGTCATTGACTTGATTTCCTTCTTGAATTGCTGCAATCTCCTCCAAGGTGTACCTATACCAGACAGCAGTCAATATACAGTGTGTGGCCTATCAACTCATACATCCTGGCACCTCAACATATCAAAAATGCGACAAATATGTATACTGACCAGCCCATGTGCTGTACAGGAGCGCATCAACTCTGTGGTCATTGGTGCAGGTCACACAGCAGCAGTTGGTGATCACAGCTGTCGCAACTGCTTCCTCACCTCTCTTCCGGTCCATGCCTCTCTCTTACATCAATCTCAGGGTCAGATGGACCTCTCGCAACCGCGCTATGCGTCCCTACTTTGACGATACGGTTTGCTACTCGTGCGACTGGTCTGCCGTTAACAAGGGTAGCTTTGACACGCACGCTGACAGAAGATGGCCTTGCTGACTTGTGATTCGTACTCTTTATACTCGTTCTGCGCGCTTTTGACGTGCTGGCGGTGGTGTCAGAGGCCTGGCCAACAGCAGCGGTCTTGCCTTTGGCCCTCTTTGGCCTGCAATCCATTTTACCTCTTCTTCTACGCACACATTGATGCTGTATATATCCAAACGAGGCTTGCTCTGCATCGCAATTGGCTTGCAGAGAAACCAGTCTGGTGTTAATACCACTGCTGGGTCCAGGGGCGATTGCAATCTTCATTGATCTGACCTTTGACTGCTCAAAACAATATATCAGTATGTACTTGATATTTATATGAAGGCTCAGCGGCTAAGGTGCGCTTTGGAAGGAGTTTTCGTATTCTATGTACGGCCGCGGGCACATAGAATTGTAGGCGGACGGGGACGGCCGGCAGGCCGTCCGCCACCTGTGGGTCCAACGTCCGCCAACCCCATTCTATGGTTTACACAATATACTATATTCCATGTCATGGTATCTCATTGAGTACGCCTGAATGATGAAGTGAATGAAAACTGGCATTGACATGCAATTGAGTCGTCAAGTGAAGTGCCACCCCGGGGCCGCACTGAGTGGGCTACTGTGCCGTGATGGAACATCTCCCTCTGAGGGTGACCACCGAATCTTGGTGCGCCAGTGTGGCTGAGCCACCAAGTGCTCGTTTGGAGCCTCGAAAGTTTCAAGGAGGGCTCCAGAGGTTTCAAGATGGGCTCCAGAGGTTTCAAGGAGGGATCCCAAGGGCCTTGCGCACCAAAAAGGGTTACCTTGGAAGGAACCTTCCTGCCTGCCTCTTTCCACCGCAGCCGTGGCACTTGTACATCTCTCTCCATCACTAAAGCACATAGTATGCAATCTCAGACTATCCAATAGTCTACTATAAGATAGCTTTTCTCTTACCTGCCATGGGACTCCACTGGGACCCAAAGCCTTTGGGTACGGCGTACACAGCAAATGCTGCCACTGAACATCTGGAGCTGGAGCTGGAAAAAATCTCAGTGAGGTATGGCATGACAGGGAAGGCATCGGCGTCCGTCCAGAGGATTCAGAATTTAAGACTGACCTTCACTGAGTTGGCAGTTTGACACGGCAGCAGCTGTTGCAAGTGGTGTTAACAGCTACATTTTAGGCCCTGGAAAATCAAGAGGCCTGGCAGGGTCTAGACCTATAGATCTATAGAGGCCTGTAAACCGGAATATGCATATGTGATATCGATGCAAACAAGCACGTGCACAACACAATTGCTGCATGCCTCCTTTAACAGTTGCCAAAGTTGGGTCGACTGTTGCCTGTACATTGGTTGTGTAGTAAATAGTCACCTTTGCCGTTGCCCTCTTATGTTGTTGGACTTGGAAGGAGGGAAGGTAGGTAGGTAGGAAGGAAGGAAGGTCACCCTTTCCAGCCGCTGCGGCAAGGCCCTTGGGAAAGTTGCTTGATGGCTCACTGATAGTGGGCCACTGCTAACAGTGTTGGACTGGGTGGCTTGCATCACCTACATTACATCTTCAAGATGTAATGAAAAGGAGTCCTTTTACATAAGTACATGACGTTGTTGACAACGTTATGATCATCTGTTCTCTCTTCAATGTCGGACCACTGCTACATAGGGTATCATGCATCCGGTGTGTTTCTACAGGAGTACCCGGTACCAGCGGCTGGTTACATGCAAATGTACACTGACAATATTGTCATTAATGGTGCTGCCAGCCATGAGTTATCCCCAAACGATCCCGTAGGTGCACTGGCCAGTGGGGTGCCACCCCCATGCGGTTCTACCATGCTGACCCTGGTTTCCATTTTTCACAGGTAACACTGTGGTGCAGGACGCCGGTAGGGCTTGGGACCAGCTGAAAGGACAGTGGAGACAGCCGAGGCAGGCACAAGCTTAAGCATTACACCTGGGTGGACACCCCAACGCATGGCTCTATTTCTTTTGCATGTCAGCACGTTGGCCGCGCCTTTAGTATTCAACCTGCTGCATGCCTCTTTTCCTGTTACATAAGTTTGATTTGTGACACTGATGATTACTGCTGCCTGACGGCGGTACAGGTCATAGACACACCTACAATTTGTAAGTAGTGTTCATGGCATGCACCTTGGAACAACGCATCCTGCCAGGGCTGCCAGGGCCCATCCCAACTGTTGCCATCGGCACACTCAAGTGCTTAATGTGGTTCTTTGTTACATTTACTGTTGCTGCTGAGTCTGTACGGTTTATGGGGGAGCCCAGCGCCTGTGGCGCCTGACACAATCATGCATAAGGCCTCCAGAGTTTCCTTTTAGTGCAATGAAGACATCATCATCATGGCTAGCACCTTCGCATGAACTAATTCCTGCATGAAATGATTCAAGTATTCAGAGTTCTGCAACCACTGACAGATGGTGACTGCAGTGATGCACAGTACAGTGCTGAAGTGCAGGTTGAGCCATCACAACCCTCAACCTGCGGCAAATGATGCATGCACCCCTGACGCTGCAGTGATTAATCTCATCTGCAGTCTCCTAACGGCAGGAGCCGACCGGTCTCGTATGCCTGTCAGTAGCCTCATCCTGTTTAACACTAATAGACGCTTTGGAAACAGTCTGGCTGGGGTGACCATGCAGGGCAATACACCTGCATGTTAGTATTAAAACTCTATTTCAAACTTTATTACACGTTTGGTAGCCAAAAAAGACTGTAGTCTGTAACGATGCTATCGCAGCTGTCTCGGAATTTCACACAGTCCGGATGCAAAGCACCCTTCTGTCGTCCCTTAAAGAGCTTTAGAATAAAGACAGCGGTGGATGCACGCAAGCGCAGTCCTGTAACCGAGGGCTTGAGCACTGTACTGAAGGACGAGCTGAAGATCGAGAAGGAACGCTACCGAACGCCGGAGGCAGTGTTAGAAGGACCTCCATCAGAGTATGAACTGGAAGACAGGCCAAACAGCAATATCCTGTTGTTGTCACGCTCCTTCGGCACGACGGAAGAAATCTATGTTGAAGTGGACCTTGACAGCCAGGTCAGGCACCTGACCCTGTACTGGCTTGAAGTGTGCATTAGGCTTACAGGCAGTCTCTGTGCATAATGCATGTTACCATGCTGCTAAAGCTTGTCTCCTGCCGGCATGCTCGCAATGGATCATCGTCGGCATGTCTTGTAGATAAAGCGGCTTTTCAGGCAGGATAATGCACACTGTGGGTTGCTCAGGCAGGATATCGTTCAGAAGCTCACCTATATTTGGATCTCGGTGTTTGTTTTTCATTTTCTCCTGCCCTTTGCACCCTTTGCAGGATGATCCAGCCCTGTCAGATGAGGACGATGGAGATGAAGATGAGGAAAGCTCATTGCCGCCAGTACAGTTTATTGTGAATGTGACCAAAGGCGATAAGGGCCTAGCATTCAACTGTCAGACATCGGGCAGGGACATCATAATAACACAAGTCAGCCTCAATGACGTGACAGCAGCGGATGACGATGATGAAGGTAACTTTGTGCCTTACACTGGGCCGATGTTTGAGGAATTGGATGATACACTGCAGCAAGCCTTCATAGACTACCTAGAGGAGCGGGGCATCAACAGTGATTTTGGGTACTACCTTATGGAGCTGGTTCATGACAAGTTAGAAGTAGAGTACATGAATTGGCTTACACGGGTGCAGGGTTTCATAGCAGTAGACTGAATTTTTGTTATTCTCCTGCTGCTGACTTGCACGAGTGTGGTAATCTTCAGAACATGTTTTGCAGCCTGCACAGCATCAATGTACTTTTGTGTATATCTCTGGCTAACTGCTGGATGATTGGGGGTAAAACTGGAGTGCAATTACCTGCTAGACTGGGGTACTCTGGGGCTTTTGTGATGTGATGGTGATGAATGCAGCTGTTGCTGTGTATTCTCAATGAGTCACCATGCATGTAGCAATGCATCATACCTTGAAGTCATTCAAGTGGATAAGCACTGCACTCCAATAGGCTGGTGACCCTACCATACTATAAGTTCACTTCAGAGGCAGCAGCACATAGCAGTTCTTACTGGCTGTAAGAATATGGTGGCCTGCATGTGCTGATGATGGAAGTCTCACTTTTCAAGGACCTTGTCTTGTGCTGGCAGCAGTAAAACCCAGAATACAACAGTGGCTACAGGAGTGCTGTTACTTATTATGCATGATCAGCGATTGCTTCAAGCAAATGGGAGTTGCTTTGGGTTTATGGCAGTGTTTACAAACATCTCAATGTTGAATGCACTGCACTGGCAGATTGTGATATACAGTGCCACCAGTGGTTGCTGTGAGGTGTGCAGTTTTGTGCCAGTGTTTGCTTTGCCGTCATCAGCAAGAGTAATTTATCAGCTGAATACTTTCCTGTGTATGTATTGTATAGTATAAGTGATACCCTATACATAGGGTGTGGCTGTAGACGGGTCACTGATTGTGTACGACAGCATGCAGCACAAGCATGCTGTCGTACACTGCGTATGACACACCGCGAGTGGCCGAGCTTGAGGGCCCAGTCAACAAAATTTTTGCAGGCCCCGATGAAGGGGTTGTAGTTGCTATTATTATCAAGTCTGCTTGGTCATCGATGATATCATAGCACAAGAGCAGGGTCCTGTCTCTGGAGACAGGCACCAGACCTGTACATGTACACAGCAGTGCAGATTCCCAAATGACTCACGGCCGGAATGTGTCAAGGAAGGTGTAAACTTGTACTTTTGTACAACTGTTGGTTGTTGGCTGAGCCACCATGGTTCCTTCCCCCAAGGGCAATTCTTTGTCAATTGCCTATAGCCGGAATGAGTGCCACTACTATAGTAGCTACCTGGCTGTTGGCTGTCATAATGCCACGCCCTGTAGCGGACAAATTTGTCTAACTGGTTAAAAATGAACTTACTTTGCTTCATCACACATGATGTGTCACGGTGACACTCTTAGAGCGTCTCCGGGGCCGTCAAGTCACCTTCACATCGACACACAACAACAGCGCAACCGGTGAGTATCCAGATGTGATCACTGAGGAGGCGACCTCATTGTCACCGCTAGACACTGCTGTGGCACAGGCTGTGTCCGTGATAAGACTGCTTGCTGACCCGGTTGGTGTTCAAGTTCCAGCTCCAAGCTCGATGTGAGAGATGTTCTCGGAGATGCCGTAACTGCAACTTTGCTATAATGCTGCTTCTACTAGCAAGCCTCTCTCCTTCTTCATCTTCAGCACTCAATCGTTACACACTACATTGACACTGTAGAGCTACATACACGTGGCTGAGGTGGACAGAAATGACATGAGGGCAGACACTTCCTTGTGTGCACTGCTGAGCTCTCCCACCTCTGCTGAGCAGAAGCTCTTACTTGGGGGTGGATCCCCTGGAGTACTGCCTCAGGCAGGGCCAAACAGGTTCATGCAAGGCTATACAGGCACTGCAACCACCTAACCAGTAAAAGTCATTACTACGTCACCATCCAACGTTGTAGAGAAGCTCCTAAACCCTGCTTCAGAAGATTCTGGAAGTTTCTCAACCCTGTGTCGGAAGTTTCCATGCATGTTAGCACGAAAACCAGCTGCTGGCATAGCAATCAAGGCCATGATTAGGGTAAGTGACTTACCATACTAGTAGGTTCAACAAAAGTGAGTCAACTACGGAGTAAAGACCCTTGCATGGTGATGCTTATACATGCTATGGAGGCGGATGCGTGCCTACAGGTCGAAGCCACATAGTGCGTGAGACCCACGAGGGTTGGTAACTGATCATTGGCCTGGATGGTCCCTGTCCTTGTCACGAAGAAGAAGAAGAAGAAGAATAACCCTTTCCGGCCGCAAGGCCTTTGGGAATATGTACTTGGTGGCTCAGCCACACTGGCACACCAAGATTAGACCACCCTCAGGGGCGCCTTCAAGGCAGAAAAGCCCACTCAGTGGGGGTGGTATTCACGAGTGCTATCAACAACACTCTCTGCTACCTACTGCTGTGGCCCTACACAGTATACTAGACAGGACTGAGCCTCTTTGGCAGTCCTCCCATCATCAATCATGAGTTGATTGAGCCCCTGCCAGGCTGTACCAGTAGTACAGCAGAGCTACTCTGCCCAGGCTGGCACAACGTTGTTAAGTTAACTTGCAAGTCGTGTGTCATATTACTGTCAAGCCTTGATAATTATGATAACTTATACAACACAGTGGTTGTGTATAGTTAACTTCATAACTTTATAGCATTCAATGCTATGAAGTTGCCAGTGGCAACTTGCCATAATGATAACCGGGTTGGGGCCTTCCCGGAATATAAAGTATAGTTTTTGTGCAGCCCTGCTGCGGCAGTGTCTGCTGTGCTGCATACGCCCAGCTGGGATCTGCGGATGGGGTGTCCAATGCCTGCATACCGTCTATATGCATAATATGCATTGCCAAGTTTGGGTTGAATAGTGTGCCGCACGCAGCGCCATGCAGTGTTGATTAGTGCCCGCTGACATGATCCGATCATCACACTGTGACAGTGTCAGGGCACACTGCGTCAGGGCCTGGTTACCAGGAGGTACTGTGGTATTTGGCATACTATGCCAATATACAAGTTGAAGTTCAACTCGTATATTAAATGTGTCAGACTTTGAAAGTGTCCTATCGCACATGTACTGCCACAGATGTGAATTTTGTTGACAAGCTAGCCTAGTATGGAGATACTGACTGCCAGGTCGGTCGTGCACTTGTACTGTTTCATACCTGGATGCATCATACTCCTGTACATTATCATCACGATCCTTGAAGGCATGGGCACATAGCAGAAGACTCATTCAATGCTCTTTCAATGCACTGCCAAATCAGATTTTGAGTTTGAATGCCATGCCAAGTTGCTTGCTGTTGTGAACAGATGATCGTGCCATTGGGCGCAACCTGGATCAGGTGACTACTTGCTACTACTGGACTGTGCATTCATATTAATATATCACATGTGTGGCATGGATAGGCATGCACCGTGCCACAGCGCACAACAACAGAGCTCTATGCTACCTTGCCATGAGCAAGTAGTCTTGCAGGATTTTGTCTCCTGGAGCAATGTCATTAAAATGAAATTATGTACACATATTGCTGCGGAAAACCTGAGTTTCACCATGGCAACAGCTCTTCCATGACAAAGGACATTTTTCTGGGCAAGCTATTCTGCTGTACATAGAATAAGCACACCAACCAGGATGAGATGGCCAACAGCATGCTGCACATGACAACAGCATGCGCTCATATGCACTGGATGCGGGATACTAAGACCAACATTGGTTAACCAATGTACAAGTTGCATCTACAGCAGCTGACACATCAGCTCCAACCATTGGCAGCCAGTCAAGGGCAGTGAAGTGATGATACTGCAAACCATACTCAAGGCGACTGCTTGCGCTACAATGATGCCGCATGATGATGCTGGTTGGATGGCCAGGGCCCTGACTTATCAGATGATACCAAAGTCAAGGGGACAATGCAGTCACAGCAGACTCATCACTGTTCCCACTCACATTGCAAGCTACGTTGCACAGCCTGTATCACCTCGAGCTGTGGCAAGCGTGCTTCAACAGCACCACCATCAACACGCTGCCTTTTGAGCTTCTGCACTTGATGCCAAGATGGTGGTGATCCACACAAATCTGCCAAGAGAAGCCGCTTCTGTTCAGGGTGAACTGGATTGCTGTTGTGCACAGAACCGTCGCTGAGGGCTTCTTTCACACATGCTGCTTCCAGGTTTTGATCTGCAATATACTCTTCAAGCCCCTGCGCCCCACAGTCAAGGGCAAGCTCACTGTCTGCCTGAGGCTCCAGAACTTCATTAACATGAAGGCCTGAATAACACTGAATGCTGCATGTTCCTGATGCCTTGGGAGACATTGCTGTCAACGACTGTCCAGCTGGTTGGCAGGATGCTGGCTGCCGCTGCAGGCCAACAGCACCATGCAGCACGGCTGTTGACTCCTCATGGGCCTGGCTTTTTTCAGCAGCAGCTGTGAGCAGAGCCACGGACGCAGCTTCCTTCAACTGCTGCAGCAGACTACATGTAACATGCCGATGATGCTCAGCAGATGCACAGCCATTAAGGGGCCAGTCCTTGTACTGCCTAGCAGTTGGCTTGCCAGGAGACTTGCCTGTGTGCCGTGACTGAATGAGCCTGTGTATGTACCCATAATCCGGAATATCACAGTGCTGCAAGGTATACATGTACTCAAGCAGATTCTGCAAGTATGTGGGGATGAAGCCCTGCACAACATAACATAAACAGTGGCCAGTGACAGATGGTATGGCAACCATGGGTGGCCTGGCCACCTCTCAGCCTCTATGCTGGCCTGAAGGCTGGATGCCAAACTTGGCCTATGATTCAGGGAACTATTGATGTCTGCGCTGACACAATGCATACCTCAGAGCCATACAGCAGTAAATTGTCATTGGCTCTGGGAGTGCTTGTCGAAACTCTGCAGGTTTAACCCGCTCCCATTGTCCATAATTTTATTGATGGTCATCTACCCTTGTGTAGCAAGCACCCAGCAGTCACCTTTGGTAATGCGACCTCACCTCCTTGCGAGCCTTGTTGATGTACTTGAGCTTGTCATCAGCGATCCTGTCAAGCTGTTCGCATGTCCAGCCAGCTGCTGCTTCTGCATCAGTAGTCAGTTTGGAGTTCCAAGGCAATAGGCATCCAGGCATCTCCATCTCCATGATACAGTACACCTGCAGCAGCCGGAAACCCGCTGGGTGCTGAGGTGAATGACACAATAAACGTGTGACCAAAGCAGCTTTGCTGCCATGTTGCCAAGAAATCCTTGCAGGATAGTCCTGACAAACAAATGGGTTCTTAGGCACGATTGGGCACAGTCGTCGCAGGCTGCAGCATGCCAAGCCGCTTCCTTAGGATTGAGGATGGTTCACCCGGTGTATTGAGCCACTCGGAGGCTCGAGGCATGTCGAGGCACCATATTGTGTGCTGTTGGAAGCACAAACCCACTTACAAGTGCCTCAAGATCATCTCTTGCAGTTTGCGGGTATTGCTGTAGGGCCTTCAGTGAGCTGTAGTTAGGTGTACCCCAGAAGCTGGCACACCTCTGTGTGTACTTCTGGTAGGGGTACCATCCTGCAAGGTCACCGCAAAACCACAACTCAGCTCTGTTGCACCAAAGCATGTGGCCAGTGCAGCACATGCACAAGGTGTTGTTGTTGCATATGCATATGTGCTCTTACTATTGTGTTTTGTTATCCTGCTGTGTGAGGTGCCATTAGGTGGCCCTGCTGCAAATTGACTACACCAGTAATCAGCTTGCCAAGTGATGTTCACCGAATGCAGGTCTAGCAAAACCCATGTCCACTGCGTAGACATTTCTCTCATCAGGTCCTGCTCCCTGGCAGAAGTTCTCAGTTTTGACATCTCTGTGTATAAATCCTTTGGCATGCATGGCAGCCAGGGCCTGCAGGACAGTGCGATGGTCACGACCGTCATAGGTGGCACCTTGTGCAAGCCCTGCGGCAACATTCCTCTGCTGTGTTTCTGTAGTCCCAGACGGGCCAACTCAACCAGCACAGGCATGGCAATTTATTACTTGAACTTTGCTGAAACCACTTTCAAGTTGATCTGCTGCTGCAGGAAAACATTGTTACCAACATGGGCCACACCTGCAGCATCCCGACTCCTGCAAGCACAATGCTGTTTCTGGAAGGCTGGCAGTGCACTTTCTGAGTAACTTCATGGCCTGTGGTTGCTTTGTGGACCATCCTTTCTTGGTTCATCTGACAAAAGCTCCAGATACTCTGCCCCAGACGCTGCATGGCCAAATAGGACACATATACTGGCTTGCCCTCTGGGGTGTTGGAGACCATCTTGTGCAGCCCTGCAGCATACCATTGAATGATTGTGCACAGGTTGGCAACACCTGATGCAGCAGTACATCTGAGTGTATGTGCTGATACCCACTTCTCCAGACAGGTACTCTGCTACAATTGGGGTTCACCACTGCCAGATGATCTGCCAGTTCAGATCTTGCTAGTCACCACGCTCCCTGCCTTGTGTCCACATGCTTTCAGAAGGGACTCTGCGCCTTTACCTGCTCCTGCTATGCATGGAATTCCAACTTGCTTCTCAGTAGCTCCAAGTTGGCAGTACACCTGCAAAAGACAGTTGCAGGATGCTCATTGAATCTGCCTCAGTCCAGCGGCTGGTGCCACCAGTGACTGATCCTGTAGGCAGCAATCACATTACTGGCCTTGCCAGTGACTGCCTTCAACCCCTTGGGCATTACCCATGGGACATAATCAGCCCATGGGACATGTGCTTGGCACGATCCAACAGCGTCGCAATGCTCACCTGCAGCTCATCAAGGATGCTGTCTGAGAAGGTGCCTTCATTTGTGCCTACACGTGCCTTGATCACAACCTACAGCATAGAATCGGAAATGCCTGATGCTTGTGACCTTATCAGATGTTACTTACAAAGGTGCCGCATTGGCACTTGTTGGCAACAAACCCCAATGGGAGTCTGCAGACACAGTCTGTCTGTGGACTCACACAAGCACCCAGGCGTGCCTCTGCTGCTTACCTCTGCACCATTCAAGATGTCAGTGCACAGATATGCACAGCCAAAGCTTCCTTGACCCAGTATGTGTTGGATCTTGTACCTCTTGTCAAACAAGGTGTCTGATGGGATTTGACAGTGCATGGGCGTTCGTGACTGGAAATCAGTGGTAGCATTATACTGCGATTCTGAATAACGCAGCATGGGGCTGGGTGCTGATGTTTCCACAAGGTCTGGCTCTGTGCTCTCAAAGAACTCATCATCCTCATCAGCCAAGGGTTCTCCATCTGCCACAGCCTCTGACATGCCGCTTTGGTCATCCACATGCAACTGCATGTCGTTGGTGGCAGCTGATGGCCCCTCTGTGGTCTTGTTAGCAGTCATGGCAGATTCACAGGAATGCCACCTGTAGTCCATGGTTTTATGTTAAAACCTGATGAAACTGATGTAGGATTTGGAGTGGTATGACAACTATCATAAGCATTTCATGCTTCATCTCTTGCTGCAGCTGCAGCAGCCATAGGCCATGTTGCTGTGCAGGCTACAGACATTGAATAACTAGTTCTATATAGGTTTCTTGTCGTTCAGGAGATCACAACTATCCCTTTGGCTCTCTGAGTAGTTCGCTAATGCACAGCACACGTGGCTCCTGTTCTCACCCAGGATGGCTGTAACAAATGGCAGGCAAACTGTGTTTAACGACCTGCTACGGGTTCCCCCCTTGATCAGTCAACTGAAATAATGGACCAAAATTGTGACTTATCAATGAATCTGCTGGTGCTTGAGGTGGTGCATTCGCCAACAGTGCGGCAGCTGTCGATGGATGTTTAAACGCTTGCGCAGGAGTGAGAGGAGCTTGCTTGAGAGTACTCTTGGGCGATCCCATTAATTCTAAAAGCAATTTTGGGAATCATTCTTGAACGGCTTTGGCAATGAATAATGCGTATGTAGACCCGCTTGCGTGGTCCTGTTAGACCGCTGTTAAACCGCTGTTTTGAATCCACGCCCTTTCACGGGACACAATCAGCATCTTAGGGGAGATACCGATACTGTTCTGGTAGAGCTGGATTGACATTGAGCTGCATACATCAAGGCTATTCGTGCAGTCTGCCGTCACGCACCGGTACATTAAGGGAGTGAGGGTATGCCCTCATTGTGACTGCGTAGTCAGAGGCTAGGAGGAAACCGAACAAATGCTGCCTTAGCTAAGCTGTTAGGAAACAAGCTGTCTGCAAGTGCAGCGTGGGCCATCCTGCAATCCATGCCATGGCTCTCTTAGTACTAGAGAAATCCTTATTTGCGATGCAGAATAGCTGCTATCATCGGCAACGAGCATGGCAGTCACTGCTTTGGGTTCGTCAAACTGGCTGAAGTTGATTATGCGACCATTGCAGTACAAAGTTGGGCATGCATGATTTTTATGGGTGTGTGGGGTATCCCTCTCCTGGAGTCACTCCAAGTTGGCACGTGGGATAGAAGTACACCATGTACACACTGTCTCCGTGTTGTAAGGTGTTTTCAGTGTTTATGACACCATTGATATTGATATCCTGGGCCATGCAACAGTGCTGCACTTGTTCAAACTGTTGAACGATTAAACTTCAAACTGAATAAGCACTACTCTTGTAGAACAAAAACAACAAACACAACACACGTTTACATGTATACTTGGCTAGTTCAGATCTTACATAACCGTTGGCCGCAGCCGAAGAATGCTGTCACGCGTTTGGTGTAAGCTGCAACATCATGATGATCATGAACTAGATGCAGCAGGCTGCTGAAACAACATTCAACGAGGTAGAGGTATCGAGCAACTACGTAACTGTCGTGTTGCGAATAGCTTTAAAGCGATGCCAGGGTGTGGTTATAGGCATATATCTCCATTGACTTGTTACCGATGAGGTGATATATGGGAGGTGAACACACAGGGCGTGTGTCCAATACTGAGGTGAGATATGAATGCACTTGTAAATGAGGACTGCCCAGCATGCAGTTTACAAGGCCGGAATCATTATGATATGCGTCCCAGACACTGTGAGTTCCCATCAACACTGAAAATCATCCAGGCACCCATGAAGTTGAGGTAGGGCATCGGAAGTGTTGGTAGATTTAACTATACAAGCAAGCCATGATCTACCACATCAATGCAAGCCCCTTTCAACTGTACTAAGCAAAGCCAATGTGCCCAGTATTGCTGTCGTTGCCAGGATTGGGTTATCCAGCGACCAAAAAGATGGCTGCTGGTCATGAACAGGTTGCCTTGCATCATGCTGCTGCTGCTGGCGGCGGAGTTGAAGCCTTTGATCTTCCACATAAGGCACCCGTCCACCGCGCATTTCTTTCTCTCCTACTGGCTGTTGGGCTGCTTGTGGCTGCAACTGCTTCTGCTGTGATGCATCAGCGCTTTCAGAGATTAGATTGTCCGCTGCTTCTGCTTGCTTGGCAGCTCGTGCGCGCAGCTGTTGCCTGTGCCCAAGCTGCCTCAGCCAATCAGTATAGAACCACCGCTCAACTCTCTTGTCCTGGTTGTGTTGCAACTCAACCAAGTACTCATTCAGAGGGCCTGCTCGCTTGTCTCTAGCTAGTGTGCGTCTTGCTGATGGCACAACCACATACCACCAGTAAGCTGCTGCGCCGATCGTCACTGCGAGGACCACAAATTGGGCTGACAACACAGCACTGTCTATGTGTGGCTCAAACACTGCTGCTGTGGAAGGTATAGAGCTGGTCACAGCTGCTGTGCTGCTGACACGCTTCATCTTAGGCCTGGCACATGTCTGCCGCTGCAGATAGAAATATGAGGACCACACCTGTGCTCTGTGTGGCCTTGTTACGCAGTTCATATGGGTCAGCCTGCCTCCTGCTGCTGCTACCGCTGCTGCTGCTGATGTTGAACGGCCCAGGGTTTGATATACTGATGCCACGTGCATACTGAGACTGCTGTTTCAGAGACAGCAAGTACTTGTGGCAAGTTGCTGCGCAACTGCTGCTTGTCGCAGGCACCAAGGTGCAGGACCTTGGTATTGAGCGACAAAGAGAGGTAGTTTGCACAAAGCTCATTAGTGTTTGATGACATCAAACAACACCAGTTTCGAGTGAACAGCTAAACTAACACAGCGGGCATACGCGACCGCCTCCTGACACTCTTTGAATTTGCATAATACTGCATCAGCTTGTGCTTCCCCAAGCCAGGCGTGATGAGGGGCTCTGCAGTCTGTGCGTTTGGTCACCAAGCTGTGTTGAGACTTGTGTACCCCGTGCAAGACGCCATGTTCAGTCTTATAGTATGACATGATGGATTAAATTGATCACATTATGGAAGTGCCAGACCCGCTGGCTGGGCTGATCAGCGAGTTCCAGCGGCGTCAGCTGGAGCAGAAAATGGTTGAGAACTTTTGTGTTCTCCTATTTCACAGAGAGGTGGGAGCGTTGAGGAGCCCCCTGCCCCACTAATATCTGTCAGCTGTTGGCCTCAAGTAGCATAGTATACTTTACGGTAGCTCTAGGATTTTGCTCTAGGCCAAGAAAGCAGCAGGCAGCTGAGCAACTAACGCCAGACTATTATGTAGGACCATCAACCGAGTGAGGTTCCTCAGGAAGTTGTTGAAGAGATTGTCTTTCTTGTAGAAGCCAAGGCATATTCACATGCGGTAGGCGTCTGCTGAGCACTTGCATTCCCATGAGCTGCACATGCACCGACATGACAGCAAGCCCTGGTGCAGTGCTAGAAACATACGAGGACACACCTTGGCTGGGCTACCACTTGCAGGTCCGTGCAGCTGCACTTGACATGAACAATGGGCAAATGCTACAGACTTACGCAAAAGAGGCATCCACCCTGCTGCTGTCAGAGGTTGAGAAGTACTGCATGCCTGCACAAGCGCGCCCTGGGCACGCAAGCGGTGGTATTGAGGTTGATCCACAGCAGCTGTCTCTGGATGAGATCAGTGGCGGGCTCAGGAGCATACAGACAGCACCCTCACAGCAGCAGCGGCCCAACAGGAACAGAGATACTTGGGGCTGGTTAGAACCTGGTATGCCGAGCAGCTTCAATGCTGGTAGCCGCTCTATTGCACTTGGATAAGCTCGAGTAGCAGCCAAGACACGAATTTGTTAGGCATCCAGTGCCTGAACAACCATACTGTCTACCAAAGATGCAGCTTGAAGTCAGTCACTGGTTGTAGATGCTATGGATGTTGTCTGCGGCAGCCTGGTGGTATCCCAGCAGGCTGTCCGGCACAATAATCCCCACAACCTGCGAAGTGTGTTAGTACCCTGCCAGTCCTTGCAGGGTGCTCACTTGGGCTGCACTGTTGCTGCACAGGTTCCAGAGTGCTGCCCTATGTTGTTCTGAAGGGCTCAGGTGTGGCTATAGGGCGAGGCAAGGAGGCACTGTGGGCAGTGGCCAGCTCTGGGAGTGCAGCTGGGTCGCCGCGGTCAGCACTGGCAAATGGCAGTGACAGGCACTTAGCCGAAGTCCTGAAGCGCAACTTAGGGTTTGTGGAGGTTGCAGATGGGCGTGTGAGTAGATTGCACTGCATCATCAGCTTGACTGAGGGGCAGGATGGGACCCTGCAAGCCACACTTCAGGATTGCAGCAGTAATGGGACCTTTATTGATGGCAAGCAGCTGTCAAAGGGGGAGTCAGGTAACTGTTACAAAACTGACACCAAGTCACCTTCTGCTTGCTCTCTGTTGCTCTGGTCTTTACTTTAGTCAGTAATTTTGGTGAGCAAGTGGCTCACTGACGTTTGCAGAGCTCATATCACATGGGCCAATGCAATACTGCTGCAAAGCTAGCATACGCTGCCAACCCCACACTGTGCTTCACAAGGCAGGGCAGGAACTTGCTGTTGCTGTTGACAGCACTCATGCCAAAACTCCATGGCAGCAGCAGACATGACACCAGTAGAGAGAGGAACACTGGCAGCAGAGGAACAGCAGATGTTGACCGGGTTGTAGGTGCAGTGCACCTTGCGTGCTGAACTCGACACCCTTGCATGTCACTCCTGAGGGCACAGTCTAAGTAGGCAGTCTGCTGGACATGCCCCTGTCTGCTGCTGCTGCAGTTTTTCTGGTTGGTGGAGCACGCATCAGCCTTGTCAAGAGTGTGGCACCACTTGTTGAGCAGTACTTCACCTTCCATGCTGGTGACCCGCATGATGCTGATATGGCTGCCAGCGACGAGAACAGCAGCTGGGTGGGCAGCACACAGAGTGCAGCTGGAGTGTTTTCACCAGGGGCAATGCACAGTAGCAGGTGGGCATGCTGCTACACAAGACCAGCGATATGGGATGCTTGCAGGAGTGGTGATGCCGTTTACTTGCCTTGGTTGGGAGCAGTCAATTACTGCTGGGGTTGCCACCATGCTGTATCTCTCACGCTGTATGTGCTCTTCCTTCTTTGGAAAGCACCGTGTGTGCACAGGACAGGTATCTCACAGCATGCCTCTCAGCTGAAACAGCCCATGGAGGCTGCTTCCTGCATGCCAAGTTTGCCGTGTTGTGTGGCCCTGCTGCAGCCCGTCTGGTCCCCCCAGCTCCTCCATCTTTCGCACTGCCACCAGTCGCTACACCACCTATGAGCAGTCCACCCTAGAGGACCTCAAGTGCCAGATCTGCCTCAATACACTCAGAAACTGTGTGGCATTGGAACCCTGTGGACATAACTTCTGTGCCACCTGCCTGAGCCACCACCTTGGCAACCAGCTGCAGAGTGGATTGCAGCTCTCATGTCCATTCAGGTATAGGAAGCGGGCAACCCTTGATGAGCATTGTTGTTATAGCAGCTGCTGCTGCATGCATGCAGTATGCTGCCGTGCCGTTAGCCTCTGGGGCTTTGGGTCAAACAGGGCAGTTGTTTGACGCAAATCAGCACACAGCCTGAGGCGCGCAGCTGCATTAATGCTTTATTGACCTGCATTGCAGATGCCCCCCGCCTGATCGCATCGTCATCAACTATGCTGTGCGTGGGCTGATTGGGCTCCTCACGAGCAGTGGCAGACCTCTGTCCAGCCATCACAGCAGGCCAGCAGCAGGTGGAGCAGCAGGGACAGCAGCCACCCGGCCCAGCATAAGCAGGAGTAGTAGCAGAGCACTGCAGACAGCATTCGGACAGGCAGCAGGCAGCGCCAGCAACCTGCCAGGGCTCAGTGGTGGTGCATCACAAGCGTCCAACGCAGAGGCACAGCAGAACAACTGCCAACAAAACCAGCAACAGCAGTCAGGATCAGCGGCAGCAACTCCAGCAGCTGCAGGGCAAGGGCAACAAGCATGCAACAGCAGCAGTCATCTAGGGAGAGCTGTTTCTAGTGCATCAACCAGCAGCTTTGACACGGCAGCAGCTGGTGCTGCAGGTACAAGTGCGTCGGGGTTACCTGGTGTGGCCGAGGGCAGTGGGTTGCAAGGGAACAGCTCAGTCAGTGGAGCAGGTCACAGAATAGGTGGGCAGTGTGCTGTACAACCTGCACAACACAGTTCAAGTCTGTTCATGCCGGCATATGGAACTCCCTTGTGCTCTGACCAGCGACTCAATCTTCTGCGTGTTTGGGGTGCTGTGGCAACCTGCTGCAACCTGATTCTTGACAATGACAGCACTGCTGTCTCCTTGAAGTCCAGTAGCCAGTCTTGCCTTGGCGCAGCTGAATGATACATCTGCAAGCACCCCAGGGATGGTGCTGCTGTCATCTCTGCTGCAGACATGGCCCGCACCGATTCTCTTGACCCTGACTACTACACTCAGAGCATGAGCCTGCTGTGCCCATTGGATGATGAACACCTTCCCATGGAGGCGGCCAATCTAAAGACAAGGCAGGTAAATCACACCAGCCAGGCAAGCTGTGTATGCTGATCACACCGCCCAGCAAGTGCACCTCCACCTGTTATCTGCTAGCAGGCCAGGATGTCATGATCAGGATTGATTGGGTACCAGGAGACGCACACCCCTGTACATGCGACTGGCTTCATTTACATGCTAATGATGCATGCCCAGCCAAATGCATGTACCATGTCTGCAGCAACCATTTGACTGGCTCAGCATCGGTGCTCCTCAGGTGGAAGTGGCACTGGCACAGCTCAAGGTGGAGTCCTGCACTGCAGATGACCACCTGGTCTGCCTGGAGGCACTGGCCCGGCTGGCCTGGTCGGACGACAGCATCAGGGAGCTCATTGCCAACAGTGGGGGTGTGCGAAGTCTGGTGGATGTCATGGCCTTGCACAGCAGCAGCGACAGCATACAGTGCCATGCATGCCTGGCCCTCATGAGCCTTGTACGAGGGGAGGGGGAGGTCTGTCAGAGCAATCAATGGCACATTGCCAAGGCTGGAGCCATAGAGGTCATTGCCAAGGCAATGAAAGATTTTGAGTGAGTGGCAGCGGCACCCGTCACACACTCAACCTCAGAGATGGCATCAGGCAGACACATGAAGGGTGCTCAACCAGGAACATCCAGCAAGGAGAGGAACAATGCTGTGCAGAGTGTTTTGACTGAAAGAGCACTGGCCGACAGTCGGAAACCTTTCAGTTGGTCGTATGACCATGTCCTGTCATGCAATCCATCACTGTAATGATGATCTGCGAGCAGGTAGCAAGGCTGCCAAAACAGGCACCAACCTGTACTCCTACCACTGCAGCGTCACGCCCCATTCTTGCTTCTTTTCCTGTGTTGCACTGCAGGGACAGTGCCATGGTGCAGCTGAGTGTGCTGCTGTGCCTGATTCCCTTGGCTCTTGAGAATGCCATGATGCAGGCTCACATCACACAGGAGTGTCTGGGGCACATTGTGGCTGCACTGGATCGCCACCGGGCCGAGGTGGACATTCAAACAAAGGGACTAGTGCTGCTGGGCGTTCTCATACAGGTCTGGCATCAGACACCAGCCAATGTTCTCATACAGGTCTGGCATCAGACCGCAGCCAATGGCACTTGGCTGGGAGTTTTGCAGGCCCTCTACTGCAAGCGAGGCCACATCCTTGCTCCAGTGTCAGGAACAGCGCATTGCACCTTGCACCAACCTTGCAGCAGTGTCGCTCGTCTTACTGCAGACCATAATGGCCAACCAACAGGCAGCCCCAGAAATATGTATGCGAGGCGCTGAGCACTGTGGTGGTGTGTGCGTTGTGTCCAGGGTGATGATGCTGTGCATGATGCTGTACGAATTCGGGAACTTGAAGCAGCAGTGCCCAGCAGGGTGGTCACAGCACTGAAGCAGCATGGCACCAGCAACGATGATGTACTGTGGGCAGCACTGTTTGTTCTGGCTGTGCTGGTGCGAGACAATAGCGCCGTGTTTGAAAGAGCAACGTCTGCACTTGCAAATGCCGGAACGTTCAAGGTGAACTGAACCTGCTACACAGGTGTACATGACCTCTGCAGAATGTGTGTTTGTTGTTGCTGCACCGCTGGTGGAGCAATCACGCTGTGCCCTGTGCAACATCAACCCCACTGCTGCATTCACCACTTATAACGTGTGCTCACTGTGGCGGGTATTTCAGCAGTGGGCTGGAGCAGAATGTCCAAAGACACCTTGCCATTCGTTGGCGGCACTGGTGATGTAACACTCCATGCACTGCACTGCTCTCTGTGTTGGCCAGGTGCTACAGACAGCAGTAAAGCAGTACAAGCAGCGAAACGAGAGTGAACAATTGGAGCCAGATGAGATGATTATCAGTGCTGGAGACTACTTAGTACATGTGCTGCGGCCAGTACAGCAGCGGTTGGACCAGCGCAGATATATACTGACAGGAGCGACTTGTCTGGCTCTTGCAGTCGGTGCAGGTTACTTGGCAAGGCGGCTCTGGGATTGCAGCACCAGAAGCAATGATAGTGTGTTCGTAACTCGCCCAGCCAGCGGCAGGGTAAGCAGCAGAAGCACTGCAGTGTTCACAATGAGAAGGATCACAACAGCATAGATGAGGTGCAGTGAATCGATGCACCTTCCTTACATCTGCAACTGCAGACCACCTTTAACAATCACATTGTTGTATCAGTGTATATGTAATCATATAATTGGCGTTTGTAAGACTGCATTCTCCCCTCTCCTGGAGGATTGGCACGATCATGTTCATGGCCATCATGGACGATCACTGAGTGTCATCATTGCCTGGCTATGCCACCCACACACCCCTCTCCAGGAAACTTGGCACCACTGTTAAAAGCTGGGAATGTACCGCACGAGACAACTGGCATATGCCGGCAGTGCATTACTGTACTGCATCAAGTACTTTGCCCAAGCGCCTTGAGCTGGAAAGGGCTACCTCTGTTCCTCCCATTGTACTGAACTGCATGGCATATGTGAATGGCGCCAGCTGGCGCTGCAGCGGCACTATTGTGATGCTTGCAACGCCACCCGGTGGCAAGATGAGGTGGCAAGCTTCTGATCCATGCAAGACGCATGGGTGGTACTGGACAAGGTCAAGTTGGACTCCAAGCCGCGGCCGGACCGCAGGGCAATCTTAGTGGCGTCATTAATGACCCCTGATATCAGGGTAATGACCGTCATTGAATACATGGAGCAGCAGAGGCCGGCCAGACTCTGAGCAGGGCTACATAGCCCATATATACAACCCAGCGACACCAATATATAAAATATATACAAGGCATATAAAATATATAGATGCAAGGATGCCACCATGACATGGAGAGGATCTCAACACCAGCCCTCGCAATGGCGCATATTTAAGCCTCCCACAGATATCCTTGCAAGTATCTCAGAGCCAGTAGCAACTTAGCCAGCACTTCCATTAACATCTGGCAGCGCTGGGTTCCATTCATCACAACTGCGCCGCTTAATGACAAACTCCTGAGTGCGCTCCAGTGTCTAGAACCAAGAACTCGGATGAATCTGGCACAGCGTAGCGATGCCAGCTAGCTAACTGCTGTAGCGGTACTAGTGAAGTTACTTGAGGCTTACATTGCGACCGATACCTGACATGTCATGGGTGTACACCCCTCCCATGACAATTCAGGAGTTTCAGTGAGCCCATGTCTTATTGGACTGATCGTCTGATCACTCCCTCACATGACCTCCATGAGGCCCTCAGACTTGCTGCAATCTGGATCACTTAGTAGGGATAGACAAAAACATACAGAATCAAGTCACCAGATCTAAGCAGCAAGACAGAAATCAAACAGTATTGACTGGTGATCCATCTCACCAGATTCTGAAGTGTTTCCAGCTGTTCAGGTCCTGTAGCTCCCTCAGCCTCTTGCCAATGTCCCAGAAGCGCACGACAGGCCCTGACCTTGAACACTTGCACATAGAAGGACTTGAGCTGTATTTAGGCTGCCAAAGCACCTAGTGACTACTGGACTGGCTTCTTTGCAATCATCCAGATGCTACCTCAAGGCCCTGCTGGAAAAACCGGACATTGACATTGGCCCTGCTGTGTAGCAAATGCAGGCAAGTTGACTGCACTCTCATATTGGCTCTCCGGCTTTGCTGAACTTTCATCAGCCATCACCTCCACCACCTCTACCACCATACGGGTGGGGGCTGGTGAGCGGATTCATTGAGCACAGCATGTGCGCCTGGGCCACCATGATGTGTCTGCTCTTGTTGCTGGTGCTGCTGCTGTGCTGCTGCAAGGATGTCTCCAGGAGCCTTCAACTGCTGTGCCTGGTTTGGAGGTAAGCAGCTGATGGTTGACTGATGCACCAAATCGGCCACTGCCTGACACTGACAAGCAACCAGGCAGAAAGCATGTGTCAGATCATCACGCCAGTACTCCTGCAGGCAGGCCAGAGGGGCAGGGCCCGGCAGGGTCACATGATTCTGGTGGCGTCCGCTCGATGCAAGCATCAGACATGCAGTCCATGACATGTTGGATGAACCTTACAGCATTCGCCCGTCCC
Organism: Coelastrella sp. MACC-549; assembly: GCA_018290735.1. Classification (NCBI taxonomy): domain Eukaryota; kingdom Viridiplantae; phylum Chlorophyta; class Chlorophyceae; order Sphaeropleales; family Scenedesmaceae; genus Coelastrella; species Coelastrella sp. MACC-549. The sequence goes on from JABEVS010000120.1 coordinate 103,684, forward strand.
GTTGCCACTGTGTGACGGATGCTCGTAGCAATGTATGCTGCATGCATCAGTGCCACACCTCACTGGTACTGCTCGAGGAGTTGCTGCCGATGGCAGAAACATCGGCCTGCTTACCTCCATTTGTGGCAGTGCACTGTGCATCTGCTGATAATGCTGAACAGGAAACCACATGTCCTGGGGAGCACACACAACAGCAACACGCTTGCCCAGGCGCCCCATCAGCTGCCAATCCACAGGGGCATCAAGATCCCTGCCAGCACCAGCAGGAAGAGCGAGGCTCAACTCGCGTGCTGTATGGCAGCAGTGCAGTAGGCCAGCAAGCATAGTCGCTGTCGCAGAGTTCTGCTCCAAAGCAATTGCTGCAAACAGCAAACAACCCAGTTACCAAAGTCTCTGCTGCCCACCTGAACTCATGCTGTGCTAGATGAAGATTGTTATAGACGCTGTGGTAGTTCATGAGTCCTTTCAAGCTGTCCCATGTGTGTGGCTTGGCACCAGGCACAAGCAATGTCACCAGGAAGTCCTGAAGCCAACTAGGGCAGCGTCCAACTGCATGGGCTGCAGTTGCAAGGACAGGCGCCAACTTGGCGGCCATGCACAGCGCACGCTGCCTGGGGCTGCTCCAGTCAGTTGCCAAAAATGGTGTCAGCAGGAATACCTAAAAATATCAAGCAGCATACACACCATCAGTTGGCCAGGGATGTTATTCAGGTCAGCAGAAGGCACAGCAGCCAGAACCACCACAAACAACAGCAGTGCAGGTGATACTGAGCACTCCCATACATGGTGGCTACAGAACAGAATGCCCACTGCATGCTCACTATTGAGCACGCCAGCTGATGGTGAGATGATGCACAGCATACCTTGAGTAGCTGCTGCCTGATGGCTTCACTATTTTCACAGCCTGAGCCCTGTGCTGCTTCCTCTTCAAGCTGCCTGATAGCTTGCAGCACAATGTGGCTGCCGATGCTGTGTCCTATCACGACCACCGGGGGTTTGCCAGGACCCAGCAATAGGTCTCTCAACAAACACACTTTGTGCTGGATCTGGCTGTTGAGGCACCACACCTGAGATTCAGCAGGGACGCCGCAGCATCATATAAGATAGTCAGGTTACCGAAGACGTAAACTGCAGAGGTCACCCCAAGGTTACAATAGCGCAGCAAGAGGCGGGGACCTTGCTCACCTTTGGCTGAGTCAGGTTGGCAGAGTCATGCCCAAGATGGGATACCGCCAGGATGTTGACTGACCCTTGAAATATAATGTAAAGATGTTCCATGAACTGTTGGTAAAACATGCATGAACCCGGATTGCCAGGGACGATCAACAACTGGAGCATGGCCTGGCCCACCCCCCTTTGACAAGTTAAGCCTATTGCTTCTGTGGGCCAGGGGCCTACGCTCAAGTGCGACCGCCAGAACATGTTGGTAGATTTTGAGCTTAAGAAATGACCGTGGGATCGATCCTAACGGGCGGTGTACGTACAGCCAACGTGTGCATTTGCTTACAGGAACTTTTCAGAAGAGAAATCATTGTAATTTAAAGGGCTTCAGATAGCTTCGAGCTGAAAGATACATAAGATTTTCTCGAAGATCGCCGGACAGACTTGAAAGTACAAGGTGAGGGTGCACCCGGTACAGATAGAAGCGCAGCCTTGAAATGCACCCAATTTCATATAAGCTTCATATTTGGTTTGTGTCTGTCGAACAACATCATGCAGGCGCTATACCGCCGCTCGAGCGTGCAGCAGGCACGCCCAGCTGTTCGGGCCCGAGTCAGTAGGCGGCAACAGCTGCTAGTACAAGCCAAGAAGACTGCTGATGGCCCTTCAATTGCAGTCGTAGGGGTGACTGGAGCTGTAGGGCAAGAATTCTTGCAGGTCAGTCAAGCAGATGTGGCTGCGCGGAACACACATGAGCATATCTATGCGTAAATGCAATTGACTTGCTCAACAGGTTCTTCAAGAGAGGGATTTCCCTTACAAGAGCATCAAGCTGTTGGCCAGTGCAAGGTAGGTCCATCATTGTGACCAGTTCTCCTCAGCTGTCGAGCTCCTTCTATAAAGCCTCTCTTATTGCAGGTCTGCAGGCAAGACACAGGAGTTTGAGGGAGAAGCATATACTGTTGAGGAGCTGAAGGAGGATAGGTGCGGCAACATGAGACATAAGTGGCTGTACTGCTGCTGCTGCAACAGCACGCCAACTGGCTAACCCACTGCATGTTTTTCAATGCAGCTTCAATGGCGTCGACATTGCTCTGTTCAGTGCTGGAGGTTCCATCAGCAAGAAGTTTGGTCCTGCTGCACAGAAAGCCGGTTGCATTGTAAGCACAGCTGGTCATGATGGCGGCCAACATCAGCACTTCAGACTATCTGCTACACAGCAATGCTGTGGCAAATACCTGCAATAGCCAGTTCTGCCAAATTCGAATGCATTAGCAGTGTGATTGTAGCAGCTCCGCATGCACCTTTGGAAATCATCACAGCTACGTACGGCGACGTCTCTAAGAAATGTACAGGTGGAAGGTCACAAGACTCTGAACCACTGCTTGGCCTGCTGCAGCACGTATGCACTGTGTCATGATTGCACATTGGCACGTTCAGGACATGCATCAAGGAGTTGTCCTCAATGCTGTTGTGCAGGTGGTTGACAACTCTAGCGCGTTCCGCATGACTGATGGCGTGCCTCTGGTCATTCCCGAGGTGAACCCAGAGGCAGTGAAGGACATCAAGATCGGCAGTGGCGGGGCAATCATTGCAAACCCAAACTGCAGCACAATCATTGCTCTCATGGCAGTTACACCCCTGCACAGGTGTGTACTAGGGCAGGTCATCATCAGCAGGTTATATATACGCACACTGATGGCAATTGTGTCGAATTCAAGAATCTTGCATGATTGAGTATATCAAGCAGCAGGTGCACACGTGGTGCATATTTGAAGTGCAAGTCGCTAACACGTCTGCACTGTGTTGCATACTATCACCCTGAAGGCTTGCGCAGGTGAAGCGCATGGTGGTGAGTACCTACCAGGCTGCCTCAGGTGCTGGTGCAGCGGCCATGGAGGAGCTGCGTGAGCAGACACGTGACGTGCTGGAGGGCAAGGAGGCAAAGCCAGTCATTTTCCCATACCAGGTAGATAAGCAGCTGCAGATGATTACTGCAGGACAACGCAGCAGCTGGTCCTCTATCAAACGGGGATGTGTTGGTATGCAGCTGTAGAATCGTGCATGACATTGCCAAGTATGTCAGTAGCAGCGTCACCAGTCCCACCACTATGGAGTACACGGACAGCACCTACATGCGTCAGCAGTACATGAGTGCTTGCTCCCAGTGTCATCACTGCTGCACTCCACCCTGCTGCACTCCACCTCTGCTGTGGTGTGGATGCTCTGCCATGTCCCGCAGTACGCCTTCAATCTGTTCAGCCACAACAGCAAGATGGACGCAGAGATTGGCTACAATGAGGAGGAGATGAAGATGGTCAAAGAGACCAAGAAGATCTGGGGCACTCAAGATGTGGCTATCACGGCCACATGCATTCGAGTACCAGTCATGCGGGCACATGCTGAGAGCATTAATCTGGAGTTTGTGAACGACATCAGTGAGGCAGATGCTTTGGACGTGCTCTCAAAGTTCCCAGGAGTGTCAATCATTGACGACAGGTGAGGCTGCAGGACGGGTGGAGGCACTGGCAGTCATGCGCAGGTAGAGCAGCCAGCCCTTTGAATAAACAACAGCAACACAGCCAGCATGCTCCTTGCAGAAGGGTTTTGCTTCCCCTGTTGCTGTTGCCAATTGCTCTATCTCTGGCAGCTTAAGCAAGAGAGCCACACCTTTGTGCATTGTCTGCTGGCACAGGCAAGCCAACCGGTTCCCCACCCCTCTTGATGCCACCACCCGTGATGATGTGTATGTCGGCCGGGTCAGACGGGACATCAGCCGTAGTGATGCAAAGGGTCTGGACCTCTTTGTCTGTGGCGACCAAATCAAGAAGGGAGCAGCGCTCAATGCAGTGCAAATAGCTGAGCTTTTACTCAAGAACTGAAGGTCACATTGGCAGTAAACAGCACAGCCCATCCATCAACGTCATTGCTTGGCAAGCCTTCAGCAAGTGCCACTGGCTTTGTGAGTCAAAAAGGACAACTGTCTAAGCAACAGGCAAAGCGCTCCTGCAGGAGCAACTGCTGCTGCCTTGGCCAGGTGGCTATGTAAACAACTTATGGGCAGCCAATCAGCAGCGTACATCCAGGAAAAGCAATTGATTCCAACTAGTACTGTTGCTTCACAGCGTTAAATGAGAAGAAGTCCAATAGACGGTCTATTGGGTTAATGGCCATCACTGAGTGCCTCCCGGGCCATAGCAGTTGATGTGGCAATTGTTCAAGGCCCTCAGCAAGGGCCTACAGGCAAGCTGTATTTCCACCAGCACATTGCGTGCAGATGTGTCTGTTGGCTTTGTTCTTTTCAGGATAAGTTATCATCTGGAGGTACTACTTTGGGTGCGGAGCCAGCACCAGCATGATCAACTGAGTTGGCAGTGCTCGAGTCTGATGTAGCGTAGGAATTGTTAACACCCAGGCAGGCTTCTGATGTTGCTGCTGTTGCAACTGCTGCTTGACCTGCTGAGCAGCAGCAGTTGCTGCTGACTTGGCTGCTTCCTTGTTGTTGCTGCTGCCGAAACTGTGCGTCCACTTCCTTGCAGGACTTCTCTAGCAGTGAGAGCGTCCACTGCTCATGACTCGGACAGCTGTACAGCCACAAACAGGCTGGTGTTGAAACCCTGCGTGTCCGCCACTGGGAGTCGTAGTGAGCTCACGGAAATATGAATTGTATAATTATAGAGCAAGGGATCCCCGGCTCGAACCGCAATGCGCCATGGAGGCACTCCTTACAAACTGATCGACAGAAATTCACGTAATACGGGTTTTTAACTGAAAACGAGCATTCTGGTGTGGCTGAAGAAGCATAGTAAAGCTCCCAACAGCTGAGCCAGGCCAGAGCAGGCCAATTAAGCTGCCAAGGCAACAGGAACTGCTATGGGTACGTTCAGTGCTGCTGTGCTATCAGCCACACCACATTCTGCAGATGTAGACTACACTTCTGTAAAAAAATTCAGCCATGCAGCAAGGTGAAATGCTATGGCAAATGCGCGGTGTGTACTGACGCCGCTGATCTGCAAACAAGACTGACCTCGCAGACTGGGTCGATGGACTATGATAAGTTGCTATGAGCCTGGCGGTCAATTTGGCCAACTACAGCAGCCTCACTGGAGAAGGCATCCCTGGCAGAGCCATTAACGCACGGCGATGTGGCATCATTCGTAATGACCTCCTCACTATCAACCTAGCATGGCGCAGGTTGACCTGTAACGTTATAGGGGACCTGACAACAATTTGTGAGCACGGTGCTGTTTCTGGCCTGCATGAAGCCTTGGCTGAGCCCTACCAGGGCTACGGTAGCGGTGTACACATGTGGTTGACTATTTCAGCTCGTAACACACCATGGCATCAGTAGTACTGATCAGTACTCAAGCACAAAAATTACCAGATAGCATTCCCATGGCCAGCCACAAGGCCCTTGGGAATATTGGACTTGCAGCTCAGCCACACTGTCACTGATAAAGATCCAATCAGATAGACACAAAACGACAGACACATAAAGTCACACTGAGATGACTTAACTCTTATGGGTTTCCTGATAACAGGCACAAGGACCATCTAATCAACCCCAGGCACCCAGTGGCATATGCCGCAGCCAAGTTGGCTGGTTACTTGAACATGGTGACTGGCTGTGGCTTTGCACCCCTTAGTACTGAACTGTCCTACTAGTAATTGGTTGAGTTTCTATAGGATAATTCAGCTCATGCAATAATGGTATGACAAAACCTGCGGATCATGCTTGCTGGACTGTGCCGGGCAAAGCCATCGTTGCAAGCAGTGCAGCACTGCGTGTCAAGCTGTCTTGTAGACAACATTGTCCACTGTCACCATCAAGTCACATCACCTACTGCTGAGCAAACCTCCAATCCTTCAGCTTCTGCTGGCGCCCAGATACATACCCTGTTGTGCCTACTTCAAATGTCTTGCTGCTGCTGTGCTAGCCTGGGGTCCTTGCTGTCTAGGTCTAAGTCTTTGCCAGTAATGCGCTTGTAGATGTCCAGCACGTCATCCACTGTGGTCTCAAAGTGGGTGGTGGGATCATAGCCCTTGCTGATGTAGCAGCCATCCCTGCACAGTGATTCAGTTGGTGCAGGTAACTACAGATATATCATGCACATCCATACTCTTTCCTGCCAGCACCCTGCATAGGGGCCACTCAACACACCATTAAAGCAACAACAGCATTTACATACCGTACTCCCCTGAACAACTCGCTGCTTGATTTGGTCAGAGCTGCCACAGTACAATCTCACATTCTTGCCAATGTGTGATGCAAGATCAGCTTCCTTACTTAGTTATGCCATTGTTGCATAAGCTGGACCTCCTTCCCCACAAGCAGCACTATGCCCGCTGACCACTTAGGCTTGCTGTGCCATGTTGACTCACCTGCTGCCGTCCTCCAAAGGCTCATACACGTCCACGACCGACACAAACTTCTCGTCAACAGCCCCCAGCAGAGCCAGACCAGGTGCCAACTCAGCCTCAGGTGTGTTTGTCTCAACTGTGGTGCTGACAAATGCGATCCACTTGTTGTTGGCAGCCACATTGTGCGCATATGAGCAGCAGAATACATACATGTCTGCAGAGCAAGTATTCAAACCAGGTCTTGAGACATCAGGCACATGCACGCTCAAAATGTTCTCAACATAAAGTCTGCCGACAGCACTGCAAACGTAACCGCAGCCTACCTGCAACCAAACAGAAGATGCGCGACCTGGTGTGTACTCACGCAGTCGTGGTGCTCAGGATAGACAGCCAAGTGGTGGACACCTCTGCTGCGGGCATGTCCAACACTTATCAGCAACCCGCCTGCAGAGCACCCACCTGAATGCCTGCCGATCTGCTTCTGTGGCAGGATGATCTGCACACTGTGTGCGTTGTCAGTATTGGGCACTGGATGGCTTAAGATGCAGATGGCACGCACTACACGTGATGTTGGCCGTATCTTGTCTGGGAAGTAGCTTGGGTCACCAACAACGAGTTTGCATCTTGCAGTCTCCCCTTCGCTGCTGACGCCAACAGCTCGGCCCTGATCATCATACACCACCTGAGCATCTGACTTGTGCAGCATGTAGGTGCCACCATACACAGCACTCAGTCGTGCAAATGCCTGCAGGCAGACAGTAGCACAGTAACAAAGGAGAGAAGAGGGCAGCAGGCTGTGATGGTGCAGACTGCATTGAGCCTTCAGGCTGTGCGCACATGTGTCCCAGAGGCTGATGATGTGCACATGATCTGGTCATAAAACCCCTTGAACCCTGCTGCTCCTGGGCCATGCCTGCTACTGTTGGAAGCCAGCCTGGCTGCAGTCACTGTGCTGTTGAGGCACCTGTGGCAATTCGCCCAAGCCATAGCGTGGATAGATGTAAGGCGACGTAAGACCATCATATCGGGTCAAGCTGTCATGGTAGAGCTTGATCTTGAGTGCTGTTGGCAGTGCTGGCTGGTCAAGGTATCGGTCATCTCTGTGTAGTGCCAGGGCGTGGCCTACAAAGTCAATGGTCTGCGCATCCAGACCATAATGCTGGTACAGCTGAGCCATGGTCATGTTGCGCAGGTCCAGGCCCTTGTAGGTGGCAGGCTTTTTCTCATCATAATCTTGCAGGTAGCTGCGGGGACAGCATTCTATGGTGGTGACTCGGCAGTGCAGCATCTGAGAGCAGACTTCAACAACAGGAGCATTTGCTGATGCAATACACTATACAATACATAGTGAACAGCAGCATGAAGACGCCTCAAGCTGCCTCCTGACTCGGCACAATGCCAGCCTGAGGGTGCTATGATGCTGCACCTGCAATGCCTGCACTAAACCGGCACCACATAGCATCATAGAATGAGCACTGGAAGACCTTTGCTTGCGAGACTCAACAGGCAACACATGCTGGGAACCACTCACAGGAAAAAATTGCGAGCACGCCGCTTCTCAAAAAGACCCATAAGTGGTGAGCGCAGCGCCTCCATGTCTGTTGCTGGGACCTTGTATACCTTGCCCTTGTTGACCACATAGCTGCCATCTACTGCTTTGAACTCGAGATACTTGGTCACGTCTGTGTATATGAGCACACGCACCAACTTGCCATTGGCCATCATGAACTTGGGCACCAGATCAACATTGTAGTCGCGGCTGGCTCCGAGCTCCTTTGGCACAGCCTCACCAGGTCTGAACTTCTCCCAGAGCTACATCATCACCCAAGAACCAGGTGTCAACACTGTTGTGCTCTAGCAACATGCAAGTCACTTAAAGCAAACAGCAGAGTTGGTTGAGCAGTGCTACAAACCTGGGTGAGGTTCAGCGACGCTGATTCTCCTCCATAGTAATTGTTCCGATCCACATGCAACACCTGCGTGGCTATTTGGGTCAAAAGTACTTTCAAGGTGAAAGGGACCACAGCTGCCCAAGCAATGTGTACCTTCATCCCCGCCACCGACAGTAAGCCGGATATGATGCATTCTTTGAGACCAGTACCAAGCACAATAGCATCATAATCTTGATCCATCAGGTGCTACGTACAGACAAAGTTGTGGGCACAACGCTTAGATGCTAAAGGAGACCTTGATCGCAGATATATGACTCGGGTAAAGCCATGGGCTGTTTGGATTGCCCACGTCAAGCGCATACGAGTTGACAGGTGCACATGCATGTTAGTGAGATACAGGCTCGAAATGTCCTGCGCAGGCATCCGTGAGTAACACACACACAAGAAACTATTTACCGCATGATTCAATGTTCAACCAGCCGCAAGCGGCAAAGAGAGCCATACAAGCTTTGAGCTGACTCCTCCTGATTACTGCAAAATGACTCTCGTAGTGACGATGTATCGCACCTGCTCCGCGGCACAAAGCAACAAAAATAAACTGTTGTGTCAGCATGCTCCCGGCATCTGCCTTCCTGTAAGGCTCATAGCGGCTGGACAGGATCGGTTGCGCTGCACAGCTGGACAAGGACCTTCACTCACACAGCAGCGCTGCGAACCATGTGAATCTGCTAAAGATTCTATGGATTATATGGGGGTATCGATGACAGGCATGGAGCGGCAAACGGCAGAGAGTTACATGGACCAGGTAGGTGGGCCATGCTGCTGCTGCTGTAGGGGCACTTGATTAGTTGGGCTCAGAACATGGATGCACTGCAGCTCGATTCAAGATGGCACATCTTTGAAGATACTGAGCACCGCTTACGTCTGCGCAAAGCCATGCGCACCAAGAATTTCAAGAAGGTGAGCAAGCAGTCAATAGAGGGCTTGATGACAATGATTGCTAATTGTCAAGCTTGGAGCCAGACCTTGTCAGATGGCCTCACAGATAGCCGACGTTTGAAATCAATCAGCTTGAATGCATTGCTGTTGGAAAGCAAGGGGTCTTTTGGTATCGGTTGTTTTCACAGCAGCAGCATCCACAACGTCTTGCTGCTGCAGTCACTGATAGTATGAATCTGCAAACGTGTTTGCAACAGTCAAGCGTGGCAGTCGAAAACAGCAAATATAGATCGTCTGTTAGCCTTGCCACTTTGAGGAAAGCGAGATCAACCGATTGTGTGGCATCTTAAAGATGCACTTGCCACGATTATCCTGTGGAGGACTGTCCTCAAGTAGTGCCGTAGCACCCTTACAGCTGCACGATAATGCTAAGCTTGGCTAAAGGTCCTTGACCATCAGTTTGTTTTGCAGAGGACGTTTGCAGCCTGCAGTTTCTGGTGCACAATCAGGCATGGTGTTGAGTAGCATGCACATGGACTGTTATGCACAGTGTCAACCGTGATGCAAGCAAGTCGCATAGGCACCTGCTCCTATGTTGGCTGCAGGCGCTTGAACTGTTTCAGCGTGTTGGCGAAGTGGCTGAGGCTGAGCAGCACCACCCGGACCTGCACCTTGAGGGCTGGAACAATTGCACCATTGACCTGTGGACACACGCCCGCAACGGACTGTCGGAGAATGACTTCATAGTAGCAGCAAAAATTGACCAGCTTGATATCACAGACCTGCTCAGTAAAAAGCAGCCTACGTTGTGAGTTGCGGAAGTAAGTTACCTGCAATCCACTGCTACTGCTACCATACAAGCCAACTGTTGCTGCCAATACTTCTATACAGCAGGGTCCTTTCGCACCGGTTGTGAGGAGCAGAATGGCTTTCAAAGTGGCATGTTGCTGATCATGGGCAGATGTGTGGGTGTGCAGTATCCTACATAGAAGCTCAGTTGCTCCTACTGACAGTCATTATGACCTTCATTACTGGCACATCTCATCAGGGTGCAGCTCTATCAGTGTGTGGCTGCAGCTGTGGCATCTGTGTAGAAGGTTACGCTCCATGAGTACTGCTGCAAACTCAAGGCACCTCTGTGCAGGGACATGCAGACGCACTGTTGTTTCCTCACCTTGCATGTGTGTGAGCGTTTGATTGCAGAAAAGACAGAGCCATGCAACGCTTTGGTGTGCTACAGCAATTGTGTCGACATAATCGATCACGCCACCTGCCACCGAGGTGCTGGGTACTGCAATTGTTGTGGCTTGGTATTTTTGCGGAGATGATCAGCTGTGCATGATCCTTGTGCCGATATGGTGCTGCTAGGGACAGTAACGGCAGCATTGGCAAAGGTACGTTAAAAGCAGAGATGACAGGGACCCTGTCCAACAGGCGATTTTGTATCTTCAGCAAGTCACATGCTGTTACTGTCCTGAAGGTTTTGATGAATTATTCGTGTGTGCGTTTGGTCATGGATCAAAAGGTTGACTCAGCAGACACAGGGTATACCGATGGCAGAAACCCAGCTGTGTATACGGCGAAATGCTATGTGCACTACTATGAGTTTATGTTCATCAAACAGTTGATTGTGTTATTGCATCATCTCAGGCCGGCTTGTGCCTCCACAGCAGCTGAGCTTTCAGTGGCGGAAATGATCCGGTTGTCACATTGCACTGGACGTGCTGCAGTGGATGTACACATTGAATTGCATGGCATGGCATCTACCACAGATGCCAGAAGGCTTCTGCTACATTTGCATGTTTGTACTGTGCGGCTTGTGGATGACTTTACTTTAGGCCCTAATCCTGTCGCTGTGGCACTGTTGTATGGAAGCCAGGCCCTGATGGGGGTTTTGAATCATGGCATCTATCTTGGACGGTTCCTGCAAGAAAGGGTATAAGTTGGTACCAGAACCTACTCCGGAAGAAAATGCCTCTAGCTTGTCAACACTGTATGTGTGCATAGTCACTGAAGTTTTGTCTGCTATGGCTGCAGAGGCTAGTATGGAGCATGTTGTGAATTCGCACACCTTGCTGTTTGGCCCGTGGCGCTTACCATGTCACTCACGTATTACCATTGTGCAACTTGGTATTGAATACGCCCCATGTTGCTGGTATTATATAATCATGGCAATGGCATTGTGGTTATATCACTCTCATTGGCCAGTTACACCAGTTCAGAGGGTGGGTAACTGTTAGAGGTGGCCAGATAGCTGAAATGTATGCAAAATGGTGGTGGTCTTATGTTGCTGTTGCGGCGCAAACTCATATACCACCTGCACCTGTATCCTGACACCGTGCCATAGTATGGCAAGGTTCCATCTCATATTGTATTGTTATATCATGAACGTGTTTGAGGCGCTGGCTGGGTTGGGGGATTTTTGAGAATGTGACAGTAAAGATTCGACAGGTTGGACTGCTGCTGCCATCATGGCTCCGTTAGGAGCGTGCAGGAGTGTATGGTATTCTGTCTTTGGAGGAGCCAGTCATCATATCTGGCATCGGATGTAAAACAGATGGAGCCTTGCAACATTGGTTGAGTTGGCAAATGACTTGACATGCTCAGCCCCTCGTAGGGGGCCGCCATTCAGGGATGACGATGCGATGCTGCTGCTGCTGAACCCGAGCCAGAGAGCCCTGTCACATAGACCATTTACTTGAGTTTGCCATAGCAAAAGAAATTGAGCCATGCAACAAGTTGAGATGCAATGGCAAATGCACTGACATGCGCGGGGGGCGCCACCCGGGTGTGATGCTCAAGCTTGTGCCTGCCCCGGCTGTCCTATAGTGGTCCTTGTTGGCACCTCTTCCAGCAGTGTGCCTGCACTGCGCCCATCCTCCTCCAAAGGCCGCATGCATGCAAGGCAAGGTAAAGACCGCGAACAGACACAGGCAACTTGCTGGTGACTTGCCAGTGACTTGCCAGTGACTTGCCTTGGTCTCGCTGGTGGTATGTGCTGTACTGCTCTATCCACTGCTGCCACCTACCATCACGTACGCACACCTAGAAAAACGACTAGTAAAAGAAATTGAGCCATGCAACAAGTTGAGATGCAATGGCAAATGCACTGACTAGTAGTTGCCATTTTCTTCCCAGCGGTCCTTGGGACAAAAACCAGGATCACACCTGAACCAGAGATGAACCTTCTGAGTCACCCCGAGTGATGATCTTGCATATGCATATGCTGCTCCTGCAGCCATCACTTTAAGAACCAGGCTTGCAGAGTCAGTAGCTATCCTGATTGTCAAGAACGCTTGTGGAATGCCAATGCAACCCAGCTGGCAGTTTCCCTCCCAAGCAGAACTCAACAGCAACGCTGCCCTGTCATTAAACATAGGCTATAGCTTGCATGGCTCAATTTCTTTTACATAGGCTATAGCTAGCAAAGGAAGATTTTAGAACATCAAAATTGGCGGTGACAACCGCTCGACTGATTCAGAAGATGGACGCTTATAAGATAGATAACGCTCATAATTATGAATACATGTGCATAGTGTCAACAAATATGTTAATGTGCTCCAAATAACGCGCAGCTTGTGAAACCAACCACAGTACCGTATGATTTCAAAGGGAGTCCGACTCCCGTTAAAAACATGATGGTGATAATATTGTGACCATACAAGCGCCATGTGCTAGAGCAACTAAAAGCTCGCAGATGATCTGCATGGGCGGGCCCTCGATGATTCTGAATGCGTGCTTTGAGTTGTTCTCGCCAATCATTGATCATTGATATGTCTTAAAATTCTTATAGGAGTGAAGCAGCTGAAGACGTCGGTTGCCGTGCTCCTCCGCAACGTTGAATTTAGAATATGACAGAACTACATGACAGAACTGGTAAAGTTGAAACAAGGTTGCATGCTTAAGGATGACTAGAACTCACTGTTTAGGCACTAACAAAATACATCAGGAAATAGAGTTGCCTTCGCCTATGTTTACATGTTGATCTCGCTCACACGACTTGAGGCCAGCACCAGCAGCACGGAAGTGAGCCAGTGATCGTCCAGTCAGCCTTGGGTTTATTTAAATCTGTTGTTTTCAATCACCGCGGGGTGCCCTAATCGAGGTTCGCATCGGGACAACTGTCTGCCTCCTGCATCAGTTCAGCACACGCATTCACACACCAGACAGGAAGGATGCAGGCGCGAGTTCGCATTCTTATAATGCTGATAAATTTTATGTTGGTTTCAGGTAATGATCAAAGGATTGGACAGCCATCGTGCTGGTGATCATCATTCTCCTTGCTGGCAACTGAACAACCACTTAATGAACCCAGCGGTAGTCGAATATGGCCAATTTAATACTTTAAAAATATATACCTGGTTTCAGCGCTACACCCTTCAGTTTATGCTGTTTTGTTCAACTGTGTCCACTTCCGCACGGCCATGTCCAGCCCGCTGAACGACTTTCCTGTTTGCACTGTAAACGCAGGTTCGCAGGTGCGCATAGGATTCATCATTATGCAGTTATTCGCATCAGCCCAGGATACACTCGTTCACAACTGAAACCTACCCCTAACCAGCATTCACACAGCTGGGCATGCTGACTTCATGGAGTTGATCAACGCAAGCCCAAGGGCATACACGCAGCGGCTGTAAAAACTTTTGCATTGCGTATGCTGTGGTTGAGTGCCTTGGGCTCATTTCTTCTCGTCATGGCCAGGGACAGGCATGCTGCAACCTGCTGCAATCAACCGCAGCGTCCAGTAGTGCTGGCTCAGACAGTCCCAGTGCTCACTGGGCGAGTGCATTGTCCAGATTTGACTATTTCTGGAAAATCTTGTGAGTAGATCACAACAGACCCGCCATGCGTGTCCGCAAACTGATGTTGCTCTGCAGGCTAGACCAAACCAAAGGCAGCAGGCAGATCCTTTGGCGGGGCTGGCACCACAGCAGGCGAATCTCCCACCTGGTCTGGATACAATCCGCATTGACCAGCTGGCCCCACTGCTTCCTGTACTCAGCCAACTCAATGCAAGTGTTTTGGCCAGCTGGGTGCCTATCATCGAGAAGTTGGACCCCAAGGTGCTGGAGGCGTACGTCCCTCTGATTAATGGACTCAGTGTTGATGTAGTAAAGGCATTTGCTGATGCCTTACCATACATCAATGTATCTTCTGTGGTACAGCTGCTGCCAGTCATCAATGCAGTTCCCACCAAGACTTTGGAGACGTACATCCTAGTTCTTGGCAAGGTGCGCAGCCGCTGGTGTGCGTGACACAAGACCAGAAGCAGCAGTAATACATAGCTGCAGGCACCGAGCGTGCTGGGAGGTGCCGCTCCTTCAAGGCTTCAATCATACTGTCCATTTGACGTTGTGCGGCAGAGACTTTGGTGAATCCTGTTTTGCAGTGTTGGTCTGTCATGCATCAGGTAGAGGTATACTCAAAGTGCAATAGCCTTGCAAAACAGCTAGCTTGACCATACTTTTGAAAGTGTTGAACTGCAGGTGACCAGACATGTTGCTGGCTGTCATAATGCACAACTCCACATGGCTACACTCTGTAAGGGCTCACTATCTGCTGACACACTTGGCTGATGCACACCCACTTGCACTGCAGATCAATCCCCAAGTTGTGCTTGACCTGGTTCCCTCAATCAATGTCCTGGACACCGCCTGGGTCAACAAGGTGGTGCCAGCACTCAACTACATTGATCCAGACTACCTCGTGGCTGTGGTCCGTGCCATTGCCCCTCGGCTGTCACAGATTAACCCTGACCAGATAGTCGCCCTGCTGCCAGCAATCTCAACCATCAGTGTCAGCACATGGCAGAAGCTTATTGAACTGCTGAATGCACTTACACCAGATCAGGTAATGCAGTTGCTGGATAGCATTTTAACCCGCAGTCTGTGAAGCAAGCGATGATTGAATGCAACGGAGACATTGTTGCAGCTCAGGGCCACCCTAACTGCACATCCCTGCCACATCACTTCGTGATTAATGTGGCCATTAATGCTCGCTGAGCGCTGAGCTGTCACCATGCTGTGTTGATGAGCAGGGTGTTGCATGTGTTGCGTCAACTGAGAGCTCTTGGTTCTTCATCACAGCAATTTACACTGCAAACAGATCCTGCAGGCCTCCCAAAGTGCCAGAATCCCACCTCCATTGCCTTGTACACTTGCACAACTGACATCATGGGCTGCAGTGCAGTCTGCAGTTTATTGTGGTTCACCTCTGTACAGTCATGCAACCTGTATGTAGCTCCATCACCAACAGTTGTACTGCTGTGCGCAGCTCAGGGGAGGTAACTGTAGCAGCGACAGCTTGCATTAGAGAATGGTTTGCTGACATGCTCCTTGTGCCAATGTTACGGCCTGCAGCTGGACTTCCTGGTACATCTCCTTGACGTGACTGGGCCTTACCTGGACAGCATGGTGCAAGTACTAAACTTGATGAGGGCAGCACTGCCTGTGGACCTGACAACGTACCAGGGCCAGACCACTGTCTACACCAAGGACAAAGGGACAGTGGGCATGCAGGCGGACAGCGTGGTGTTGTTACAAAAGTCGCATCCAACCAGTGAGCCAAACAATGGTGCCCCAGTGGCCCAGCCAGCACCTGCTGTACCAGTGGGCTTCCCTGCTCCGGCATCTGCTGCAGCAGCACCTCAGGCCACCAAGGCCCCTGGCAAGCACAGACGCAGCCTGCTGAGAGGTGGAATATGAAATGCACGCAATTCTAGTTGTTACAGAAGGCTTTTGTTGCTTGCACACGCTGCTAACAGAACTAGCTCTTTTGCTTGCCAACTCGGCACCGTTGGGTGCTTATGTGGGTCATCCCAGGCATCCGAGCACTCACTGTGTGCCATAATCAATTTGCAAGGTGGGATATATGTGGCAAGTTATATGGTGCTGGCAGGAAAGTTTAATGCCAGAAGATAAGATATGTTTATGCAACCAGCAACAGCCAACATGGGTTTGACTGTGTGCTTGAGCTCATTATCATCATCTGCTTGCCTGGGGCACAGGGAAGCCTGCCCTTGAAGGGACCACTGGCACTGATGCCTGAACTACATCAAAACATCGGAAGGTTTATCTGCAGTTAAGATTTGTCAGCATCTTGTCAACATGTCTTGCAGCACCCTATGTTCATAGTCAATGCCTTTAGCTGCACATGGCAACTTGATAACCTCTGTACGACCGCGTACTGGAAACTAAACCTGTTTTGGTTGCCATCACGGTCCTTGCAACCTGCGAAATCGTACTGCACAAGGTCAGTGCTGATGGGGCGTCAGGTGCAACAGTGACTGGTGTTTTGTGTGCATACGCTCCACGCACAAACACACACATATGAGATGAGATAAGCACGGCTGCTATAAAGACAGCGATCAGCAGCACTGCGATACAGCGGCGGTATCTGACAGGCTTGGCACGCCAGGATTCAATTGAACCGCCAGGATTCTGCGCTCTTCAAGCAATGTTGGCTAGCAGTCAATGAAACCAGGTAGATATGTATGATGGATAAAGATTATGAACTACTTAAAGAACACATGTGAGCAGATGCAGACCCGCGAAACGATTTGCCAAGTACTGGGATGTCAGCATCCATCCGCCGCGCTCATCAACAGCTTCACGGATGTCAGATTGCCATAGAATTGCGTATTAGATGGTTGTGCAGCTCAAAGCGGTCTGCGTGTATACAGAGATTGTGACTCCACCCATCAGGGACAGACATTTGTGGCTGTTTGCATCTACACTCCTCTCTGAGCAAAAGAGTCGTTGAAATTTCTAATGAGTGGTAGGGGCTACAAGCGGCCTCACGCGATTGATAACAGGACCCCACCAGCAAGGGGCAGTAGCAGTCCACAGAGGGTGCCCCTACATAAGAGGGCTCGCAGAGAGGATGATGGTAAACCAACAGTAACCTGATGATTTCAAGGTGCTTACATAGCTGGACTCCTGCTGATGGTGGCGCTTCTCGTTGCAGATCATCCCGCCAACAAACTCCCGCCTGCCCTGCGTGGCCGGGTAACACTGTAAGGGGTCACTGCCCACCATCCTTGGTTACGGACGTCTATGGCTACCTTTACTGCTTCAATGATGCGTTTTGCGTGCCTGTGGTGCAGCAGCACGTGCCTGCAGCCTTCTGCACAAGATCGCCCAGTCCCCTTGTGCATGGGAATTACTGGTGTCACATGCCTGTCTCACATAGCTGCCAACTTGTGACCCTGTATTTCAACGAAGTATCGTTGTATATATTGCACTGCAGGCCGGGGGAGCACTGGTACAGAGGTCAGTTCTGCTGTCAAGTAGCTGCGACAGCGTTATCAGGCATATTCACCAGCCCAGTTGCTGCCAGCCCAACACAGTCCATCCCCGATCCACCTGGCTGCACACCCGGCTGCCATGCAGTTAGGCAGACTCTCCCGCATCGCCACCATGCAGCATACATCAACAACAGGCAGTGCCTGTGTTGCCCGCTCTGCAGGTGATGATGGGCGTGCAGCGGCTGCAGCTAAAGTCGGCCCTGGCCAAACAGCCAGGGAGCATGACCACGCATGTAAGCAGCAGAGCAGCAAGGGGAGAGGGGCGCAGCGTGGAGAGCAGCAGCCAAAGAATACAAAGATGCAAAGTGGAGAGCCAGCAGAAAAGGGGCCTGCAGGAAATGGGGGAAGGTATGGCACTGCTGATGCGTTGGTCCACGGATGGTCTGAGTCGGCTCAGCTGCCAATGCAGGCATTGTCATTGTCATTGTCATTTCTGGCTCGACCTCTGTTGTTCCCAATGTGTGGGAGTGTTGACATATCAATGGGAAGCGTTGTGAAGTGGGGTGGGCTACCACCTAGTCTCATCTCAACATGGTGTCCAACTCTGCAGCGGGCAAAGCCATGATCTCTTGTGTTCTTCCACTCTGATGAGTACTGCTTCAGGAGATCCACTCCTGAGCGTCCTGGTCGCAGCCAAGCTAGATGTTATGACATGAGCTCAGGCCACGGTAGCAGCAGGGATGGGGCAGTCAAAGGCAGGGGATCAGGCAGCAGCGGCAGCAGTAGGAGGCCCAGGAGCCCCACGCCTTCTGACCGCCTCCATTATCCCTCAGGCCTGGTGCATGGCATATCCGGAGCCGGCCCCGCAAGGCCCAGGTCCGGTGAGGGCCGCAGCATCAGGGTGGCAGAGCGTGGCAGGGGTGATAGGCGGGCTGATGCTGGCCGGAGAGAAGGGTCTACCAGGAGCGAGGAGGGCACATGCCATGAGCATGGCCACGTAGCGTACAGGCTCAGTGGCAGGGCAGGCGAGCAGCGTTCCAGGCCAAACAGTTACAAGGGTCAAGGGGAAGGCAGCGACAGAAAGAGACATGCCTCAGGTCCTGGGGAAAGGCTCAGTGGCCAGGGTCGGCAACAGTCACAATCAGGGCCAGCAGCAGCGGATGTAGCAAACAAGCAGCAACCATCATCACCCCAGCAGTCATCACTAGTGTGCGAAGAAGGCGAAGCGCTGCCAACACCAACAGCAGAAGCAGCAACAGCAGCAGCGCGCAACAGTCAGCGTGAAGAGGGTCAGCAGCAACATACGGTGATGGATGCTGTCTACCCAGCTAGTGTTGGTCCAGAAACAGGTGATTTAGGCCGCAACAGCCACCAGCCGATCAAGTTCACACTGCAGAAGTTGCCGTCAGTCAGTGCTGAAGAGCTGAAGCCCAAACACAGCAGTAAGTACTCTTTGCCATCAGAAACCCTTGCTGGTGCACCTTCAATGTCCAAGGAGCAGCTGCCTAGTAAGAGGGAGAGCAGAGAACATCAAAGCTCACAGCCGCAGCAGCAGTTCAAGCAAAAATGGAGACAACAAGAGGAACAGCACCACCAGCAGCGGCATGCATCAGCTGCCCACAGTTGCAGGGACCATGATGTTACATTAGACAAAGCCAGCAGGCACACAGTGACTGGGAAGCTGGAGCACACAGTGACTGGGAAGCTGGAGCACACAATGACTGGGAAGCTGGAGCACACAATGACTGGGAAGCTGGAGCACAGCAGCGACTGTCAAGATCAACAACAACAGCACCAAAGGCCACCAGGTGAAGTCACAAGGCAACACGAAGAAGCTGGTAGCTGGAGGAGGGAGCCCAGCAGAGAGCTCAGTGAGGACACCAGCAGGGACCACAGTGGCACAGGACACAGCAGTAGACTCCAGCATGTGCAGGACAGCGACAGGCCTGCAGCATCAAGTCAGAGTGGCCACAAAGCCTCCAGCACTCCAAGTGAGCGTGTAGTACCAGCAGCTGAAGCACGCTCAAGACATGTGGCTGCAACCCCAGGCAATGCAGCAGATGATCACAGGCAAGCACAACAGCAACAGGAGCAGCACAGCAGCATCCACGTCACATCAGGCTCACACATGAGTCGCGCTGCCATAGGCTATGTTGCTCCTGGTGTGCTGTCAGGGCAGTCAGCCATGTGCGAGGAGGGTCAGGCGAGGACCTCCGCTGTGCAGGACCGCCAGAAGGGACTGGTGGAGCTGCAGCTCCGGGGGCTGCCCATCAGCAGGCAGCTCTGTTTTGTAGAGACATGGGAGAAACTTCTTGAGGTGGGCGCAAGCGGTGGGACAAGCACGTGTGTGTCAGGGATGTGCTGGAGCACGTGTGTAATGCAGCTTGCAGATGGCTGAGCTGTCCTGATGCTCATCTGCTACTGGAGGTGACATGCAGTGCTGTGCAGCAGGGTGTTGCCCTCATTATGTGTGTGCACATGCCAACTCAACCAGCGTGCATAAATGTGTCCCAGCAGCTGCCAGATCTGTGACCATAGACATGGCGTGCAAACCCTCTCACGACGACCTCCAAGTCCTTTGTAACGACAGCATCAACAGTCATCAGTTGTACACGCTGACAATAAGCCATAGTGTCTGTGTCATGATGGCCAGCTCAGCCAACAAGACCTCAACCTCTGTGCACATGCATGCCCTGCAGGTCACCAGGACTCACCCCGATGCTATTGACAGTGACCATGTGGCCATGCATCGCAGAGGTGTTGCTGCCAAGGCTGTGTCAGGCAGGGTGTGCCGTCATCTGCTGCCTCTGCTACCTCTTGTGAGAGCACCCACAGCGGGGAACAATGAGGAACAGCACCTCAGGCACCTGCAGGAGGCCATTGACAGATATACTGAGGACAGGACTGCAGCCAACTGTGTGCGTCTGGCAGATGGTGGAAGCATGTGGCTGCAGTAAGCAGTGGAAGGGGTATAATGGTAGTCTGATCCTTCTTGTGACCTCTTGCCTGTCAAATGCATCTCTTCATGGCCATGGTAGCAGCTTGCCACGATGGCCCCACCTGTACAGTGTTGAAACCCTAGGCCAAAACCTTGCCACAAGCCAGTGACATGCGTGGTTATTGACTGCAGGCCAATAGATGTTGCAAGTAATGCATGCACAACACACTTCAGCCACCGCCTCTGTGAACAGTGGCTTCAACATGTATACGTATGTTTATGACGTATATCCAATTGCCATATATATGTATACATATGTATGTGCCGTATACATATGTATATGCCGTATATACATTGATCGGCGATTCAGCGTGTATCTTACACTCAACTCGTGTAATCTGCCTGTTAGCCACTTGATTCCAGGCTCATTGGGCATTGCACAGTACTGGGTACTTTGATGGCCCCATTGCAATATTGCCATTAATGGCACTGGGGTGCACAGGTGTGAGCAGTTAGATTGCCTTTTCAATACCTTCCTGGGTCTATGGCAGCTTTTTCCCCAGAAACAGCAACACAATAACACTTATTTAGCCACTA
This sequence comes from Coelastrella sp. MACC-549, assembly GCA_018290735.1. NCBI lineage: Eukaryota > Viridiplantae > Chlorophyta > Chlorophyceae > Sphaeropleales > Scenedesmaceae > Coelastrella > Coelastrella sp. MACC-549. Next base: position 124,817 of record JABEVS010000120.1, read on the forward strand.
AAGCGTTAATACGACAACGTTGTCGATGCATCCTCACAGACAGCAGACCTTTTGTCTCATATACCAATGCACCATTCCATAACAGTCATACCTGCCTACGTGGCCGTCTCATATACCGTGACATGTTGTAATACAATGTTTCTGCCACATGATGCATCAACTGGCAGGCTGCTGCCAGTCTTGGTTTCGCAGCCTTCCATGCTCAGTTGTAAAAGAAATTGAGCCATGCAACAAGTTGAGATGCAATGGCAAATGCACTGACGTGCGTGGGGGGCGCCACCCGGGTGTGATGCTCAAGCTTGTGCCTGCCTCGGCTGTCCACCTGAACCTCATGAGTATCACAGTCCTTCCACATCACATCATTACCTGTAAAAAGGAGGAGAAAGCGGGTTAGCACCACAGGGTTGCGAGAGGGTATACCCACGTGGCACCCCAGGGTGCTGACCGAGCGTCCTGAGATAAGAAGCACCACCACATCCAGTGCAACATGTCAGTCCTGCAGAAACACACTGCAGCTGCAGGCACAATACCTCGTGTAGCAGTGGAATGACAGGGATAGGTAACATCATGCAACCATGCAAATGATGCACATGACAAAGGCGATCAACAACAGAGGTACTGGCCAGGCACCATGCTGTGGATCAACCGGTGGCAAGCAGTATAATGGTTACAGTTGCATCGCTTCATCTGGCATTCAAGCCTGAAGAAGAAGAAGAATTACCCTTTCCGGCCGCAAGGCCCTTGGGAATATGTATTTGGTGGCTCGGCCACACCAGCACACCAAGATTAGACCACCCTCAGGGGCGCCTTCATTCAAGCCTGGTCAACCCCCAGCCTGGTCGACTAGTTGTGGTAAGTGCACACGTGTGCAGGTTGTTAATGGCAAGGAGGCAATCAAACAGTGGTTGGTAACAGAAATTAGAAACATATCTGTAACCAGCAAACGAGACGTGTACATAGTGAGATTCTGTTGTGTATTGTTGTGATTGCACCAACTGTTACACATGATGCAAGTGATGAGGTCAATCAACAGCAGAGGTACTGGCCAGGCACCCCATGCGGTTGAAGAACCAGTGGCAGGCAATGTGATGGTTGCAGGTTGTGGCGTTCAAGCCTGATCAACGTACTCAGTAAGTTGATGTCTACTACGGGTGGTCAGTTGTGTCTCGCCGATGTTGGAGTTCAACTAGGTGATATCATGGCGTGAGTTGCCAAAATACCACCCCCACTGAGTGGGCTTTTCTGCCTTGAAGGCGCCCCTGAGGGTGGTCTAATCTTGGTGTGCCAGTGTGGCTGAGCTACCAAGCAAATATTCTCAAGGGCCGGAACGCCCTTGGGAAGGGTAATTCTTCTTCTTCTGCTTACATGGCACTTATGAATACACCTTCCGTCAAAATGACATGCCCGCGCAGCTTCACAGTTGAACCATGTTGCACAAAACTGCATGTGTCTATCTTCAAGCCTTAATGCCAAGCAGAGCCAAGAAACTATTAAGGGGAGGTATATCTAATTAGGGGGGTCCTGTTTGGGTGGCTATTGCGGCCTACATAGGGCTCCCGTTGGCAAATAAAGCGTCTAAGATCACTGTATGTAAACCATAGACCCCCCTTTGATGGGCTGTCTGGGCATCAGGGTCGCATATGCGGACCCCACCCTCTTAAAGACTGCGTTGCGCTGTGTTTGGGACTTTTCAGGAATGCTTCAGCGCACGCTCGTGCTGCCTGTATAACTTACTGAGCATAACGTAAAGTTGATAACACCACGCGTGAGGTGCCCAGTGCGCGTCTCATGCTGTAAGCTGCAGCTGCTGCAGTGACACACGTCAGCTGTTGTTGCTTGCCCTTCTAAACGCTGATCAACGCTGAAAACAGCATACATTGATGTGTGCAACAAGGAGACTGTAAACAAGCACAGATACGACACACAGCCTTGAGAGCGACGTCGAGTCAGTGTGCGACAGGTGCCCTTGGAGGGGGACGATGCAACCATTCTATGCCGTAATAATGTAAGATAAACCTTTACAAAGATGGTTGAAGCGATGGGAGAGAGATACCTGGCACCATACCCTGATGACGAGCTGGGACCGGGCTGGGTCACGGGACCCTGCTGACCATGTACATGCTTAGGTCGCTCAGTTAGATGCAACACTGGGTCCCCCGTGGTCGCCTCTTAGGTGACAAGCACTGCTGGTCCCCGACCAGCGGCCTGTCCAGCAACATTTCTAGCAAATGGGCCGAACAGGCAGCAGCACCTGCCACTACAGCAACTGTGGCAGGGCTTTACTCAATTTTCGCTAGGCAGAAATCCTGCAGCTGGTTCCAGGGCACAGACAACAGTACCCTGGACCTGTTGCGAGCAAGAAAAGACCCCACTATCGGTCGGGATCTTGACTTACACCGTTTCCCATGTCTACCACAGCAGTAAGGAAGATAAACCGTTGGACCGGGTATCTCCGGAATGCAACCGAAAGTGACCCTGTTTTTTTGCATGATCCTGAAGAGACAGACCCCTACTATAGTGCCCTGAATTTGAATAATTAAGATTCATTTGAATAGCGACAAAACAACAGACACATTTGCACGCAATATGCTGGTGGAAAATACAACTTGCCTGTATGCAGGGTCCCCTACTGTTCGATGTGCAGCTGCCACTTCTGTGATTGTGCTTCTACGCTCTTCTAGCATCTATCAGTTTCTATTATTACCTGCAGCATATTGAGAACTCGTTAGTTTCCGTCCAGATGGCCAGCCACACATCACGCATGACAGCGCATTTGCCATAGCATCTCAACTTGCTGCATGGCTATATTTCTTTCACACATCAAACATGCAGGGGACCAAGGGCGGAAACCAGCGAGTTCTTCATCCTGATGGCCTCCAGGTTGCAGGCGAACGGTCGCGCCTGATCGATTGCCATGCATCCGTAGCAGCACAAGAAATCAGTCCACAACAAGCACTACAAGACCTGGTGCAACAGCCATGGTACCACCGGCCCCTGAAACTGTTGTCAATGCCTCTGTGCCTGCCAGGCAGTGCTGTTTGCCCTCCTTGTTGAGTACATCATAGCAGCACCAACCTTATAAGCTGGTGTCGACCATTTCACTCAGAGCTGCAGCCAACAGTCGTTTTTGTTTACAGACGACTGGTATTACATGTGGTGTTTACTGTCACTAATCCACCTTGTGCTGTCAACATACAAGCATATTGTTGATTTGTTTTTAGAGCATTCAAGTTGTAAGTTACACGAGTGTAACCCGCCCGTTAGCGAGCCAAGTACAGGCTCATTGGGCAAAGCACAGTATTTGATCACAGTAGGTATACATATACAGCAAGCTCATTTGAGCCAGCCATTCTGCCTAGGAAACTTAGAAAAAGCTGTGCACAGGGTTGAGATTTTGCCTGGTCTGCACAGCCAGGGTTTAAGGTTTTTGGCATAGTGCACCACAGAAACCTGACCTATGTTGGCCAGGGACTCTGAGGGTCACCCTAGGACGGTGCTAGACTGGGCACAAGGCCCTGGATGACTGAGAAGTAGCCCCTGTTAGATATACCTCCCCTTAACAGCAACGTTGCTGGTCACTGGACATGTATTACAGTAGCAGTCGCTCGTCGGGCGGTATGGGCCTGCTGCAACGAGACACCATGTTTTCCTGCACAGAATGATCACACATGGTCGCCATGGTAGGGAAAGCACCACATGACCTCATAGCTGCAGAGCCCCAGTGCAGTATACTCCACCAGTGGGACTCGGGCGGTCTCTCCAGCCAGAGCACTAACAACGGCTACTACAGCAGTTCAAGGTGCAGTAGCTGGCCCAGTAGCCTCATTCATAGTCCCATCGCCATCATGATCACAGCCTATACCTGCAAGCCCACTGCTGGATGCACCTGCTACATGGCCACCAACCTTGCCTGGAGCTGCATCAGCAGCATGACTGCTATCAGCTGCAGCTATGCTGCCCTTGCCTGTTTTGGGACCCTTCCTGTTTTTGCCACCGTTCCTCCCTCTCGACCCACCCAGCTCACAAGGCACCGGTGCAGCCATCAGCATGTCTGCCAGCTGTTGCAGTGGTGTTGCCCGAGGTACACCTTGCACCAGCTCCCCCCAGAATGCGTCAAACATTGGGCTGCCGTACACCTTTGCCTCATTCCTAAAGCTCCAGGCACTGCTGGTCCATTGGCGCTCAGGGGTGCGTAGCATGTGGTTGACCAGTCTCTGACGCTCCTGCCAGATGAGCCCACACAACAAGAAATGAGAGCACCGACGTACATCTCAACCTTGAACATGCACCCACACAGCAACAAGAGATAGAGGAGCTAATCAAATGCTCTTGTTGCTTTCATGTCTGCCACCTGCTCCTCACCTTTGCATCATATCTATCCTTTGTGCCATAGCAGCTTTCAATCTCTGGCAAGCTGAGTGTTCCCCTTCTGTCAGCTGATAGGCTGGCTGTGGGGTCATACACCGTCTGCTTGAACCAGCTGCTCAGCTGGGCCCAGACATAGTGTGGCCCATACCTGGAGACACAAGAGGAAGGTGCAGAGAGCAATGCAGCGCAGCATAGATGAGTGGAGCCATGACACACTAATGTGCACCTGCTGACTGATGATGATGAGACAGCTGCCCAAGATGCAGAAGCTACATAAGCTGTTGCTGAGAGCAACATAATCAACTGGTCGTTACATGTCATACCTTTTCTCCAGGATCTTGGGATTGATGCCTCTCACAGGCCTGTACGACATGCCTGCTCTGCCTGCTGCTGGGCCCCACCTCCCCTTGCCCCTGCCTGCCCCGCGCCTCCTGACAGCCTCCTCATCAGCACTGCTGGCATCAGGATCATACTCATCGTCACCACTGCTGTCACACCCAACACGACGCCGTCGGCCACCTGCAGCACAGCCAACAGTCTACTGGTGCCATGCCGCCCTTAAGAGGACACAGTCAACCCTAGGTGCCCAACAAGTGCACCAGACAGTAGCCACCATCCCCGCCAGGCAATTGGTGTCTGCCAAGTCAAGGGTGCAAGCATTGTGAGGCCAGAGTCACCACTGTCACTTTTGAGCATAATAATGCTGATGTCAATGCCAGCATTTCACCTGACCTGTGTAGATCTTGAGCTAATTGTTTGCTCACTGCAGAAGCTCCAGGCACCATAGTATCAACAGTAATGGGATACAGCAAATGACGACCCACAGAGTCCTAGAGTCCAGGCTAGCATCACATTAGCATACCTGCACTACTGGTGGAACCGCCAGCTGCTGCATTCCCCAGGCCGCTGCCTGAGCTGGAGCGCCGTATCCCGCGCTTGCTGTCTGCTGTGTCTAGACCGCCATGCATGCTGATCATTTCCTCATGCAGTTGCAGAGGAGGTGAGCTGAAGCTGATGTAGTCACGATTGGCAGTGAACCACACCTGGGAGGCAGCACACATCTGCAGTAGGCCACCAAACACTGCTGGTGGGCAAGCAGCCGTGCTGCAGATGCGGAAGGAAGCCACAGATATTCCCCGCAGTGACAGTCACGCAGAGTGCACAGTGCATCAGCTTCAGAAGGCCGAGGATGGAAGATGAAGCTTGTCAGCCGCTGTTGACCTTACTTCTCCAAGCAAGCAGTCATCACCTGTGTTGAGGCGTAGAGCTGCAGTACGTCTGCTGCACGTGTGTGCCCGCCACCAGCGACAATGTCGATGTCTCGCAACTGTGTCACCACTCGTTGCAGCTCTACCCTGGCTGCCTGAGCCCCTGTCACTGTCTGAGCCACATGAGTCAGCAGAGCTGCCAGCAGCGGGTAGCTATACCGCAGGTGCTGAGCAGCTGCCTGATACTCAGCTGCACTGCTGGCAGCCGCCACAATCTCAGCATCCTGCAACACACAGCATATACACCAAAGCTTTGAGCAGGACAAGGGGACTGTCGCAAGTATCTTGAATATGACAAGGTGGCATAGCCCATGCTTCATTAGCTGCAGGTGAGAGCAGGAATGTAATGAAAGAACCCGGCCAGTTGGGTAGGAAAGAACCTCTGACCATCACTGTGAGCATGTGGCAACAAATGTGAATGGCCCCTACCTCTTGTCCTAGTAACTGTGCAGCGGCTGCCTTGACTGCCCTTTTTGCCACGCTTCTGTCCCCCTGCCATAAGTACTGGGCCACCTCTTCATCGCCCATCACCGCGAGGGGTGGATCCCGGCACTGCCCAGTCTGGTTGAGGCAGTGCTTGGCCTTGTCCAAAGAGATGCAAATGTTCTGTTGGCGGTTCAGTTCAACACCAACAGCTGCAGCCACCGAATCAGCTGGGGTTTGGGTCAATGGTGGTGGCAGTGCCTGGAGCTCCTGCAGTTATGCAGGTACAGGTGGTCCATGCTCCTCAGGCTTTGTTGGGTTTTCTTATGTCACACAGTTAGCAGCGACTGGCCAGCATATGGAACCCAGTAAGAACCACACCATTTTGCACTGCTGCAGTAAAACTATTTTTTCCTTACCCCAGGCAACTGTTGCCGCTCCAGCTCCACAAACTCCAGTGTGAGTGCCGCCCATTTTTTGAGCCAGTCTGGGATATCAGGGTTGCAGTCAACATCAGCACGCCCCAGCACACTGCCACGCAGGCCAGTCTTTTCCAGGCGAGCCTTGTCTGCGGCAGTGAGTGGCTCAGTGCAGCAACGTAGCAGCAGGGCCTGCCGGTCAAGGAAGGTGTGCTTGGCCTCCAATACCTGGAGCAGCAGCACAATACTGGGCACACTGAGTGTTGATGGATCAGGAACAACCATCCTTCTTGGGCTGTTCTCACGTCATCAATCCAATAAGCCAGCACTGCTTCGCCATACACGTACAGCAAGCGCCAGTAACTAAGCGTATGATGCATTGTAAAAGCTGCAGGTGAAGATGCATTAGTGTGTGTGTCCTTCAGATCATGACAAACACTATCAGATCCAGCTGCTGGCACATCCGTCGTTTGCTACTTCACTCACTTGCATGTATGCCTTGCTGCCTGTATAGTAGAGGTAGCTGCCCCTGCAGAGGCGTGTACTGCACATGCAGTAGGCTTGCTTGAACTCGTCCTCACTCTCAGTGACGCAGCTGTAGTCAAATGTGAGCTCCTCACCAGGGGCAACATGGCGGATGGTGTAGAGGGCTACAGTCAACCGTCCACCACAGCTAACAACTACAGCCTGCACGGTGGGCGCAGTCAACACAAGGAGTGGAGGGCAAGGCATGCGTTTTGCATTGTTTAGGCTAGGGATGCCCTGTAGTTTGTTTTACTGAAGGTGCCATCCTGTGCCTGCTGAAAAGCAACAGATGTTGATCATGTGATACCTCATCCCATTGTTGCTTCATGCCTAGGTTGCCACTTGCTGACTGACAGATCGCATGCATCATCTGCAACTCCACATGCAACGCAACAACATCGATCACAGCTGCCCACCTGGCAATTGGGAGTGCAGCTATGGCTCATCCTGCTGGCAAAGCTGCCCATGAAAGCTGCATCCACAAACAAGATATCGTAGCCATCAGGATCATCCCTTGGCCGCTCCAGTGCAATGTTATAGAAGTCTGGAAGGTCTTTTTGAGTGATTTTCTTTATGGCATCTTGGATTTCAAACCAGCGCCAACCTGCAAGTGTAATCCAGCGGGTACTGGTGAAGTTGGCTCACAAGCCCGACCAAGAGCTCAGGCCTGGTGGCTCAACACCCCAAACCAGTATGAAGTGCTGAATTCAGTGCTGAAGACGATGTGTGTCCCATCACCGGCAAATGTATTGGGCATGCAATGCATTGGGTCACACAACTGCTGCACCTGGGCCTCCCGCTACCACTTGTCAAGTGCACTCTCTGTTGTGCACTTCCTGCTGTGCGCCATCTATGCTCACCTGTATGCACTTCTCCAAGATACTCCTCAACAAATGTGAAAGGTGCCACCCCCCCAGGCCTGGTCACGATCACTCCGCGGCCCTTGGGATGCAGCCGGAACCATGGGTACCCAGAGCTGTTGAACTGATTCAGCACAGCTTCAGCAGCTTGGACATTCACCTGACAGAAAGGATTGAACGTGGTCAGGATTCCAACACTGTCAGTTGAGTGTCATTCATGTTATGTGGGACACAAATGCTTCATGGTCTGCTCTGAGGAGTTGAGCAGCTACATAACATACAAACAAACCCACTGTGTGCGCTGGTGACAGATGGCAGGCACAGCAGCACAAGGGGCTGCAACCAGTGTGTTCCTGGAAGCTGCTACTGTCACAGCCACTTTTCACCAGCATCAGATCACCAGGAGCAACGGCACAGTTGACTGCCCTGCTGTCAGACCACTATCAGTGTGGTGTGCTTCACCTGGTGTGCTTGTGCCTCTGCCTGCTCCTTAATATTTGTTGCCACCCGCACCATGTCCCAGCCCTGGTTGCCAGCAGCATTCACTGCAGGGATAAACACAGCGTCAATCCACCTGCACACACACACACATCAGATGACATCACAGGCAGTCAGCTGTGATGATACCAATCCTGTATACTAGAAGGTGCCAGCCTGGCGGTGTCTACTTGATGCTGGGTGCGTGCTGGAGCAGGAACACAATAGCAGCAGGTGGAAGGTGTTCTACTGGTGAAGCGCAGTAGTTCTGGCGCAATGCCCTCGTTGAAGTTTGGATTGCCTGGACCCTGTGCGTTTTTTTTGGCACGTTCTGCTTAACATTGGTGCTTCCTGAAGCTATTGTGAGAAGGTGAGACCAAACTCGCACCCTACTCACTCATGCACTGCGTCCTCTTCTACTTTGCTATAATTTCCTGGTGGCGGGTAGTACTTGGCCAGCAGAGCCTGCCTGTTGGCTTTCTTGTGCTCCCTTGCCTGCGCCTGCAGGCAACAAGCAAGACATGTCAGCACAAGAGGCAACAGCAAGACATGTCAGCACAAGAGGCAACAGCAAGGCCAGTACCTTGCTGGACAAGCAGTGGACCACACACACGCACATCACACAGGCTGTTGGAGACATGACAGCCTCAAAAAGGAGTACCTGCTACGCTGTACCAGCAACACGTGGTGCTGGACCAGTGCCCATCAATACACCCTAACGCTCTTTGCTGGCTAGCTGCTGTCACTGCTGTGCACTCCTGCATTGCAAGTGAGCCACAGGACTGTGCTTGCCTCACTGAACACCAGCACCCACCTTCAGTTCCCCCATGGCCTCATCAGCATACACGACCCTCTTGCGTGCCCGCTTGCTCTTGCGCTGACCTTCTTGAGGCTCCTCTGTTCCAGGCGCTGTGTCCTCTGAACCTTCATCAGCCCGGGTGACACTGCAAACTGCCTGCACCACCTCTGGCTGCTCATCGGTTACACCAGCACCTGCTTCTGACGCATGTGAGGGTTTCTCGCTTCTGTGCTGCTGCTGTTGCTGCCCCTGCACCTCCCGTAGCTGCTGCTGTGCATGCAGAGAGGGCTCCTGCTGCAGGTCTGCTGCATGCTGGTCAGGCATATCAGCGGCACCTTGCTGCTGCTGCAGCTGCACCGGCAGTTGGTTGACAACCCTTTCCGCATCAGTCACATCACCATCTGGTTGCTTTTGCTCAAACTCTGCCTTTACAAGCTGCTGCTGGCTAGCATGAGGTGCAGACTCTTCATCCACTGGCTGCTCTTGTTGCTGTTGCTGTGGTTCTCTCAGGTGCTGAAACACATCTGCCTCCAGAACTGCATCAAACACGTTCCTACGCGTGTAACAGTCCATGCCCCAGCAGTCCACCTCAATCACATCACGGCCTTTCACAAGAGCCCGGCGCTGAAGTACCTGTGCCACACAACAGCAACAGAAAGACATTCAACATGACAGTCTGAAGGTAACCTGCAGGTAGCAGGGCATGACTCACATCAGGTCCAGAGGCAGTGACAAGACTGCGCATGACTCAGCAGCTACACAGGTATAATGCACAATTCTGCCAGCAACTAGTGCAGAGACAGGCACCTTGCTGCATAAGTTACAATGTACTTTGAATGATGGATTGGTTTGGCCAGGGACTGTCGCCAACATTCTTCACCTGCTGCACGAGGTGCTGCTCATGCTCCTTTAGCTGCTCAGGAGTGAGGTCAAGGTGTTTATCTGCGAACCCATCACCTGCAGCATCCTGCCTGCGTGTGCTCAGCTTCCACTTCAGCTGCTTGGCCTGCAGGCCCACAGCAGCACCAGTATCACAAGAAGACAAGGACTGTGCGGGGAGCATGGGTTGTGTACGGTTGGATCATGATGTTGCCGTGGTCACAGGAGTGATATTCTAGAAAAGGAGAGCTGCTGTATCGCCACACACTTACTTCTCTTGGGACATTGCTTGTGATGGCGTAATCTGTGAGGTTGACATATGGCCGGGGCTCATATGGCTCCTTGCGCCACTCCTTGTGGGCAAATGGCTCACAATTCGCTACAATACACCTGCACAAGTACCTGACTGGTTTTAAGGGTTTGCTGAGGGTGCACTGCCACCAGGCATTCAGAATTTGCTCATTGGAGGCGTGAAAGCACTAATATGCCCCAATAGTCAACCATTGACTAGAGCTTGGCACACTCCCAAGTGTGATGCATTGCAGGCACCACTGCCCAACAGTGTCCATGCCAGTCTGCACCCACCTTGGCAGTGGCTGGGTAGGCTGTGGTGCCCGCTGTGTGGGTGCCTTGCCTGGCACATGACCTGCCTCAACCAGCAGCTGCTCCATGGTGGCCCTGAGCGTGTCGCCAACAGCTTCAATCTGTGAACACCAGCCATGAACAAGCCAGCAGGCAAGGGCTGCAGGTACTCATCTAGTCCACGGCTGGCTTAAGAGCAAGGGTCTGCTGGCTGACAACAGCAGTGGGGTGTGGAACATTCTTCAACACACCGCTTTGGCCAGCAGTGAGCCGCAGCATGGTACTGGCAACAGCAACACTGCATGTCAATAGCGCATTATTCGAACTGTGGAATTATCTACCTACCTGTCCCTCAACTTTGCTCCTGCGCAGTCCCACTGCTTCAAAGTTGAAGTTGGCCATCATTTCTGCCAGCTCAGCAGTGCACTCCCTGCAGATGTCTTCCAGTGTGAAAACACCACCAACTGCCAACATGCTGCAGCAGCAGTCACACCAGTGATGGACGGTGAATGCAGCTTGAATTCGCTCAGAGAATATGAGCTATGCAGCTGCTCTGTTGAGTATGCATCATCCAGAAGCACAGCATGAAGCACTCTGAACACCTCTGCCCAGGACTAAGCTTGTGTCAAGTACAGTGCACAGCTGCAGTGTGTTGCGGCGGTTTGCAGGCTGGCACTGCAAGTTCAATACAGCATACCTGCGTGCAGGGCTGAATGCCAATGGAAGCTGCCACACAAGAGAAAGGGCCGCTCGACCGCGCACGTTCTTGGCCAGACTTTGTGCTATTTGATACTGCTTCAGCACTCCCACTCTATTGCTGGGTTGTTGACAAGTTTGTGCTGCCCCAACCGTGCTATATTGCTGTAGCATTGCCTCCTGCTGTGTTTCAAAGCTAACAGCATGCACTAAGCACTGCTCCAACATGGCATCATCACCAACAACAGCTGATAGGAATGCCAGCAGCAACAGCTGCGTTTCTGCTTCAAGGGCAGGCTGCTCCTTCTTTCGCCGCTTCGTTGCTGGGTGCTGTTGCTGCTGCTGGCGCTCCCCGTGTTCCTCGTCTGCCTCAGAGGTTGTTCCTGAGCTGGTTGAGCGCCTGCTCCTGCCTCTCCCTCTCCCACGGCTGCCCCTGGGCCTGCTGCTGGCCCCTCCGTCAGCGGCGGGCACCTGCCGGCCTGTTGGCACGGGCCCAGATGCAAAGCAGCCAGCTGCCTGGTGATGATCAAACGCTGCATACTCTACATCATAGCCAACTGCCTGTCCAGCAGTTGCTGCTGCATACTGCTGCAGGTGGTACTGCAGGTGCTGGTAGTAAAACTGATCAGCAGGAGACGCTCCAGGATGCTCAACCCAGCCATGTTGTGCAGCGGCTTCTGCCCCAACAACTGCCGTCTTGCCAGCCTGCTGTACTCGCTGATGTTGCTCCATTGGAAGCTGCGTCAGGTGCTGCTCAGGAGCTGTAGTTGAAGGTGCTGCTGCTGACGAAGCTGCTGCGTTACTAGATGGGGGCAAAGGGGGACGCTGGGATGTAGGGACCAACAACTGGTCAGGCTTTGCATCATTCTTCAGGATGTGTGCAGTACTGGAAGGGGCTCCAGCCCTGTCAAGCAGCTGTAGGTTGAAAGACAGCTGCAGAAAAGAGGGAACATGGCCATCTTGCGGGCCTGATATGCCTATAAGTACCTCCGCTTGCATAGGCTGGGCGTTCATAGCTGCCCGGCCTTGCTATGGCTGTTTCTTGCTGTGATTGAGGTGCTGGCACACTGGAGCAGTCCCTGTCAGCGATGAACACAAAGTACACCAAGATGAGCGTAGTATTAAATGTAACGTGCATAGAAATGAACAACTCAAGAATGCTCAGCTAACTATAGCTGTGAAAGCAAGATATGAAAGCTGCAGCACATGTGCACAGTAGCAACAGAGTTGCAGGCATGTTCACGCCAGAGCCGTACTAAGTAGTTGAGAATGCATCAACGCCGCTCTACGCACTGTTACATGAACAACATCATCGGGGCCAGCTGTTCAGTATCAGGCGAATTCCGAGAATTTCAAACCTGAGATGTCGCTGTAAGAGTCTAGCTGGTGGCGCAACAGGGGGAAACTTTTTGCAGAAATTAATTTAAGTAAAAGTCCACATGCCATGATCACTCAGCCTCGCCTGGTGTGATGCATCAATATTGCAAAGGCCTTGGGTCAATTAGCAACGTTGTATGGTCTGCATCGAGATCCCTGTATTTAGCATTGCAATTCCCGTGAACAAATGTTCACACCTGACAGGCATTGCAGGCCGAGCCCGCTTCAAAATCCACACATGTAAATGCCACTTAACATTCCAAATGCCAGGAACGTGGGGCACGCTGCTGTTGCACCACAGCTGATTCATGCATCAGGACTATCTTTGCCATGCGCTGCACTTGATCAGCTGCCTCTATCTGTACTTCCTGCGTTGCTGCAAAGCCTTGACCTCTGTGCTGGCGGACTTGATCCAGCTGAATTTGTTGGCATACACCAATTGCTTCTACTTCAATGCCATTCTGCGGCTGGCAAGCGCTTGGGTGCCTGCAGCAGCAAAGTATGCAATTTGGTACGCTGCTGCTGTAGCACCTGCAATGGAGAAGTACGACAAGGGCGTGCTTTTGGGGCGGGGCACTTTCGCCAGTGTTTACAAAGCCATTGAGAAAGAGGTGAGACTGCAAGCAGCAACAGCAACAGCGATCAGAAGCACAACAGCAAAGACCACACACAAAAGGCTGTTGCAGACCGGAAGGGTAGTAGCTATCAAGAAGATCGACGTCGGCACTTCTAAAGAGGTAGGCTTCCTTGCGAATGGACAAGTGATGAAGACAGCAATGGGAAAGTAAACCTCACACGAAGTCCTGCAGCTCTCACTGCTAGGGCAGCACCTGGCTAACTGCCATGACTGCCAACACACTCGTCTTTGCTGCTGCGCACCAGGGAATTAATGTCACTAGTCTGCGAGAGATCAAGCTGTTGAGAGAGATCCGATCTCCTTATATCGTGGAGCTGCTGGATGTTGTGTCACAGAAGAGAAAGGTCAACATGGTGGGCAGGAGGCAGCCAATCAAGTGTGGTGGCAGCGTTGCTCTGAATGAACGCGACAGGGGCCTGTTGGTGGTTGCACCTTCTGCAACTGCTCAGTATCAGCTATAGTCACAGAACCTTGTCAGCGTCTGCGGCATAGTGTCAACATTGCAAGGCAGCATTGGCTGCACACATTGCTTTCCGGAAGCAGCAGGGGTTGAAGTGTATCAGAATACCAGGGTGAGTGGTGCTTTATACCTTGACATCTGCGACGCAATTCATCTGCTGTCTGCAATAAGCGACTACTTTCCCTGCTTTGCCCCCTGTGCTGCTGTCATGCTGTGCTCCTGCAGGTGTTTGAGTTCCTTGACAGCGATCTGGAGGCGCTGATCCGCGCCAAGGCTGTGCTTATGTCTGCATCAGACATCAAGGCATACATGTCTATGCTACTGCAAGCACTGGATGCTTGCCACAGACACTGGGTCCTGCACAGAGACATCAAACCCAACAACATGCTGATATCATGTGCTGGTGAGCTTGTGTACTGCTGGACGTGAGCTGCTGGCTACCCTGGCATTGGGCAATAGCACCTAGATTTGCAGCACGCATGTCAATAGTTCAAAGTGCATGTTAACTGATGTTCAGTGCATGGCAGCAGCATAATGCATCAGTGCTACCAAAGGCGTGTTCATGCAGCACACCTTGAGCCGGTGATGTTTGACGTCAGCGTCGGTGCTGTTTTTGTGCTGCAGGTCAGTTCAAGCTGGCTGACTTTGGTCTTGCCAGGATTCATGGCAGCCCTGACAGACATCTCACACCACAGGCAAGCAACAGGAGTCTGGCAGCACAGGGTTGCTGAGGAGCAGAGTACACATAAACCAATTAACCGGACCAGTGGTTTGCTGCAAAGCTCTGTTCGTCATGCACAGTGTTGCCTGCCTGCCTGCCACTTTGTTCACCACATGCGTGAGCCTGGGATAAGACCCACGGTGTCAGGTTGTGGCGAGTAATGATTGAGGACAACATAAGGTGCAGCCGCCTCTCCATGTGTTACACATTGACTGTGCTGTGGGGTTGCCCTCGCAAGGTATCTGGGTCATGCGGGGTGTGTTGGTGATGATGTCTGCTAGGTGTTTGCACGCTGGTACCGCCCGCCTGAGCTGCTGTATGGCAGCTGCTGTTATGGGCCTGCAGTGGACATATGGGCAGCAGGCTGCTGCTTTGCAGGTGATTTGCTAAGCGGTCTTTGCTTGGCTGTCTCAAGCCTGCCTGCAATGCAATGTCAGAACACTAGTGTAATGCAAAGCAGCAGCGCAAGTGGCAGGCGCTGCAGCAGCATTGGTTCATGATTCATCATCTCATCCACTGTGTTGTGCATGGCACATAGGCTGCCTTTTTGAGCTGCTGCCTTCTGCCTTGCACTGTTCTCAGAGATGTTGTTGCGGCGGCCTTGGCTGCCTGGCAACTCAGACATCGACCAACTCGGCAAAATCTTCCAAGCCCTGGGAACACCCACAGAGACCACCTGGCCAGGTGAGACAGAGTGGTGTCGGGGCCAGGAGTGCTGCTGCCGCCTGGGCTCGCAGGCAACACAAGTGCCACGGGTAAACAGTCCGATTGCTACATGGCGTTTGTTGATCTGCTGCACCTCAGGGGCTCACAGTGCTGAAGTGCAAGGCGGAGCATTTCTGCCAACTGAGACTCATCTGAGATTCATCTGTCTGCGGCTGGCTGACGGTGAGTTGTTTCACCCCTGTTGCTGCTGTCAGGCGTTGAGCAGCTACCACACTACATTGCCTTCCAGCCCACCACCCCTGTCCCCCTGCGCCAGCAGTTTCAGGGTGCCAGTGATGATGCCCTGGACCTCCTGGCCAAGCTGGTCTCACTCGACCCAAACAGGCGGCCAACAGGTCTGGCAGTGGTAGCAGACATCAAACCTGACATGTGTGCCTGGCTGCTGTTGCCGGTGTGGCCTCCCTGCCCTGCAGTCAACAACCCCATGCAGTTGTCTTGATGGTGGCCTTCATGGTTGCATGTGCTGTTTTGTAGCTAGGGGGTTTGACAAGCTGTGCATACACCCTGTTGTGCTGTGTTGTGCTGAGTGTGTGCCGGGTGCCACTGGTGGTGATGGGTGCAGCTGCTGAGGCGCTCAAGCATCCCTACTTCAGTAATGCACCAGCACCTACACCCGCCGGGAAATTGCCCAAGCCACCACTGAGAGAAGATAATCCACTCCAGGTGAGCTGGCAATGCTGCACGATTATTTCATTCCAGCTTGTAGATCACCTGCTGCTGTAGGATGATGATCACAGGGTAACCATCCTTGCTTCTTGTTCAAGGTGCTATGATCCTACATGAACTGCTTGCATTGAGGCATGGTACGCTTCATACAGAGCTTGCGCACAGCCGCCAAACAGTGTGAGCTCGCAGTCATGGTAAGGCTCACGCCTGCTGATCAAATCTTCGGCCTCTCAGGCGGCAGACGCAAAACAGCCCTGTATAGCAGCTGGCTATTCAGTCTGGGATTGGTTGTTTGCGGTGGTTTGATGGGCTGTTGTGGGATCACTGCTCCCTCTCTGCAGGGACCTCCAGTGCCGGCAAAAGCATCTCGGCCACCAACAGGAGGTGACTTGATGCCTGATAGCAAACGGCGGAAGGTGATAGGGACACCCTTGGGAGCAGTGGCCAGCCCAGCAGCAGCAACAGCAGCAATATCAGCTGCAGGCACTGCCAGCCCTGCAGGCTGAGGCGTCAGGTGACCGTGTGCGTTGTAGAACCCTTGGGTTGCTCTGTTCACTTTTGGTCTGCAAAACAGCTGCCAACGGGCGCCCTTTCTTGCTTACGGGTACTGTTGTTCAAAATTGGTGTGTCCCACACATTGTACTGTACTACAGTCCAGAAAAATGTAACATATGTCATGCCTGCCATAGTAAGTAGTAGCTGAAGCTGTGCCTGAATTTAATGGAGCCCCAAGTTGGCGCCTTTACACTGCAACTTGAAGAACCACTCATAACAATCCTATAACCTACATCAATATCTTCATTACACTCACACGCTGCCCCCTGTTATAATAGCATGTGTGTTGAGGATGCAGCTTGCAGGTTGAGCATTTGCATTGTGAAACAAATTGAGCCATGCAGCAAGTTGAGATGCTATGCATTGTGAGTTTACAACCTGCCGTGCGCACCTGACAAAATCATGCTCTTGTGTTGTGTCCCACGCGTCATTCACATGCAGTTGGGTCTTTAGCTTCTTGCCACTAGTAGGGAGTACTCCCCTGTTAGATCCCCACTGAGTGTGTTATTGTGCCGTACGGCACGCGTGTGCCGTGAAGGCACTCCTCCGCTGAGAATGGCCTATTCTTGGTGTGGCTGAGTCGAGTTCGAAAGGTACCTAACTTCAGCAAGTTTCCGCTCCCATGCCAGGCTCGTTGGGCTATCATTCAGCATTTCCTTTTCAGGCTCAGCAATCTTGGTGACCCTGGTGGTCACATAACGTAACAGCAATGTAAACATAAGCATATGAGCAAGTATGCAGCGGGTGCTTTACGCATCTAACGGGCGGGTTGGAAGTGTATATATGGGAGTTTGCAGCTCAAATCAACCGAGCGTCCCACCTGCTACTTGCTTGAAGCCCTCAGCTAGGCTGAGTCATAGGCAGTCATACATTCAAGCAACCCAGTGTACGTCATATCAATACCTGCAGCTCCTCACAATCTTGCAACCAAATACTGCAAAGTATACTGGAGGCAAGCCTGCGCCGAAGGCATCTGGGCAAGATCATCTGCAGCTCCCTAACAACTTCAGAGCTGCCTTGCAAGCGGGGCAGTCCTGCTGCCCCAGCTGATGCAGATACTTTACTACATCCTGGAGTTGTGCATCAGATGCTAGCAGCAATTTTCCATGCAATTGCCGAGCTGCTACCGCTACCAGCTGGCTGTGACTGTACCCCGGGTTGCTTTGAGCAGCCATTGCTAAGACGCGCAGCTGAGACACAAGGGTCTGCACTGAGCACTGCTCAATCCTGACCAGCAACTCCTCTGCATACGCATCAGCTAGCACTGGCTCATATAGCACTTCCTGTGTGTGACATGACAACAGCACCACCAGGCTTGCTGGGTCCCAGTGGCCCAGCTGCTCTGCTGCCAGGTTGGCCAACCGCTGCAACTGCCCCAACCCCACAGCATGGAGGTGATGAAAGTGTATTGGCCTTTGTTGAGGCGCTTGCTGACACACATCATCATTGCCACTGCTGCCTGCTACAGTTGCCATGATGCTGGTGCAGGCCACAGAAGTCTGCGGCCCTGCGGCATGAGGGCTGCTGCTGCCGCCGCCGGCATCATCACGGATCTGTTCTTGTGCCACAGCCACTTCCAAGAGTTGTGGCAGTTGATGCACTGGCAGCACTTGCGGTTGAGACAGAACAACAGACACCAGCCTTGGCAACAGCCTCTGCAAATGCCTGTCTACACCAGTGTATTGACTACCTGTGCTGCTGCTGCAAACATGCTGTCCATGCTGCAGTTGTTGTTGAGCCCGAGACAGCCAGCTAGCTGCTGCTGCCACTTGCACCAGCTGTTCCACACTGAGTGCTGCCTGCTGTTGCAGGGCCTTGCTTGTGAGCTGTAGCAAGTACTCAAGTGCCCCAAGTTCCCGTTCACATCCAGAGCCCCGTGACGCATTCAACAGGAACACCAGCTGCTGCAGCTGCAGTTCATCTGCTGCTGCAGCTGCTGCTAACTGTGGCAACAGAGCTCCCCACAGCCCAGGTGCTGGATGATGATACCGGGCAAACGCCCACACAAGCTGCAGCATCTGAGTTACAGAGAAAACGAAGCTCCTATCGTCACATGATTGGTCTGACAGTTGTTGCTTTGGCCTGTCCTGAGTTGCTGCTGCGGCGGCGGCTGCTGCTGTTGCCAGCTTCATGTACAAGCGTGCATCATAGTACCCGACCCAAGCCAGTGCCATGATGATCTGGAACAAAGTAGCAGGTCGTGTGTCATCCAGCTGTGTTGATATGCGCCTGCTGACCTCCCTGTACCAGGGGATAAGCTGGGGGCTGTCGTGGCCACTGGACAACACACCCAACAGGCCACCAGCAGCAGCAGTGGGGGCCTGCTGCTGCTGCCTGCTAATGCTGCAGTCAGCAGCATTATGCTGCCTTGCAACAGGTTCAGTGGCGAGCTGCCATGTGGCTGTTGTTGCATTGTGCATCTGCTGACTATGGCTGGCAGCTGCTGTTGCTGCAGTGTCACCCTTTGTCACGTGCAACACAGCCGTCAGCAGTGTGGCAATGGCAGCTGGCTGCAGGTCATCCAACTTGTGCATCGCCAGCTGCAGCAACCACCTCAGAAACCAGACCCGCTGCTGCTGCAGCTGGCCCAGATGCATCAGGCCATACACAAGGTTGGCTATGTGCTGACCACGCACCTCAGTCACCTGAGTGCTGTCCGCCTGCTTCCACACCTGCAGCAGCTGAGACACTGCCCGGGGGTCTGCAGGGTGATGAACCTTGGCTGCTGCCCAAAGCAGCAGAGACACCCCCTGTGGCAGCAGTGCCTGCCGCACCACCACTGCCCGCCACAGCAGACGGTTGAACAGCTGCTGATCATGATGCCCCAGCTTTGCACACGCCCACACCAGAGCCACTGCCTGCTGGGACCGCAGCGTCTTGACGTAGTTGTGCCCGGCACGAGCTGTGAGTGCTGCAAACAGTCGTGGCACGGGGTGGCCCAGGTGTCCAAAGCCCACCATGCAGCTGCTGATAAATGTGCCGTCTGGCTTCTGAGTGTTCAGGTGCCAGCAGCAGAGCTGTTCCAGGGTGTCCAGGGTGCTGCTGGGCAACAGACCAGCTGGGAGAAGCTGTGAAAGATCCACAACCTGGCACAGCAGCACACACACGCGGACAGGGGCAGGAGTCAAGCAGCAGCAGGACACCTGTTGGGAGGCGAGGTTACCTGCACTGCATTTTGTCAACTCGGGTGACTGCTCCACCGGAGGGGGGGGGCACGTCAGTGTACTGGACACAACCATAGCAACTGTGCTTACACATCCCTGTCACTCACCCCTGCTAGTCTGCCAAGTGCCCACACCGTGTTGGCAACGTCAGTACTGCTACCGCTGCTTAAAAGCGACTTTTGCTGCTGCTGCTGCTCTGTTGCTTGCAGCTGGTGCCTGATGTGACGTCTCACTTGCTGCTGCCACCCACCAGTTCCCTGGGCCCACAACACACTGTTAGCATCAGCTGCACCTGTCGGTGCTGTGCTGGGGCGGGTGTCAAGGCGGGCTCTTGTGCCCAGTGCACCAGTACTGGAGCTGCTGCAGTGGCCATCTGTGTCATCAGCTGCAGATGCTGGCAGCAGCAGTTTGTGCAGCAGTGTTGCTGCTGTCCGTTGCATGTGGCTGCTGCTTGCTGCTTGCTGTCTGAAAGTGGCAATGACCCAGAGAGTGCCGCTGATCTGTCTTGGGCCAGCAGATGATAGGCGCTGCAAGAAGTCACTCAGAAGAAACCTCAGCAGTTGGTGCTGAAGAGCTCTGCTGTGCTGTTGCTGCTGCTGCTGCTGCTGCAATTTGCTGACCATAGCATCCTGCAGTGGCTCTTGTTGCTGCTGCTGCAGCTGAGACAGCGTCAGCTGACACTGATGCAGACCCAGTTGTTGCGGATGCAGAGGGTGCCACCTGTTGGGGTGATGCTGGTGCTCGTTTGTAGATTGCTGCAGCTGGCTTGGCAGACCAGGCAGCCTTCCTTGAGCCTGCTGCAGTGGCATCTCTGTACGACTGCTGTGCAATGCCGCACACAGGTGAGCCAGCCTGTTGAGCATGCTTGCAGTGTGAATGACGTCCATGTCAGACCTGGCCAAGTCATATAGCCGCTTCAGCTGACATACACTGGTGGCTGTCTTAATGTTGTGCATCAACTGCAGCTTGCTGTTGCTCGCTCTTGCTGAGCTGGAACCTGTGTCAGCAGGCTGATTGTCACCATGCTGTGATGACTGCTGCTGCTGCCGCGGCTGCTGTGGCTTGTGATGCAATGAGCGGTGCAGACTGCTAGTCGCCAAGGGCACCTGCTGCAGGGCATGGAGGACTTCATGCTTATGTGCTAATCTCCTGTTGTGGAACACAAAGACACTGCCCCAGCGCTGGTCACCTTCAGGCCCACCACACGTCTGCTGCTGTACTGGAATGTCCAATGTGCTGGCAACTGCTGTCTGAATGGTGCCGCTGTTACGCTTGCTTGCCTTTGACTGCTGACACCATCCCCATTCAAGCCAAACTCGTGTTGTCAGCCTTGACGCGGGAACTGGCGCCTGAAAAATCACCGCAACAGCAGATGTGCTGTAAGTACTGCGGCAGAGTGTTATACTGTGTATGCGACAGATGGAACCGATTGTGGTTGTTATAAAAAAAGCCGAGGATACAGATAATCCGCAAGACAGCGATGTTCTAGGCAGGGTCAATGGCCAGGAACCACTCTTTGCCATCCCACCTTTGACGCCCCACCACAGACGCTTGCACGAGTCGAACCGGCCTCTTGACAATATTTGCCCACGTGCATTGCTTAATGCAGTGACTAGAACATGCTCGCGTTCCGCTGCATTCGATGCGATGCAGCCTGCAGCCAACAAATGGCCAAAGGGGACAGCACCATATGGATGCAATCACCAAAAACAATTCTGCATTCAAAGAGTTTTCTTCAAAAACTCCCGGCCTCCATGATGCCCCATTCGGCTCATGGTCACTGCAGTGCGGGACTTTGCGACTACTCTGTTGTTGTTACAAGAGCTGCTCCCTGCAGGGAGAAACACCCTCCACAGCTTGCACCTTGAACACATATGCTGTATGATTTGTTCCATGTCTGTGTTCATCGAGCGTGCGCCATTGTTTGCAGACGTTGCCCGAGCATCAGCAGCAGAACGGCTGCCGCGCAATCTCATCACGGTCAGGTTCCACAGGTCTGCACTCCGTAGTTCAACAATAGCATGACTAACCCCCCGGCTATAACCGTGGCACTCCCTGATCAGCCTATGGTGAGCAGGCAACAGCACCTGCATGGAGCTCACCATCACGTATGCACGCGCTGCAGATTCAAATTGTGCAGGATATCAAACGAGATGCTGTTGATATGTGGTGTACAGGACTGTTGCTTCCACCCCAGCGAACCCGTTCTTGCATCAGCGCTAGTCAGCGGCCAGCTACTGCTACACAGATATGCAGCTGAACCAACTGGCAATTCACAGCAACAGCAACAGGGGGATGCAAATACGTCATGCAGCTATACCTTACAGCAGTTGCTGTGCAGAGACAGCAAAAAGGCAGCATCGTGTAGAGCAGTAGTTTTTCCGCCTGGCGGCAGTGAGCTGGTCTGTGGTTTTGAAACTGGCACCATACTTCAGCTAGACGCTGCAACAGGCAAGGTTAAATCCCGATTGACCAGAGCTCACTCTGCCGGCATCAACAGGCTTCTAGCTCTGCCTGACAGCGCACACCTGGTAGTGGCTGGTGATGATGATGGCCGGGTACATGTCTGGGACCTGCGCAGCCAGCAGCCAGTGTACCAATATAGCAAACACAAGGACTTTGTGTCTTGTTTGACCGTGTCAGCGAAGCACCAAACGCTATTAGCAGTGAGTGGAGATGGCACGCTGAGTGTCCATGACCTCAGGGGCAGAACAGCAGTGGCACAGTCAGAAACAGATGCCGATGACGAACTGCTGTCAGGTGAGGCGTTGGGTTCCTGGTGACTTGTTAACTGCAACACTGTTGAAGCCACATGAAAACGCAAGCAAGAGGTTCCGGCCAAACACGACTGGCCAGGAAATAGTCACGTTGCCAGGCAGATTGCTGCCTCAGAGCATCTGACCCTGGCCTTGGCCGCTTTCCCGCCATGCTGTGCCGATGGTGTATGGTGCTCACCGTCCAACATGCAATGTGCTGTTTCTGCTGCAGTGGCTGTCATGAAATCTGGTAAGAAGGTTGTGTGTGGCAGTCAGAGCGGTGTGCTGGCTATCTGGAGCTGGGGCTACTGGAATGACTGCAGTGACAGGTTTCCAGGACACCCAGAGTCCGTTGATGCCATCATCAAGTGGGACGAGGACACACTCATAACAGGCAGCAGTGATGGAGCTGTGCGCGTCATCAACGTACTGCCAAATAAGCTGCTAGGTGTCATTGGAGAACATGCTGAAGATATGCCGGTCGAGCGGCTGGTACTATCAGCTGACATGCAGTTGCTAGCTAGCATGTCACATGACAACTGTGTCAACTTATGGGACATGTCAGTACTTCAGGACGATAGTGATGGAGAGCAGGAACTGGAGCAAGATGATGAGCAGCAGCAACAGCGAGAAATAGCCCGTGAAGAAGAGCGACAAGAGGCAGCAGTAGCAACAGCTGGTGCACTAGCAGCAAGTAAACAAAGGCAGCGGCAGCCAGAGGGTGACACCAGTGGTGGCAGTGATGGCGGCGCAGACGACAGTGATGCTGACGCGAGCAGCGATGAGCAGCAACAGGACCGCAGCAGAACTAAGCGCAGAAAACATGAAAAGACGGCGATGAAAGGTCAAGGGAAGCCCAGCAAAGCAAGCAACTTCTTTGCTGATCTGTTGTGATCATCATGAATTAACAGCAATTGTTGATGCCGCTACGCCGTGTGGTGACGTTTGCCTCTATATTTTTCCAGATCATCTGGGCAGGCCCTGGCAGCAGGTGCCGCAGCAGGTGCCGTCATGGTTGTGTACCTGACAACGGTTGTGTATGTGACAAAGACTCAGTCTTGTAGACCACTTCAATGAAATGTACAGCTTTCTGCAGCTCAGCCAACTGCAGCTGGATGCAGCCACTGTGTACTAGGTATGCTGCACTTTCTTGTGGGTTATGGTGGGGTGGGGTGTGACTACTGTTGTTCCGTTGTCACTGGGTATGCTGGCTTCTGGTGTGCAGCATGGTCAGGTTTTCAGGGCTGTGTTGCTCTTTCTTTGGTTTGTTCGCACCTGGTTGCGCCGGATCTGATAGTAGTTACGTCTCATTTTTAAACCAGTATACACAGCGCATATGTGCAGCTAATGCCTGCTGTATGTTGTTCTGCCTGCCTTACACCCTGTCTCTGTTTCTGTGAGATGCTTTATCGTCTTTTACAGTTCCTTTACTCCTTTAGGGTCATGCCCATCACTAGATCTCCTACCATACATCCTTGCTGCATGGCTATATTTCTTTCACATCCTTATTTCTGTTTGCCAACACCTCACATTATTCGTTGTATCATGATATTATGATACACAGAAATTGATTTCTGTTTGCAAACAATCCACAATCTATTCTATTGCTCGCTTTCTTTTACTTGATGGGGAACACCTCCGTGTTCGTCTAGGAAGGAAGGAAGGAAGGAAGTCACCCTTTCCGGCCGCAAGGCCCGGGAGAAGTACTTGGTGGCTCAGCCACACTGGCACACCAAGATTTAGCCATCCTCAGGGGCAAAAGTGCCGTCACGGCACAAAATCTCACTCACTCGTGTCCGTCTGATACGTCATGAAAACTATACCAAGTATGCTGCCATGAAGACATATGCCATAGCATTTCAGCTTGCAGCATGACCCAATTTCTTTTACATTCAGCACACCACCCACAACTAGTCAACAAACTGAGTGAGTTGACCAGGCTTGAAAGCCATATAAAAGCGATGCAACTGTACCCATTATACTGCTTGCCACCGGCCGATCTACTGCATAGGTGCCTGGCCAGTATCTCTGCTGTTGATCGCCTTTGTCATGTGCATCATTTGCATGGTGGCATGATATTACCTATCCCTATCATCACACTGCCCTGGCAGGCCTGTAATCTTCACCTTGTGTTGCAGTCTTACAGTCAGGCAATGTCTTAACAAGCGGTGTTAGAAGCGGGGTTTTGAAGGACGTGCCAGAGTCAAGCGCTGCGCTTGAAGCGCACGGTGGCGCTGGTGCTGGACCTATCGCTGATAACTGTGCACAACCTGATGCCCATGTTAGTGCGACGACACTATGATCCTCTATCTGATGTACTGACGATACGGTTGGTTTTGCCAGGTGATTTACATGATGGCCGATGGCAGCAATGGCAGCTTAGTACTTAGCGGTCCAACGGCGAGACCAAAGCAAGGTTGACATGTTGCTAGTTGCTTATATATGTCTGTGCGTGCACTAATCACCTTGCATTGCATGCATGCGACCCTGGGCGGTGGACACCCCTGCTGGAAGAGCTGGTGAATGGAAGCGCTCAAGTGCACTCAAGTAATACATGGTGTGGGACGTCGGTGGCAGTTAACTGCATGATATGGCAGCCAGAACAGCCCAGGCACACAGGGTGGCGCCCCCAACGCATGTCAGCGCATCTGCCATAGCACTTCAACCTGCTGCATGGCTAAATTTCTTTCACACACACATTTGCACGCAGTATGCTGGTGGAAAAATACAGCTTCCCTGTATGCAGGGTCCCCTACTGCTCGATGTGCAGCTGTCACTCCTGTCATCATGCTCCTACCTGCTGCCTTGGTGTGAAAGAGATTGAGCCCATGGTGTAAAAGAAATTGAGCCATGCAACAAGTTGAGATGCAATGGCAATTGAGCCCATGGTGTGTAAGGTCTCTTCAGGACAACGACACCGAAGCGGGGCGACAGCATCCTCCTATGGGTACGTTTGGTATGATATGGAGGCACTGGCTGGTCCAAGGCAGGCACAAGCGCCACACCAGGGTGGCGCCCCCGACGCATGCCATGCGCTGGCAAAGCATTTGCCATAGCACTTCAACCTGCTGCATGGCTCAACTTCTGTGATAGTGGCATGTACTACATGGCTTGAACAGATAAAGCCATGCAACTAGGAAGGAGGATTACCCCAATGCAACCAATTGGCCTCTGATTCAACTGCCTCTGGCTGATCCAGTGCATGTAACATGTAACTGCGCAGTTACATGTTCTGCATGCAGAACATCATATTTCATGATGCGTGTACATCACTTACTAAGTATATCACTTACATAGTATGTCTCTGATACCCACAACTCCAGATAGCAGCTTTTCTTGGAGACCTCACATGGCACATGATACTGTCTAGGCATGGTTTACTTGTGCGTGCTTGGTGTTGACAGGAAATAGGTACAGCATAATGCAAGCGCAGACATAGTAACAAGAGCTGCAGGATGGGCGATTTGCAACACAATCTGAGCCGATTTTGCTGATATTCATGGAACATGGGTGACAAAAGAAAACACAAAAAAAGCATTGAGTGCTCAGGCAGAAAATACATAAGGCATCTCACAACCCGCTGAAGCCCTGCAGGCAATTGTCTGATGATCAACAGCTGCTCGATATGAGATGCCTATGTGACCTGGCTTGTCACTTCAAACACGTCTGTAATGTAATACTGTCTACCAGCCTTGGGTATACTGCCAAGGTGTGCTGCGATGCTCACATCCATGTTGCTGCTGCTGCTGCTGCCTCACTGCACGGGGCAGTTCCTGAGTTCCTGCGGCAGCTCCCCCAGCGCCTCCAGCTCAGCACTGTCCAGACCCAGATCAGCTCCAGCAGCACTTTCTGCTGCGGAATTAGCCGGCAGGTCAGCAGCAATCGCCGCCGACATCTCATCAACAATCTCTGCTGGGGGCTCACCACATGCCTGCATCTGCAGCCACAAGAACAGCACAGCACACCAGTCAGTCATGACGACCCAACCCTCAACAAACCAAGGCGGCACCCATGTCACAGTGACTGTGCCCATGGCAGGTGATATGCACAGGGCTGTCGGCACATTATCAGAGACTCCCAGGGTGAGTAGTGAGCTGGCTTTGGAGTTATCACCTCCTGCATGCACCGCACTGCTCACCTCCTGCAGCAGTTGCATGATCTTGGCTGTGTTGTCAGGCTCTGTCTCATAAGCCTGGCACAGTAGCCTGATGCAGGCATACTGCTGCTGGTAGCGCTGGAGCTCAACTGGTGATAGACTGCTGCTGCTGCCCGCATGCTTGTCAAGCCAGGGGGGGTACTTGTCCATGATCTCCTGCAACAAGTGAAGCGCTGCGAGGTGGGGCCAGTGAAGAAGGCGCCAGCGGGGCAGTACAGCCGTTGCACGGCGTTTGCCACGGTGGTCCACCATTATGGACTAGATTCAATCCATGTGTGGGATGAGCCAGACTCGCCAAGAGATTGTGTAGTGGCGCCTGGCTGGCCATGAAAAAACAACACATCATGCCAACAAAAGCACCTCATAAACAATGCTGCAGGCAGCATATTTGTGGGATATTGGAGATGTGGCAGATCTTGCCATCCTTGCCGAGTCACACCACCGCCTACAACATGAACAGCAGTCATCAACACTGCGGCACAGCAACCTGACGCCCAAGGGAGTAACTGACAAGACCAAGATGTGTATAATGTTGCCTGCAGGCATTGATAAAGGCACATTCGGCACCATAGATCAGGCTTGCTGGGCTTTTGACACCTACAGCTGCACAGCACCACTGGTACTTACCTTCATGGGCTGATACAGCACCTCCTTGCTCAATAGGTGCTGCATGACAACATCTACAATCATGTTCATCTGCTCACCACCACCAGTGCTGCTAGCTGCTGCTGCACCGCCTGGTGGCGCCCTCAGCTTGGACTGCTCCTGAACTGTGCGCTGTGTTTGTTCTGCTAGTGCTGCTAACACGGCTGACACCCCCCGTTGTTGCCCTGCTACTTGCTGACTGGGCTCGTTTACTTCCGGGTGCATGGCAGTGGACCACTCGCTCATGAGCTGGGAGAGATCCTCCTGCAACTTGTGAACCCCAGGGGTCAAAGCAGGGCGCTTGCTGCTGCTGCTGCTGCCTGACTTGGGTGCTGAGCTGCTACCCAAGCTGCTGCCTGCAAGACCTGCTGCTGCGCTCATGCCCACAACATTCGCTTTGAAGTTACGGCGCAAGGGATCAAAGGGCTTGCTGCTGCTGCTGCTGCCATCAACCACACTGCTGGAAGCTGCTGCTGGTGCTGGGGCAGCAACTCCTGCTTTGCTCGTATCACCACTGTAACTGCCAAGGCTGCTTCTGCATGTTGCCGGGGGCTGCACCTGATCAGCTTTGGGGTATGCTGCTGCTGCTGCGAGGCTAGGCTCACTGCATGCACACGTGGGTCGGTAACACATGCATCAAAACCTTTTCAACCGCAGCAATGGTAGGACCTTGTCTGTGGCAGACAGCATCTTGAAGAGCCACAGCAAGCAAGGCATGGTAGTTAACCACGGCAACCGCAGCACTTGCTGATGCATAATGCCTTGCACATGGAATCTGCCAGATGTTGCTCCACATGCATCCACCTGTTGCTTGCTGCTGAAGATGGAACTGTATGAGCAGAAGTTGAGGGTGGGGGCCCACTGCCAGCAAACGTGAAGCCTTCATTATCATCATCAAATCCAGCTAAAGCATCTGCAGTTGAGAATGCTGGAGGTTGTCAAGATGCAGTTCTATGTGTTGTGTGAGTGCTGAGTACAATCCAATTGGCCACAATCCTCACCATCCAGCAGATGGTCCAGGTGGCTCATGCTTCGTAGGGACTATCTGCATGCAATAAGGATAATCTAGCGCTCTTACGTCACCAGAACTCGCCCCAAGATGAAGGCCGTGAAAGCAGTGAATTGCGACACAGTCACGAGACAAGTGGGTGCACTTGAAAGATCACGTCATGTGCAGCCTGTACCATATGTTAACGGTGTGCATTATCAGTTGCTGACTGGCCTAAGGGTTCAAAAGATGTTCAAACGAGAGTGCTGGAGTGTGAGAAGAGGTACACGTGTTGTTACGTTGTTTCTGTGTTACGGCGTGCATGTGCTCACTGCATGACGAGCACGCTTGCCTCTGTCAGGTCATGTATCTGCATTGACTGCACATGATAATGATGCTTGCAGACCTGTTGTTAATCATGTTGTCTTGGGATCATTCGAGTCGGTAGAGACTGCGCCAGCCTTTGCTTTCCTTTATCCCGTGATAGTCATCGTATCAAATCCAACACGATGTCTCTAGTATCTTTGCAAAGGTTCCAGTGCCCTCAGCAGCAGGCGATCAAGACAGCATATGCAGTGCCGGCAAACAGCAGACGCTGCGTCCAAAACGGGCCCAGCCAGTGCTTGGCAACATCTGCATCCTCAGAAGGCCTCAGCTATAAAGCAGCAGGTGTTGACATTGATGCAGGGGATGAGCTAGTCAGACGTATACGAAAGCTGAACCCCAGCATTGGGGGATTTAGTGGTCTTGTGCCTTTTGGCGACTCTTACTTGGTGGCAGGCACAGATGGAGTAGGGACAAAACTCAAACTTGCATTCGAGATGAATAAACATGACACAGTGGGGATAGATCTTGTAGCCATGAGTGTCAATGACATAGTGACCTCAGGAGCACAGCCGTTGTTCTTCCTGGACTACTATGCCACGGGGTTTCTGGATGTTGATGCTGCTGAACAGGTATCGCACCCTGCATCGCTTTCAGCTCTACAGCCCAACCCAGTACAGCTAGTTTCACCACCACAGATTCGCTTACTGAGTCCAGCTTCAATGTGCATGTACCCTGTCCCTGCAGCAATCGGAGCACTTTCACCAGACAGGAGCATTGCTTCATTATGCGTGTCTGAAAGCTGCTTGCATTCTGGCAGATGCTGCATCTCCTTCACCTCTCAGTCCAGCACGACAATGCAGCTTCTCTTGTTCCGTCAGCAGCGCTGTGGTATGTCTCCCCCTCCTCCTCCTCCGTTGCTGATCAAAAAGCCTGTTGTGCTGAGGTGTGATCACAGGTGATCAAAGGCATCGTTGACGGCTGCAAGCAGTCTGGATGTCAGCTGCTGGGTGGTGAGACTGCTGAGATGCCAGGCTTCTACACCAAAGGCGAGTACGACCTGGCAGGTTTTGCAGTGGGTGCGGTGAAGAAAGACAAGGTAATAACAGGTGATGGCATCAAGGCCGGTGATGTTGTGCTCGGCATGAGCTCATCTGGCGTACACAGCAACGGGTTCAGTCTGGTGCGCAAAGTATTGGAGGTGAGCGGCACCAGCCTGCATGATCCCGCACCCTGGGGTGGTGACGGCAGTGCTGGACTGCAGCTGCTGGAGCCAACCACCATCTATGTCAAGCGGGTACTGGAGCTGCATAACAAGGTGATTCTCAGCTGAAGTGCATTTGATAAAGCTATAGAGCTTACAGGCTGCACTGCGCCTATCACCTGCACGCTGTTCTAATACATGCTGCTCATGACCTGATGAACACAAACAGATGGCCCAGTAGCGGGTCCCCCCCGGGGGGGGGGGGGGGGCTGCTTTGCCTCAAGAATGGCTATACGACATCATTCTGGCCAATACAAGTCTGCAGCAGCAACATTCTCGATACGTTCATAGATGTTCTGTGTGCTCTTATGCCCTGCAGGTTGGCGTGAAGGGTCTGGTGCACATCACTGGCGGTGGCATGACTGAGAACATACCCCGTGTCATCCCTAAAGGTCTTGGGGTGCAGGTGGACCTGAATTCATGGGCACTACCAGCCATGTTCAGGTGGATGCAGCAAACAGGCAATATCAGTAATGCAGAAATGCGCAGAACATTCAACTGTGGTGTGGGCATGGTGGTGATTGTTGACCCCAGCCAGGTTGAAGCCGTGCAGCAGATAGATCCGGAGCTGTTTGTGGTGGGAAAGGTGCTCGAGGGCGAGGGGGTAACCTATGTATAGAGAGTCTGACACCTGCTGTCAGTTGTGGGATGCCTCAATGTTGCTGCTGATCATAAAGTTCACAACAGGTGTCTGCAGGGCACTTCAGCGTTAGGGGTGTGTTGTGGTAACAGCAACAGCAGATGCGCAAGCCCGGGAAGCATGACTTATGGTCAACCTAGGCACAGTGCTTTCATAGCGGGTGGTGGACACAGGAAAAATTCGTGAGCAGCGTCAGCCAGGATGCACCAGTGTGCTTAGCGTTGCTGTACCTGACTTCGACAAGCAGCCCATGCATTCACACATATGTGTTTGTAGTATGCCAACCCACTTTTGTTGACATCGACCGCATATGGCAGACGGCACCAGAATGCGGGGGATCTGCAATCTCCACTGTTGCATGTACACAAAGAGGCTGTCCATCAAACAGCAGACTGCATCCTCGTGCAAGCCGGCACATCATGTAGTTAGCTTATCGTTTGATTTGCAGATTGGTGTGTGCTGCACACCACGTGTTCAAAGTCGTGGCAAATGTGTGCACCACCAAGGAGCTTGCTTGCCACCGCCATGTCATCAGTAGTGGGAACATGCCACAACTGCCGTTCCTGCATTATGCTGCTTGTTGTTGCTTGCCAAGCAGTGTTGTGACATGTATGCATGTGTACGTACACCGGTGTCCAAGGTACCTTGCTTGCCAAGTAGTTACTCAGTGACTAGCGTTTGAATGCTTACAGAGTGTTGAACAGCCTAAGGCCCCGGGCCTTAGAGCCTGGCAGGCTGCTATATAGCTGCTATATATGGATGGAAATGTCATATGTGTGGAGCAGATGTTATTGGTCATGAACAACATGTATTGAGTTGTGATGGTGTGCAGCATGTGCGGGATATGTACTAGCAGTTGGATTTCTCACAGTCCACTTTGTCCTTGTTCCTGACAGCACATGCTCATCATATGTCGTTGTACCAGTTCCTGGCTGCGTTGGTAAGGTTTGCCCACTTTGTGGTGCTACGTCCGCCGTGAACTATTGTTGTCAGTGAGTCCTGCCATGTCACATGTGTTGTGCAATGCTTTTGCTGCAAGATGGCTATTGGGTTTCACAGCCTTCCATGCTCAGTGTGTCTTGTGTTGAAGTTCTGCTGTGTGTATCTCAGCTATGACATGATATGAGTCATATCATGACGTAAGTTGGTTGAATACCACCCCCACTGAGTGGGCTTTTCTGCCTTGAAGGCGCCCCTGAGGGTGGTCTAATCTTGGTGTGCCAGTGTGGCTGAGCCACAAGTACATATTCCCAGAGGCCTTGCGGCCGGAAAGGGTTATTCTTCTTCTTCTTCATGGATGCTGTACAGATGCAATTTGTATCAAGTTGTAAGTTACACGAGCGTAACCCGCCCGTTAGCGAGCCAAGTACAGGCTCATTGGGCATAGCACAGTATTTGATCACAGTAGGTATACACATACAGCAAGCTCATTTGAGCCAGTTGTTCAACAACCGGGATTGGTAGATGGC
>JABEVS010000121.1:0-156533 GCA_018290735.1 Coelastrella sp. MACC-549
CTCTGTCTTTGGGGACCGACGTCTGGCGTTCACCGACTCAACAACCGAATGCGGAAAATTCGGTCTGATTTCAGTCGTGTTTCGGTTGACTCTGCCCTGTTTCTGTCAAGTACGGGTTCCCAGAGTGCCGACAGACTTGTGTTTTTGTTGATCTATTCGAATGATCATTCATGAGTCTTTGTCTTGTCAGACATTTAGTGGACCGGCGGCCACAGGCCTATTAGGCGTCTTATGGTAAGACCTTGGCCTACGGGTTCCTGCATGCTGTGAGCACGAATCATTTACCAAGACCTTAAGCACGTGAACATCACGGGCCAGCACCGAGGGGTCGTCACCGAGGGATGTAAAACCTTCAATCCAATGTCATGATAGCGCCCTTCAAGCGTGGGCATTTCCCCCGGGTAACAATTGTTACTCTTTCAGCTCTGTTCCGTTGTTAGGGAGCAGCAGCTTTCAAAAGGCCAGGTAGCAGCTGCTACTTTGAAATTGCAGTGTTATAACTACACTGATTCTCGGTAGTCCATGCCAAGCCACACCATGGCAAACAATGCTGTTACTTTTATATAGCGATTGCATACAGTATGCAGACCAGACCAGACCAGACCAAACCATTTAGCCCTAGCCAGGAGCCTGGGAAGCACCCCTTTGGAGCCAGCTCTGGGGATGCTGTTGTGACTGCATTGGCAATATGATTACCAAACATGGTTGCTGCCAGGTGCACCGTGCACCAGCAATTGGCATTGCCACTTGTCTTCACACACACAATACGGATTCTAAACTCTGACATCCATCATGAATCTTAGTGAAGGATTAACATCCAATGACATTGTAGTGATAAAGATGTCATCAATCCTTCAGCTTAGCTAGTACAAGATGTACGCTTAATGCTGACAACACTGCCAGAACTTCTTCCTGGCAGGCTGCTTCTTACCAGTTAGCTAAGGGCTCTTAAAAAGCTGCAACACCAGCTGCAAGACACAACACAATCAGTATGATCTGCTGGGTACCTGCACCAGCCGGGCTGGCACCGCTGGTTGTGACAGCAGTCTTAGAGGTGCCGGTTGCTGTTGTGGTGACAGTGGTGGAGGTGTTTGGAAGCACATTGCTGGGTGTGGTGTTGGTAATGGCGTCAACAGTGGGGATATCTTCGTTCACCAGCTTCACTGTTGTGGTGTCCAAACTTGGGTCTGGGGCGTTGCACTGAGAGACAGCACAGCACAACACATTCTTGTAGATACCCAGGGCTTCAGTTGCTACGAAGCTGTCACAACCTTGCTTGTCTAGGACGCCATAGCTCCAGTTGAAGCTTTGAGTGGTACAACCTGAGGTGTCACTGGCACAGGTCACCAGACCATTTGGCATCTGAGCTCTGTAACAGAATGTGTTGCCAGCTGTGTAGTTCACAAACTGGGGCATGGCACCAGGGGTTGAACTGTTGGCTTGTTGGCCAGCATTCACATAACAGTTGAACTCTGCAGTCAACAGCCAGAACACCCAAGCTGTCATGACATTTGGAGCTAGCAAAATCTGTGTTGAGACAAGCAAGCCAGTGCTGCATGACTCACTGTAAGTACACTGTATGCCACATACATGCCCTCTATATAGGGGGTCAGCGCTGCGGTGTGATCAAGCAATCTGAAGCGGGGAACACGACATACTGTTACAATTGACAACTATTTATGAAGCACATGTGCTTAATTGGTGAATGCATAATTAATTGAAACAAGTAAATGTGGGTCGCATTGGCGTGCATCATGACTGGGCAACGCCAAGCACATGATTCCACTCAGTGCCACGTGGCACTTGCAAGGCTTGCCACAAGCAGTGATCACCTGTGGATTGCGTTGTGCTGCTGCTCGAGGCAAGAGCGCTGGCGAGAGCCGTCAATGTTGATATAGAAAGCACCACGAGAGCTGCTTTCACAGTCATTGTACCTTGTTTTCAGCTAATGAGCTGGGATGCCTCGTACCAGCTGTACGGCGGCAATTGCCACCTATGCCGAGAAACGAACAGAAACGCAGAACCGTGCAGCTGTCTCGTGAACCAAATAGTATACTCGTCTTTTGATGCAAGGTGTGGTTGCCGCAGGTGTTGAAGCTCTCAGCAGGTAATTTTAAACAGCGACAGCTGCGGCCTAGGACTCTAGCAACCCCCGAGATGGTTTGGAGAAAACGGCCGAGGATTCTTCACTTAAAGGAAGAGAGACATGACCACCAGATTAACTTGCGCTCGCTATGGGATGCCACTGGTCATACTGCCTCGGCATGTCCGAAGCGCCAGCATGGCAGCCAGGCAGCTGCCGCCATCTCGGAGCTGCCCACTCCCTCAAGGACGTGCAGATGAGGGGGCACTAATGAGCAGGCAAGAGGAGCCAACGCATATCCGAGGCAGCTATTCTTACGAGTGGCTGTCTGGATTTTCGCCCTGCTACAGCGGTAGCTACCCAGCGAAGTGCACTACCAACCGTCATGCAAAAGAGTAGCTTATGACATAGCCATCATCTCCAGTGCACAGCAATCTCTCAGCCGACACCTCCACTGCCCTGACAGCGGCTTTGCCAGCTCCCAAAGCATACAATGTGCTGCCCAAATCCAAGTCCACGACATGTACCGAACCATCACCACAGCCACAAAAAGCCAGGTTGCCTATTGCTGCTAAGGAGTAGGGAAAGTCTGTGAGCTTGCTTGTGTGCAGAGGATGATATGACATGAGGGGATCCAGCACCCTGAGGGTCATGTCAGCTCCACATGTGACCACCAAATCACCCCTTGAACCACAGCCTGCAGCATAGTAGTATTTTCAAGGCACAGCAGCAGCAAGAGCAGCGGCCAGTGCGTTGTTCAGGCGTGTCCAACTTGGCACGTTGAGGTCCTAGGGCTATGGATCAGCAGACCAAGAGCAGAAGTGGTCACAGGGCCTGGCTGCACAATCTGCGCTTGGATGATTTTTTACTGACGTGAACGCGCTTCTGCATGTCAGACCGCCAGAGCTACACAGAATGCACTCTGTCCCAGTCAGTCAGGGGTGGCCGCAGGATGCATATGCAGGCAACATACATTGCGGGTGGTACCTATGCACAGCATGTTTAGATCACAAGTCATACAACAGTTTTACCTGTAACGATGTTCCCAACTGCTCCTCTGCCTTTCTTGTTCACATGCACAGCCTGTTCAGCAACACAATCACCACTCCTGCCATCCCATACCCTGACACAGCCATCCTGACCACCGCTCACAGCACAACAGCTGCTGCCAGCACCAGGGTCTTGCTGCAGCTGATGATGTTTCCCTGATGCTGATTGTTGCCACGTCAGTGCTGTTACACGCCCCTGATGAGCTGTTGACACACCCCAGATGCTGCTCCCGGACCCCAGATCCCAACACATCAGATCTCCCTTGCGGTCCCCTACAGCAGCATCAGAGACGGCAGCAGAAAACTGCAAGTCCAGATCCGAGATTGAGCCACCAAGTACCTGGAAACAGCCGCCGCCCTGCCCAAGTCATTGCGTCAAGCCTCTGCCCTGCAAAAACTATGACAACTGCTTGTTGGTGAGGCTTGTGATGCTGCTTTGTGGTGCTGCAACTGCTGCAAGGTGGGGCCTACAGCTGGTGACAATAAGCTGTTTCAGCAATGCTCACCTGTGATGAGGTTGCCACCCCCTCGCAGCACATCCATATCCAGCACAGGACCTGTGTGGCCCAATAGATCAGCAACACTCCTCACTCTCAAACCATCACTCACATCCCAGACCTTCACTGTTTTGTCATAACTGCAGGACACGGCCAGCTGCGGCCCTGCTGTGACAGACCCTTTGCTCCTGCTGCTTCTAGCTCCTGCTGCTGCTTCTGTTGGTGGTGTGAGTGAGGCTACTTTTGACACTGGCGCTGAGTGTGCTGACCTGATTTCAGTGCCGCTGCTGCCCGCTGCTGGCCAGAGCCACAGACGGCCGTCCATGCCACCTGACAGGATCTTGCCGCCTGGTACATAACATACACTGGTCACCCACCTGTATAAGAGCACATCTTCAGTGAGAGGCCAAGCACACAGCAGATACCAGCTCGTCAATTCTCAATAATAGTACAGGGCATGGCATCATCATGCAGTGTATATCATTTTGCAACAGCTGCCAAGAGGTAGGATAGCTCAAAGACATCGGCAGCGTTTTTAAGCACCTTGCACACACAAAGTGATCATGCAAGTGCAGGACCTGTGCGCCACTTGGCAATGAGTAGCCTTACTCTGTGTGGCCACATGTTTTGGAATAGAGAGTGCGCTTCTTCCTGCCTTGCTGTATGTCAACAACATACAGTGCATGGTCGCTGCTGCCCACCACCAACTCGTCTGCACTCCACAGGGCTGCGCTGCACATGATTGGCCGGTCACTCAGTTGTACCAACACGCCTGCAGGGCTAATAGAGACCAGTTGATGATCAGAGCAGGCTAATGTTTCTGCACTGCTCTCACTCCAGTGCCAAGATACTCTGTGTGCATACTGCAGGAAAGTACAGGTGCTTTTCCACCGTTAAAGTTCTAGCAGCTGTGGGAGTACAGGTCAAGGTCCAGGGCAACATATCTGACATTGAGGGAGGGCCAGAGCCTGGCCTTTTGTACTCCCTACCTGCTTCATTGGTTGGCCCAGTATGCCAGCAGGAGGCTACTGGCGGTGCTGCGCTGCAGACTTCCACATTACTCATCCCAACACACGGGCCTCCTGCTCTGTTTCTGCATGGCACTGTATTGCTTGTCGCTGCAGCTGTAGGTGTTAAAATGGCATTTAGGCGGTGTCTGCTGCCAGCTATCCTGCCGATGCTGGAAGTATCAAATGTTGTCAGTGCACGCTCATGGCCTGCTTCTCTGTCACTCGGGGTTCTTATTGCCTGCGATGATACTGCATGCTTTCCGGCGGTGACCATATCTCCTGGGGCCTGGTTGCCAGTCCTGCATCCTTTGTGCTCCCTAGTGGCACATGATCCAGTTGATAGGCTGCTGAATGCTTGTTCAAATGCTTGCATGTACGCCTCGTTTTCAGTATCCGATGCGGAAGCCAGGTGCTGTCCAGACGCTGCAGGTACAGCAATGCAAGGCCGAACATCAACAAGCTGGCATCTCACTGCATCCAGGGCAGATGCAACATATCGTGAGTTCAGCGACTGCACGAGTGCAGTAGAGCCTTACATGAGCATAATGCCGCCTTTCTGGCTCTCTGTGCCTTCTTCAACCTTTGCAAAGCTCCTTGCTGATGCATTGCTGGTCAGGGGGGATTTTGGCGGTAATTCAGTTGTGACATAACTGCTGCCGTGAGGCCTGGCTGGCAGCTGCACATTGCGCTAGACGCAGGGGCATGCTCAATCGTTGCCCTGACACCTGGCAAATCACAAGTGTCCGGTGCCTGTCGGTAAGTCTGGACACAGTTGGCCCCCTGACGCTCCCCGCGTAACAGCAAAACTGAAAAGGGAATCAAGAAGCTCGATTGCTGTACAATAATGCTGTCGAACAACGCACAGCACAGCTCTCAGTCTGAACGGGTATCGGCATGCCACATGTTATCCTACAACAATTGCCTTCACACTAAATATGGCTGCATACCTAACTATTTTTGATCTATTGGAATGTTGGTGCGTTGTTCACGACATGCAGATGCTACACGTGTTGTATCCTTGTCGCTTGTAGCCCAGAGCTCTACTGTTTCGATCTATATTGGGTGCTGTGAATCAGGTGTGGGGTTTGTAACACGCTATTGTGCCTGGCTACACTGATCTATGTTGCGTAGGATGGACAGCAGTTGAGATCCTCCTGTTTCACCAATGTCGTACATGATGCGTTCTGCAGATTGCGCCGATAGCAGCAGAGCTATCTGCAGTAGCTCTGGTTCAAGTTTGTGTGCGGGTTTTCGCGCAGGCTAGGGCAACTAGGCGTTGACAATAACAGAGCAATGGCAGCAGCAAGGCTACAAGCATTCTGGAACCATCCGGCTGGACCCAAGACAAGTACGTTTCTCCTGCACCTTCACAGGCTTGCAATTGGCTACGTTTGGCCGGCTTGCACTTTGGCCACCTGTGCTTGCATGTGATGTTGCAGCAATCAGCTGCATAAATGGACAGGTGCTGGGTTGGCACGCACAGGCACAAGGGAATCGTTTGGGGTGTGAGGTGACATGACGATGTTGCATGTATGCCTCAGAGTAAAAATATAAAATCTGTAACGCCAAACAGCATGCGTGCCTGATGGTTTGTCTGCCACCTACATTGCAGTCGAGCCTCTCTGCCTGACCATGTTGACATGTGTCCTTCGCTGCACAGCATCTCATGTTCATTGCCAGTCGGTGTCATCACTTAGGGCAAAACTGTTGATGTATCTGCTGTGAGGAATGTATGTTCCTTCATGTCGTGCAGTCCATTTTTGGGCCCCAGCCTTCAAGTGGGGCATCACCATAGCCAATATTGCAGACATGCAGCGACCAGCAGAGAAGATATCAACACCACAGCAGTGTGGTAGGTGACAGTACCAGCAGTAGCAGCAGCAGTCAACAGGCCCATGCACTGACTATCAAAGCCTCAAGCAGATGCCTTGGCTGCATCAACAGCTGTCCAATATTGTGTCACAGCACAAGCTCTGACATGCTGGGAAGGAAGCGGCAGTTGCATTAAATGAATGCAGTTGAGGCAGGCATGGCTAAGTCATCAGCTCCAAAGACAACAACCTCACCATGCGGACCCTCCTTACTCCGACTGTGGCCTAATGCACATTGCGTTGATGTGATGGCCGCTGATGCTTTATTTTTGTTACTCAATGTGACTGCTGCTGCTTTTCTTTCACCATATGCAGCTGTGACATTGACAGGACTCATATGGACCAGATACAGCACACAGATCACCCCAGTCAACTATAACCTCATGACAGTAAACGCTTTCATGGCAGTGACAGGCATCTATCAGCTGAGCAGAAAGTTCAGGTAGGGCATCACACATCATGCTAGTAGCTGGCTGGTTATATACAACTTTGGGCTTCTGGGTCCTGCCATCTGCCACTGCAGTGGTGTAGATGTGGCTGTTCCTGGTTGACCACTACTCAATGCTAGCCAAGCTCTTCGTTGGCAGGAACAGGCACTGCTAGCTAGGACGGTGTGATTTGCATGCGTCCAGTTTATCAGTGATTCTGATGCTCTGGAATATCAACAGCAAGGTGCCAGCAGGAGTCTCCAATCATGCTGCTGCTTGCATGGTGTCCTTTCTTGCTTTGTGCTCTGCAGCTATGAGATGAGCAAGAAAGAAACCTGACAAGTAGAAGATCATTGAGCAGTAAATCGGCATATACCTAGACCTCGCAGCCAATGCCCTGGTAACAGCAGCAGCAGAGTGCCTAGTGCAGCAGCAGCAGCAGCATTGTGCAACAAGCACAGCCAGCATTTTGTTTGTTATATGGCAGAGAAGTCAGCAGCACTGCTGGGCCACAGGCTGAAGGCCCAGACACATTGAGTTGTATATTGTAGCCAGGTGTGACTGCGTATCGCCACATTGCTAGTCCAGTCAAGCATGGCAGGACGGTGTCCCAACATTACTCCAGCATTACTGCAGGAGCAGAGGCTGCAACTAGCGTGTTCTGGTCTGTGGATGTATCTACTGTGTTAGCAGTCTACACATTGATACCATATCCTGGGTGCATGGGTTGGCTGAATAAGTCAAGTATCGTGGAACATGCATATTTGCGGCATGCACGTTGGTGGTCGTGTTGTGCTGTAATGGGCCGTGGCTAAGCCTGAGGCAGAGCATCATCAGGGGTCTTAGCTTGTCTGCAATTGTTTGTTGGTTAACACTGTTGGGACCCGCAACACACCTGAGCTACATAGCTCCTGTGCTTTGAAGGAATTTCCTTTGATCAAGATCATAAATTTGTATGGCACACATAGTACAGGAGAAATGGTTGAGGCCTGAAGATCAACTCACAAGCTGACTTGTCAACTCCATATGGATCTACAACTAGATGCCTCATGTACGCTGATACCTGACAGACGACATGTCTGTACAGACAGAAAGACATGCATCCAATTTGCATGGCTTAATCTCTTTTACATACACTCCGTGTGGCCTTAAGCCAGGCCCTGGCTTGGCATGCAAAGGCATCGCAGTGGTGCAGCCTGCTAAGGCAGCCTGCCAGGCTGTGGCACAGCAGCCTTGTCAAGTCCCGTGATGGGACTAACATGCGCAAGACAGCAGCGGTGCGCACCGCTGCAATGTCACCGCCGTGTCACCTCGTGCAGCTTCAAAGCACTGTTGGTGAAAGATCACACCGTACCGCAGAGTATGAGGTCTGACAAACATCAGTCATTGACTGACAGCTTCAAGCCTTTCACTGGCAGTGGCACTGAGTGATGTGGCGCATTGCAAGGTGGCAACAAGATGAAGCTCAGACAGGCTTCGAGTCTCCACAGGGCAGCACTGTCCTGACACTGCTGTCAGCTTTCATCATAGGACAGTGCTTAGTAGCCATACTTTGCATTCAAGCTGGTTCTCCCATCCCCTATCTGATCAGAAGGTGGCACCCATCCCCCTTGATCATCATCACCATGCTGCTGCTGCTGCTGCCCTTTCTGCTGCTCATCATCATCATCATCATCATTGACAGCTCCTAGAGGTGCTGTGTGGCTGGTAAGAATGGCTATGCTTGCTGCCACACGTGCAGCTGCAGCAGCATTGATGTTGCTGCCACTGTTAGCCGCTGGTTTTGCTGCTGCTCTCTGGCCTGGTGGAGCCAAGATGGGGCCCTGCAGCAGTAGAAGAATGACTCATATCTAATTGCATGAACCAGTACTACTCAACCGCCATCGTATCGATCAAGGCTGGGTACAATTCAACTCCCATGAGCGACTTGTTGGCTTGCTGGTCTGGGACTGGGGAGGGTGCAAGCCCCTCACAGTGTATTGCAATGTTGTATTGTTGTAACAACTCTCTGCTGCACTCTGAAGCAACAACAGATGCTGCAGCCACAGAGCAAGCAACCCTAGCAGTGTACTGAGCACTCCCCGATCTGAGCAGCACCTGGTGCCTTCTCTCACCTTGACAGCCTTCTTGACCAGAGGTGCAGGTTGTGCAAACTCCTTCATCAACTGCTGAGCTGCTGCCTCAGCTGGAGCTGACTTGCTGCCACCTGCTGCTGCTGTATCTGACTTCTGCTGTGACAGCTGCTTGCTAGCTAGGACACCTTTGGGTTTTATCACCACACGTGCAGGTCTTGGGACTCCTGACTTGTGATCTGCAGCAGCAGCAGCTTGGCCGTCTTGTGCTGTTGATTGTGATGGTGTGTTGTCGGTGTCTGGAACCTTCTGCAGGTGGTCCTCCTCCTCCTCGTCCTCTTGTTCTGCCTGAGCAGCTTCAGGAGCCTACAGACAAACACGAAAACAGAGAATGCAGTTAGTCGCAAAGATAACAACAGACACCAAAGGGCCACATGCAAGGATGCACAAACTGCAGCCATGATGACTGCTGTTGGGTGAAATGTGTGCAGCAGCACACATTTAGTCTGACGCCATTGCAGCTAGGGGCCAGGGCGTTGCAAGGCCTAGAACCCTCAAAAATAATCAATGCCAACAGGCATGTAACAAAAGCAGCGAGACTCAACACTGGATGTACATAAAGAACCACACAACAGCCCACCTGCGCTGCTGCCCACCCCGCTCGCTGCTTTGCCACTGCTTCTGCTCGCCGCTGCTTATCTGCCTCCAGCGCTGCTTTTGCAGCTGCCTTGGCCTCGGCTGCTGCCTTGGCTGCTGCCGCACCACCGCTGCTGCCACCTGCTTTATGTGGGTTGTACCAGCCATCTGGGTCTGCTATGTGGATAAGCCGGTCTGTGCGCTGGATCAGCTGCTCGATGCTTTCAAGTTCCTTTTGGAGTGAAGTCAACTGCAGGTCAATGTTGCACAGGCATGTGCCAGCAGTGAGGAGGTACAGGTGAATGTCTGGACTGTATTGCATGAAAATGGCACAGCCCATGTGACATACAGCACAGACGCTGAACAGATGCTGACAGCCCTGTGACCTATGTGTGGTGTTTGCTCTATACAATGCCACCCACCTTGTCCACCTCCAGGTTCTGTGCTACATCACTCATAAAAGCATCTAGGCTGTCAACCCCTTCGCCATCAACACCTGCTGCACCAGCATCCGCCGCAGCTTCATCTGCATCTGCTGCTTCCTCTGGCTGTTGCTGCTGTTGAGTACCATCATCTGCATGCTGCTTCTGTTGCTGTTGGAGTACCTGCTGCTCTGCTGCTATCTCAGCCTCCAACAACTGCTTCTCATCCAGCAAGGCAGCCCTGCAACACGCCAAGCAGTGAATATGACCTCATTGCCAACCTGTTGGCGCATTGGCCACAACCACTTTCTGTCATGCCTGCTAGTCGTCAGTCTGGGAGATGAAAGCAAGCTGGACCAGCAGAAGGTTCAACAAATACGGCCATAATGCACCGTAGGGTCGATTTCAAGCTTCACCAGTACACCAACAGCAATTCAAACCCTGAGCAGATACCCCAACTTGGTGCTCTTTTGGCAGCACCTGGGCCTCCCCCCCT
This sequence comes from Coelastrella sp. MACC-549, assembly GCA_018290735.1. NCBI lineage: Eukaryota > Viridiplantae > Chlorophyta > Chlorophyceae > Sphaeropleales > Scenedesmaceae > Coelastrella > Coelastrella sp. MACC-549. Next base: position 10,565 of record JABEVS010000121.1, read on the forward strand.
CCCTCCCACCTCTTTGCATACAAAGTTTCAGCACTCTCAACCTTTGCCGGTTCCCCCTTAGCACCCTTCCCTGCTGCCTGCTCCTTGGCCCCTGCCTTCTTCTTGGGTCCAACAGCAGCAGTGACTGTCCTGTCATAAAACTCATCATCGCTGTCATCTGCTGCTGCATACTCATCATCACTGTCTGTAGTGCGCTTTCTCTTCTTGGCATGCTGTGCTTCTTTACCTTCCTTGGCAGCCTGCAGTGCATCATGATGATCAGCCCAGCAGACTCCCATGAAGCTCCATGGTAAACATGAACATCATCAAATCAGGCATAAGACAACACACTGACTGCCAAAGCTCGGGGCCACGCACGGCTTACAGATCTCTGTAGTAGATCGATTGTTCTGTGAATCCAGGCTGTATCAGAGCTTAAGAGGGAATGGTGCTGCATGGGTTGTGGCCGTCATGCTGGGTGTTGTTGACTGGTGCCAGTGCGTCTGTTTGTCTGGTGCCTCCCACCTGTCTGCCCTTGATGCTGTCAGCAATGCTGTCAGTCAGCTGCTCCTCCAGCTCCTCTAACTCCTCACGAATGGCTTCAAGGGCACGCTCATTACGGACCTGGCCAACAGCACAGCAACAGGAACAGCAACAGCAGCAGCTCGATCATCCATAAACGAGTGGGTGGTGTTGTCCACAAAGGGGTCTGCTGAGGCACTGCGGGTTCTGTGCATTAGGTATTACTGCTACTTGTTTCTCCTATTAGGCACGGCAAACGATCTATTCATTATTCCAAGGTAATGCTGGCAAACATAACAGGAAACTCCAGCTGTGTGGGGAGCTTTCTGATCTGGCTGCTCACCAGTGTTGATGCTTGTCCCTGTGTCAATCCACCTTCACTGCGCTCCTTGGCTGCAATCTTGGCACACTCAGCTTCAAGATTCTTGATCTTGTACTCACGCTTGCTGCATCATCAAACAGCACGCCATGTCAGCATGTGTTGTGCACAGCATGCTGAATGCCAAAGCATGAGCTACACATGAGCTATGCTACTCATTCTCCCTACTCCAGGAACGTCCTAAGCTGGAACCACTGTTGCTTATGTGACAAGAGCCTGCCGTCAACATTGTGACCTGAAACAGCATGGCACTACTCACCGAATTTTGTCCAGCAGCTTGGTCTGCCTGTCACTGAGTTTGTTCTTGTCCACATAGCTGCGCCAGTTGATGTTGTCAGCAGCAGCTGCAGCATCATGGTCATCATCGTCACCTGTGAGAGCACACACACCACAGGCACAGTATGTGTCATTCAATGGCCCCAGCTGCTGTACCTGAGCCGTGCAGCAATGGAGGACAAGCCGGACACAACCTACAAAACCTCTAGAGCTTGGTCTGCGCATGACAAGGCACAATAAGACGCAATCAGGCGCAATCCAATCTGCAGGCCTTGGTTGTTGAACAGCTGTTTGCCTCATCATCAACCAGCCTGCTCCAGCAGCAGCATGCTACCAGTAGCTCCTTGAAAGCAGTCAACTTATCAGACCACGATGACCAATTCAAAAGATCTGCATATAAAGTGTAACATATCAAGCACCATCAGATTCTTCATCCCGCACCTGCCATGCCCCAATTGATGCCATCAGCAGCAGAGCCTGACAGCGCTGCCTCCATCTGAGCCCGAGCCTTGGCCTCATCAGCAGCCTTGCGAGCCTGCAGACCAGCACAAAAGCCCCAGCAGAACAATCTGCAAGCTTCTAAATCGTGAACCTGTAGACTCCACTGCATGCATTGAATGTGACCATCCCTTGAGAGGGTGAGTGCAGTGTGTCCCACTCAATGCAGCAGTTACCTGAGCCCCTACATCCAAGAAGACGCCCCAACACTCCCAACCTCCTACAGCAGTCAATGGAGACTTGCAGTGCAGTATTGGCGCAAGCAGTTTGTGCAGAGGACAAATTCATTGTGAGTTGCTAGCCCCGCCTGCAATGACTGGGAACCACAGACAGCCCTCCTCACCTGAGCGGCTTCCAGCAGTGCCAGCTGTTTCTTCTGCTGCTTGCTGAGCCCCTCCTGAGGCATGAGCTCCTCAGGACCAGTCAAGACATACAGCCGGCTGCTCTGACCAAACCGGAAGGTGTCACCAACCCTGTACAGCAGGAGAATATTGACAGCTGAGCAGCCAGGCCTGTCCTTAGGAACCATATTTCTGCATGCATGATAGTGTACTTGTAAGGCAATGCAGCAGTAGTCGCTGCAACATGACAACACTGTGTCATTTTGCATGCACACCCAGAAAGACAGCTGTGCCCACAGCACCAGCTGGCAGACAGCTCAGCAGCCACTGTGCCGAATCAGGTGCAAGTGCATCAATCACATGGACTGTCCATGGACACAAGTCAGTCTGCAAGCAACCAGTCACCTGAGAGGCGCATGCACTTGCGCTTTTAACTTGTTCTTATTCAGAAACGTCCCGTGTGTGCTGCCGCAGTCATACAAGAACGCCTCCTTGCTGCTGCCATCAAACTGCAGCACCGCATGCAGGCGAGAAGCTGAGGGATGCTCCAGCAGAACATCTGCAGTGGGACTGCGGCCAAAGGTGTAGTAGGGCTGGCTGCCCAGGTCCTTGGTTTCCACCAGAGCACCATTTTTCATCACCTCCATGCCATAAGGAACCCTGCAAGCCAGAAGCAAGCTAGGGATGAATGTGTTGAAGCGCATACTGTGGTACTGATAGGGTCAAAAGGTCCAGCAGCATCTGAGCAGTAGTGACTGATGTTGCACTGTGGCCAGTATAAGTGTAACATGGCTGTGTGATGATCATCAACACTTGCCTTGTCTGTTGCATGCTGCTCATATGTACGGCGCAGATTGCTTGTATGTGGGTTGCGCCACTTCTGCTGGTGCTGGTGCAAGTGCTTGGCAGGAGTTGTCATGTTAGCTGTGACTACAGAGGTCAATATTGCCTGCTGTCACAGTCCCAAGTGTTGAAAGGGTGTACCAATGGTGTTGACTCAGGTGATGAAAATTGGTGCTGCCGCTGCTTCAGCACCGGCACTTACCCTTCTGGGACCCCTGACCACTCTGGTGGTTCATAACCTGCTGGGGAAGCCGAGGCCTGGCCATTGCCTGTTGCAGCTACTGCTGAAGCATCACCTGCTGCTTGTTGCTGCTTGTCACTGCTTGCTGCTGCTGCAGGTGCTGCAGGATCGCTTTCCTCTGCAGAGTCAGGTGCAGCAGCTGCATGTCGAGCTTCAAGTGCTGCAAGTGCTGCTTGTTGGATTGCTCTGTCACGCTGTCCTGGAGTGACTGAAGCAGCTGCAACGGCTGCTGCAGCTGCTGCTCTTGACTTCGCAGCTGCAGTGGCATGAGAAAGGGGGATGAGTACCAACAAGCAGAGTCAGCGTGGGAGGGGTTTGATGCCTGTCCAGGCCAGGATTCCATACTAATTGCATTGCTACTTTCTAACCAGATAAAAACTGTGCTGTTGAATTGAAAAATGGAGACCTAAAAATGTCTTGGGGAGTTATTACTGCTGCTGCCGTGTACCTGCGTCTCGGTTAGCCGGTGGTAGCATGCCCCGGAAAGAGAATGTCCCTGCAATCAAGCTCGGCTATATAAGGGACCAATTAAAAAGCAACCACAGCAGCGTCTATTACTGCATTAAATGGTTACACAAGTCAGGTCTTGAATGCGCTGTGTGCGTCGTTCAAGGCCATGCATTTCTTCAAGATTGTTGTAAATCAGTTCGATGTCGTCTACCCATGGCCAGTTGCTACAGTCAAGGCTCACCACAGCGCAGATAAATCACAGTAACACGTTAGAAATTTCAAGTTTCTGGCCCTCGCCTTGCACCCAGGTAAAGCACATTTGCAGGTTATTGTTATACACACCGTTGGCATGTGTGTGCAATGGCAGGCAGCAGATTTGTGGCAGCATGGGAGCACGGGAGTCCCGTGACGGGACTGTTTCAATGCCGTTGTTGCAGAGTGGTAGTAGTCTCGGCCATGTCATCATTGGTGGGCATACAAAAGCAGCACGGTGCTGAGACTATCTGCCATCCTTGCTGCCTCCCTTTTAACAGGGGTTACTCAGACAATGAAAACAAACAGCAGACAAGAGCACCACCGTCAGCAGGTGTAGCGGCCACTGTACACCAGACTGCGATCTACAGTGCTGCAGACTGCGATAGTGAAGCTCCTGCTGCAAGCTAAAACGCTGGGGATGCTGGAGCTAAGGCACCGATGAAGGTATTAGAGCACAAGCTGAAAGAAGGCTGCAGATGTAGAACACAACCTGCAGCAGGAGGTGCTCATGTCGACCACACCATAGAAGGGTGTGGTGGCCCGAGCAAGCTTCTGTAAGCAGCAGGTCAGAGATGCACGGGTCCTTGTTGAAGCATCACCACAACAAGTAAAACAGGCTGAATCAAAAGCGCAGTGGTGTTAGTAGGACACAAGTATGGTCATGGATGCCAATAAGAAGCTCAGGCACTGCAGCAGGAGACCACATACAGGGAGCAGCTGAAGCGTATGGCGTTACAGCTGCATGCCATTAGCTGCAGTAGCACCAGGAGCGGCTGGAGATGTCTCAGCTGCCGTGCAAAGGGCACAGCCTGCAGAGGTGCAACTGCATGCAGCGGCATATTTCAGCCAGGCGCCTGCAGCTGCTGGTACAAAATTTTGCCAACAGCAGCATAAGCCACACCATCAGGTACCATTAGATTGGGATTTTGGCCCACAGCAGTATCACCAGCAGTGACAGTGGCACCAACCATCCAGCACAAAGATCCCAGCAACTGCAAGTACAGACGCTGATACATCAGGTAAGCACCAATGTTGTTGCAAGTAGATGACTGAGCACTGCCTGAGCACTGCCGCTTGTATCAGGCAGGTGCCACAGACCTGCTGTCATCGTCTGCAGTGGGAGAAGCCCGCAGTTGTGGGAGCGAGGTGTTGCAGCTCAAAGCTGCCTGGGGCAAAGCACAGCAGCAGGGAGTGGCTGCAGAAGCAGACACACAAGGCAAGAGAGCCAGTAATCATGACACTTGGAAAGCTCGCAGGAACCAAGCAGAGGGCACGTGTGAAGCAGCTAGGAGGAATGTCCTGGGTACTGCCAGGAGGCATGTAGATACTGCTGTAGAAGGCAATGGATCGTTTGCTGTCTAAGGCGTGTCACCCCTGTAGTTCAGATGCATAGCTTGGAGACAACTTGTGGACTTGAAGCCCCTCTGTTGCTTATGGCCATTACAACCACCAGGCAACCGCACCACTAGTGGGATATCTGGTGGATCTGCTGGCACCGATTTCCGAGAGTTCTCTTCTTTGATCATCAAGGCTAGTGGCAGTGCCTTGGCAGTAAGTGCTGCCTTGCATAAGGCGAACTCGCTGTAAAGGGGGCATGCAACCACAGTGTGCTGACCAGGGGCTGCTTCAATGTGCTCAGTGTGCTGACAAACATTAAGTGCGTGTGAAGGGCAGTACCGTTGGTGTTGTTTCGCCTGTTTCGTAAGTTTTTCATTTCTGAGCACTGACTGTTTTCAGGAGTTGTTTGCCAATGACCGCTGCTCCATGGTGGCACCTTGCACACCAATTATGTACAAGCGGTTCTTAGAGTATGCAATGAAGGCTCCAGGTGATTTTCAAGTAACCTTAATCTGCTCATGCTTTGGACGCCCTGCACCACAGTTCTAAGGAGGGTACATGCTGGCACTCAGCTGTGGCAGCAGTGCAAGTTGTCACTGGCAGTACAGCATAACAGCACATTCGCCTGCAGAGCTGCTGGCATGGTGATCGGTCATAATGGTGCTGTGCTACGGAGAAGGCCGTGCGTAGGATGACAATTTGTTGCTCGTCTGACTGTGCCAGGCATTGGACCGCCTTCAAAAGCTTTCAAATGCGCACCTCGCTGGGTGTGTCTAGGGCTCTGCAGGGTCACATAAACATACTGCGATCAGGCGGTAGAGCTCTGCACATTCACCTGCAGAAATCACCTGTCGCAAGAACTGCGTCAGCCAGGACTGTCCTGCAGCAGAACCAATTCAACGCGGTAACTGCCTCTGCTGCTTGCATTCTGCACTGCATAACAATCATTGTTGATAACTTGCTAAATGAGCTGGATGCATGGCCTTTCAAACGATAGGACTTGGATAGAGCGTTGCTCATAGGTTCCATTAGCGGTGGATGTCACCGATCCTTCTGACTGCTGCACGTCGGACTGCATACGTCCCCTTAATTCGTGTACAGGTAACAACTGTAGCACGTCAGTTGACCATCAGCTCTCGCCGTAGCCTGGGAATAACAGCAATGGCAAGCAACGGGGCCACTACTGCTGGTGATCCTAAGCTTGCTAAGCTACGGGAGTTGATGGCCAAAGCAGACGGTGGCAAGGGTGTAGCAGCATATATCGTACCTACTGAAGACCCACATATGAGCGAGTACCCCGCGAACCACTTCAAACGCAGGGAATACATATCCAGGTACCCTGCAGCAGTTATGCACAGATCTGTCCACACACAAGTGATGAATATAAGTCTTCACCGCCTTCATCAACAGGTCACTGTGGCGGTGACAATCACGAATACCTGCTTGGAGTGCGATGACATCCAGAACAGCGATTCAGGAGGGACCTGAGACAGACATCAGCAGCTGGCAGCACTATTGCTGATCTATGCAGGCAGCACCATTGCAGTGCCATGCGCACAACACAGCTTAGGACTCAAACATCAGGCAGCAGTGTAGGTGGTTTATTACAGAGGCAGTATGCCTGTAGTTCATTGCTGATGCCAGTTGCATCCCCACTGCTGTCCTTGTCTGCACCTTCAGCTTCACGGGATCAGCTGGCACAGCACTCATCACTGCTGATCAGGCCCTGCTGTGGACTGATGGCCGCTACTTCTTGCAAGCTGAGGCAGAACTGGGGCCAGAATGGACATTGATGAGGGGAGGTACTGGTACATGCCCTGAGGTAGGCAGTCAGAGTGATTATGTGCATAGGTTGCTTACCACAGGCCTAAGTGCTGTGGATATGCCAGAAGTGCGTTCATACGGCTGTAAGTTACAATCCAAAGTGCCATAGGCAACTCAGCAGCGAGGTGGACATGAACTTGGCTTTCAACACAACACTGATGTCAGTTTGACGTCAGCAACTGTGGCGATGGGGTTCTGCGGCTGCAAGCTCCCCGCATGTGGTCAGCCTTATCTGCTGCAGGTGGAGCTTTCTAGATTGTCAACCAACTGATATTGTTGCATCTTAACCAACAATCAATGCGTTCTGTGAGGTTGCTTCTCTGTGCATGTGATGCTGCTTTTGCTGCCAACAGCTGAATGACTGGTTAGCTGACACCCTGCCAGAGGGCAGCAGAGTTGGCTTTGACCCATTCTGCCACACAGTAGAGAGCCTCAACAAGCTCACAGCAAGGCTTGAGGTGGGTTGGGCTACAGATCACCTTCATCTGTGCAATGCCTAAACACAACTGAGCATGAGTCCTAAAAGACTATCCAAGGGCCGACAAGGGGCACTGCACTGAGGCATGTGCCGTACTGCCCCAATCAGGTTTTCCCTCACAAAGCAGTAGGTCCTTGCTTTAACCTGTCCACAAGAAGATGTTATACACCATCAACTGCTGCAACTTACTGCATGTATATCATCCCCATACCTGCAGGAGAAGGGTCTTATTGCTGTACCTCTGTTGTCTGATGGCAACCTTGTTGATGGTGTGTGGGGAGTTGATAGGCCACAGCCCCCAACAGCACCTCTCAGGGTGCACCCAACACGCTGGGCAGGGAGCAGCATCAAGCAGAAACTAGCAGAGGTGAGCATGTGGCAACTTATTCAGGGTGCCCAAGGCAGGTCAGTGGCCAGCAACGATTGCAGATCAGCAAAATAAACGCAGACAGCAAATGCTGCACAGACATATCAGAGGCAAGGGTTTACGGACACAACTATTACACCTGGATTTATTTGGACACTTGTTGGCCGCTTGTAACAGCACCCGAGTCATTTGCCTTGCCATGGATGTGCGTATGCTGACAGACTATCTGCCACATCAACCCTTGAGAGCATTATGGATGCCACAAACCACCTTTTCTTCCCTTCATGAGCCAAGCACAGCTGCTGCATGTTGGGGCTTTTTTTGTAATTTTGTAGCTCCGTCAAAGTATCGCCAATGCCAGTGCTGAGTGCTTTTTGGCCACCACCCTGGACGAGGTCGCCTGGCTGTACAACTTGAGGGGTTGTGATGTGCCATACAACCCAGGTAAGACTTTGAAAGACAGTGTACGCGTGTATTTCTGTCCTGCACAAGCTGTCTTGGTCAGCTGTTTGTGCTTATAGAAGTCGGAAATGATGCGCTATGTGATTTATGCAGGATAGCAGTTCTAGTTACACCTACTGCATTGGTAGAGCGTTGCAACTGTTTCCTGATTGCCAGCATAACCAAGATTAATTATGGTCTGTCACAAGAAACCCTCAAACCTGGGGTGAGGCAGGATAACTGGGTCTTTGCACCATGTAGATTCTTAGAAATAACAATCTGAGGAGTCTGAGCTGTGCCCTTCGCTGTATGTCTTCTGCAGTGTTTGTATCATATGCCGTGGTGTCGCTGACAGATGCCGTGCTCTACACCACCCCAGAGAAAGTGACTCCAGAGGTCGCTGAGCACTTGAGAGAGGGTGGCGTCACTGTCAAGCCATATGAGCAGCTGGTGTCTGATGTACGGGCCAAGGCAGCAGCCAAGGCAAAGATTGCCATGGACTTCTCTAAGGTATGTTGAAGTTACAGCGACGTATGCACTCTAGCTGTTGATGCGGCTGCAGAAGCATGGCAGCACTGCCACGGGCATGTTTGATTGCCACAGGCTGTCTCTTGTAGTAATTGGCTCCAGCAGAAGCGTATGTACTTGTCGGTGTGCTTCATGGTAGCTGGTTTGCAAACTTGGATGAGAAGGCTCAGCACATATCACCAGTTGTAGCACATGCTCTGTTGGGTACGTGACCTCATGCTTGATGTGTCGGCACGTGGTTTCAACCATGCACTGTGGCAGCAACGAATTTGCTGACATCGGTTCAGCGATCACTGCAGTTAATGCTTACACACCTGTGATCAGCATCTCCTAGGTCATGCAATGTCTTGTGTGATGGAGTTCAAGGCTCTCTACAGTGATCAGACATGTATTTGCACTTGTCCACGATACCATGCTATCACCCACAACTGTGGCTGCAGGTGAGCTATGCCGTGTACCAAGCAGCTGAGGAAGCAGCAGCCACAGGCCCCAGGGGCAAGAAGCGCACAGCATCAGACACTGTCGTACCAAGCGCTGACAAGGCGGTTGTGGATCTGAGCAGTCCTGTTGTAGCTGCCAAGGCGGTAAAGAATGATGCTGAGCTGGAAGGCATGAGAGAGGCACACCTGAGAGACTCAGTAGCTATCTGTGACTTCTTGAACTGGATAGAGCAGAAGGTGAGTGTTCTTGCTTGTTTTTCTTCACTGGAATGATGTCGTCTCTGATTTGAGCTGCAATGCTGAATTGCCTGGCATGTTGTGACACCATTGTGTGTGATCAGTGCAAAGAAACCCATGTGACCCTGCAGTTGCCGCTGCTGGGTCCTCTGCTGCATTTATTGTGACTGTCCTGTATGGCAGTCGGCCCTCTAAATGGTATTCGCCTTATTGTTTCTGTGCAGATCACATCAGGTGCTACACTGACAGAGGTAGAGGTAGACCTAGAGCTAACTGGCAGGCGCAAGCAGCAGCAGGGCTTCAATGAGCCCAGCTTCCCAACAATCGCTGGGGCAAATGGAAATGGCGCGATCATCCACTACAGGGCACAGGAGGGAACCTGCAAGTGAGCAGCGGAAGCTGATCGTGCCAACAAACTGCAGCTTTGACAACATGCACTTGGCATGTTTCAGTACTCCTGCACATTATATATTACAACTCCAATTCCAACAAATAATGTTCATGTCCTGCTGACAGTCCTGCCACAGTCCTGCCACAGTGGCTGCAACCAGTGACTTGCTGTCATGCGGGCCGTTTACACTGATGTGACTGGCTTTCAACAGATTGCTAGTGGTCTGCAGCAGAACCTCTATGTAGGCAAGGAACTGTTGCCTGGACATATCATTCAGCCCAATGACAAAGCCCTTGTTTTGGATATGCAAGCACGCCTGATGGCTGTTGTTCGCCGCTTGCTGCTGTCTTGCTGTCTTGCAGGACTGTGGACGCCAACACCCTTCTTCTGATTGACTCTGGTGGCCAGTATGACTGTGGCACAACCGACATAACACGCACAGTGCACTTTGGCAACCCATCAGCACACCAGAAGCGCTGTTACACGCGAGTACTGCAAGGGCACATTGCACTGAGCCAGGTATGCACTGTGTCTGTATTCATACCAGCTGAAACTGTTTACACAGTCTACTTCAGAATAGTGCAGTACACTACTTGTGGCATATGGGCACCTGTGCATGACACAGCAATGAGTAATGTTCTTTTTTGTGTGTGTGTTTTTTAGCTGAAAATACAATAAGACCTTGAAGACCATTGTCGTCATGTGCTTGTTGGTCAAATGCTGCTGACTTTTCCATGGTGGTTGGGTATTGGCACTCATAACCTGACCAGGGCTGGTACTGCTGTGTTGTGTTGTCAGGCTGTATTCCCTGAAGGCACTCCTGGTTCAGCCATCGATGCGCTGGCAAGGTTACCACTGTGGAGTGATGGGCTTAACTACAGACATGGAACAGGTGACCTGGGACTTCCAAGTAGCTGCAGCATGCAGGGCACCCAAGTGTTCAGGCTACCACCTTCTGTAGTATCACAGATATCTGCTGGGGCTTGGCCAGGATGCACCCAGTCAAGTGCCAGGCTCTCCTGGGCCTCCTCATGGTTGATAAGTAGGGTCTGGTGGTGGTCGCAGAATACTGTTCAATGATGTTATGGATGTGGTATACATCTCCGCCCTGGCTGTACTGCTGTTTTGTGTGTCCTTCAGGTCATGGTGTTGGCGCTGCTCTGAATGTTCACGAGGGTCCTCAGAGCATCAGCACAAGATACTGGATCACAACACCATTGCAGGTCTGTGGGAACCAGGTGGCAGCTCCTGTGTTCAAGCACAAGCACCCTGACCTGCACAGAGTGCAGGTCCAGACCTGTGCAGCTAGAAAAAGCTGGGAAAGTGCTGTAGCAACAATGGAGACTGCAATTACATCTGCTTTGCAAAACGGGCTCAAGTCTCACCAAGGACCAGGCTGCAGTATACATTGATGGTGTGGAGTCTGCATTTTTTTCCACTTCTTAGTGAGGGAATGTCCTGGGCCTGTTGGTATGATGTTTAACTTTAGGTGTGTTGTTATCGACAGGTGGGCATGATCTGCAGCAATGAGCCAGGCTACTACGAAGATGGTAGCTTCGGCATCCGTGTTGAGAACCTGCTGGTGATAAAGGAGGCTGACACGGACTTCAGGTGGGGGTTGATGCCTGCTGCTGCTGCTGACGAGTTGTAATAAAAGCAAACCATAGCCTTTGTGTGGACTGAGGTGAATAGGATTGGGCTTGTTGCTGCTGATGGCATTTTGCAGATGGTCAGTCTGTGGAATAGTCAACTGCTTGGAGTGAAACATTGCACTCTCAACAGCAGTAACCCATACTTTACACATGTCTGACACTTTATTGACTGCCTTCTCAGGTTTGGTGGCAGCACATTCATGGCATTTGAGGAGCTGACTCTTGTGCCTATCCAGACAGTGATGATTGACGTGACTCTGCTCACCCCAGCTGAGGAGCAGTGGCTGGACAACTATCACAGAAAGGTGGAGTTGCAGTGCCTTAATGACCTGATTCATTCTATAGTTGACAGGATGTCTAAGCTAGATGTTTTCCATCCACTGCACGCATCTTGTGTTTCTGCAGTGCATGCTTGGATGCACTTCTGCAAGGTTGAGGCGTTCAGTGTTGAGAACTTCCTAACTGGGCGCTTATCTACGGCTGCTTTGCTCTGCACAGCTTTCATACCCAACAGCAAATTGCAGTGATGCTGCAACATGACGCGATATGCTTGCCTTGCTGCGTGATGCTGTGCTGCAGGTGTGGAATGCTGTCTCGCCTCGTCTGCAGGACAAGCCAGAGGTTTTAGAGTGGCTGAAACGCAACACGGCGCCACTCAGAGACCAGATGCTGGCAGCAGGTACAGCAGCAGCCACAGAAGCAGTCATGACTGCTGCAACAGTATGAACTGTCTGCTGCTTGCACAACAAACGCATCAGAACCACGGGGTGCACCGGTGTAGTGCATCATATGATATGCCGTATGGCAGCAAAGACCAGTGGTGTGATATTTGCTGTGCAGCATGCTGCCCGCAGTGAGGGTGTGCATACGCTATGCACATCCTCGAACCCTAGACAGATATATGGTGCCCATGTGTGATAGAAAGGAAGGAAAATATACCCTTTCCGGCCGTAAGAGCAGCAGAGCTGGCTGGTCATCAGGAGACCATTCCTTGGTAACAGAAGCAAAAGCAAAGCAGAAGCTTAGGGTCTGGTCACAGCAGTCAGTCTGCGTGACTGAATGGTGGAGTGTCAGTTGGACTACAGTTTCCTAGCTGGGTGTGAGACAGTGCATGTCACTGGTCAACCTGGTTGACTGGTGACCGGGGCAGTACTGGTTCAACAGTACTGAGACCTAGCAGCAGAGCTGGCTGGTCCTCAGGAGACCACCCCCTTATAACAGAAGCCTTTTCAAAGAAGACTTTTGAAAAGCAAAACCCAGGGAAAAGCAAATCAAAAACAAGGTGCGAGGCTGTCTCATGTCAACTGTCAGTGGCATGCATGTAGTATAAATCAGCAGCAAGGACATAACTTTTGATTGTAGCAGCCTCTCCATCTACATGTGCGAGCCATGCCCTCCGGGCATTATATATGTAGTTTCCCTCGCATGTGCATGTCAGTTCACAAGCATGCTTGCCAGATCTTCCGGAAGAAAACATTGGATCCAACTTGCAACATTGAATGTCCGAAAGTGGATTGAATTCACTGGGTAGATTTGAGGCGCGGAGCCGATGGCAGTAAATGCTATGGCTGCAAAGTACTGATTATTATTATTATAGAATGTTGCACCATATGGCTGTATCTCTTTACGTATATCGAGATAAATGTAGTCCCTGACAACGTTGTTGAAATCCTTCGGGCCTTGGAAAAGGGAAGGCGTGGACTAGTTGATACCCTACCGATGATACCAATCATATTGATCAGCAGAGATTCAACGGAGGGCATCGACATGCAGTTGCATGTGACTGCAGTCACTGACTAGTCAGCTGCCTGCAGGCAGCTGCAATAAACACCGACAGCAGCTGCTTCCATGAACACCGACAGCATTGTAAGATACACTAATGATTTATTATCCAATATTGGTACCGAGTTCATGGCAATATCGCCATGTGGCAAAGACCAAACGATGACTGACATCATGATCATGTCGGCATGCCAAGCGTACGCAACGCGTTGCTGTCAATTATACGGTATCGGAACTCTCCGACACCGCATAGAGCATCAAAGTTTGCATATTATCATGGGTCCAGCAGCAACGTTGCTCAGCTTTTGGTCTTGCTCACTATCGGGCCCGGGCATCACCATTGATACAGCAACGATGCTCGTTACGCGGTGCGAGCATCAACCGAGCCGTGTATGGGTACAAATAGCAGAAGATCTATGCTAGCAGTACCTTTAAGTTTACAAGCTTGTGCAGACGAGGCTTCGCAGTGCATCACCGGTACCGCTAGCTAGCACTAGCCTGCTGTCTAATTTGCATCGCCTGATTTGATAGTACGTCATCTGAGCAGATATATGAACTGTCAATAGCAACCGTTACTTCCATATACAAGTCAAATCGTTGCAGCTTCGCTCAACAGTGCGTCAGTAGCTACTGCCAGTGATAGTACACTTACAGGTAACCGTTACCTGTACTCTACTACTAGGCGCAATCGATCGATTGCGCCCCTTTTGTTGCAAGGTGAGGACTGTGTATTCTAGATGCATATGTCTGGCAGACATGGCCCCATCTATCAACTGTGTAAGGTCGTGCCAAGTAGGGGCCTGAAAGTATGACGATGATTGTCTGCCAATGATGCAGATATGATGACACAGAGGAGGCAAAACCTCTGACGGGACAGCGCATCTGGGCAAAAGCCACGATGACCAGGTAGCCAAGCCAAGCCTTTGCAGAGGATGCATGTCTACTGAACCTGACTGAACACCTGGGGCAAGCGCTGTCACAGAGATTACAGGCAAGTTGACGCATGGCAGTACTATCCCCAGTAAACAGTGACTCAGTGCTTACTACAAATATAGATCACCCATCAGCCATGAAAACCCTGCCATCGGCTCTCAGTGCTGAATGGCAAGTGATATGCAATGGCCATAGAAACGCAGAAGTTCTTTATCACAGTGAGCTGTGGTGCAGCACTGGCCGGTGGTGCAACACTTTCAGGCACCAAACTTGTTGAACCACTAGACCAATTAGGTATTTTTTTACTTTACTAGATACTTGCCTAATAACCTCCTTGATCCTTGACCAAGGTGTCGAGCCTGTCTAGATCTGTCACAGACTAGTTTTGAGTACTCTGTATGAACAGCTCGGCACAAACGTAGACTGGCCCAGTCATGTGACAAGCAGTCTATAGACACAGAAGTTGGGCTGTTCAACAGAAAGTAAATAAGGCTTATTTATTAACTGGAAAACCCCTAGCACCGTCACGTCTGTACAAGAGCTTTGCGCAAAGGCATGCCAACCTTTGCGTAAAATTGCAGTAAAGCTGTACTACAGGCGTGAATGTAATAACTATGGTTGCAATACGAGGGTCATGCTCAAATGAGTCACATGCTTGCTGCTCAGCAGTCCATGACAAAAGCCCAACGCACTGCCACAACCCACTGGGCCTGGGGTGATTGCTCTGAGAACTGCTTTGGAACCACTGCACTACAAACAGACCTGTATTCTGCCCAGCTACATGATGATGTTGAGTTGAATTTAGACTGCAGGAAATATACGAGGAAAACTCACATAAATATGTACAAGGTGATGCAGCCTGAACAAGTTCAGGACAATTCAATCTATACAATCGTATACAACTGTTGGTTTAGTCTCTGTACAAAGGTCAGCACAGTAGTAAATACAAAAGGCTGCTAGGACATGCGATATGCCGTACCACTCCAACTGCTCATTCGGCAGTGGGTGATCAATCGCATTCACTGTTAGATGGCAGTTGCTCATGCATTCAGGTGTAATCTGCTGCACTATTTGCCAAGAGACGGCACTCACTGACGCATGAACCACTAACAACAGGTGCAGCACACAGAAGCCACAAACTGACCAGATACTGGGTTCATGTGCTGCGACTGGGGTGGATCCAGCACATAACACACCACTTAGAGGAACCCCATGGCCATTGCTGTGGACAAACAGATGGGCATAGCTTTCTGTTCCAAGCTGCATGCATGAGCGATATTCAGCAATGGCCAGTTGCCCAGGAGAACCCACACTCCAACATTCACAGTAGTTCTATTCCCATCCTTCCTGCTTAGTAAGCGACAGCATTTATTCCTGAGCAGCATGATCAAACCCACAATGCCAACAGTAACAGAGCCGCCGATACCTGACTAGTGGTACCTGCCCCGAGCAGGGATGACATTCCCCCGTCTCCCCTCTGTAACTGCAAGCGGTTATCTGTAGGAAGCAGGCCAGGGCCCCTTGACACTTTTCTCCCAGAGCTGGGACCCTAGTCTAGTGCAGGCTGCCTCAAACACGGCATGACAGTGTTTCATAAGGTTTAGGTACCCAGTAACAATGTCCAGCAGTGTCGCTAGTGATGTTTACAACTTGGCTTGTCAACACATGTCAATCATTGACATTTCAATAATAAGTCATGCGCCTCAGGCCAGCAGAGGTCCGTGTCCTCTGGGTAATCACAACTGCCTAGGAAGCTGTCCACATCCAAAGTATGATATGGACATACTTGGGATATGGACAGCTTCCTAGGCTGGAAATTACTCAGCTGGTTATCCTCACCTCTGAGTGGAGCCTGCTGTGGGGTATCGTATACTGCTTGATTGGTTGAGACCCTTTGCAGCCCACAGCAGGCACCACCTTTGATAGGTCTGTGCTGCGACAGGATTTCAAAGACACACGAGGGCTCCCGGCATCACTGGACGTACTTCGCAATTGCCAGTACACTATCAGTGCCAGTGATGGCATCTACATCAGCTGCCGATATGTGACGTTCTAGTGATGACAAAACTAGCACTGCCGGTTGCACACATTCACTGCTGCAGTCCATTTGCAGGCAGGTGCACATTACATAGACTTGGGGTGCTCATCTGATCAAGACATGGACCTTGGTTGCTCAACAGGCCCAAAGATCTCAGCAATGAGACCATCATCAACGTTATTGACACGTGCAGGCCTAGGGGGTCCTTCTACAGACATTGGGGATAGTACTGACTGCTTTGGCTCAAATGCATTCCCCAGTGACGGGCTGTCTGCTGCAATAACTTCTGCAGCTTGTTTGGTGTGGAATGATTCCCGGAAGGCTGGCAGCACAGACAGGTGCAGCTGAGAGCAAGCATCACTGTTGATATTCACTGCTGTCATGCTTGCCATGCCATGACAGCAGTGATTGCAACAATGATACCTGCAGGCTGCAACTGGGATGGGTAGCGGCTGCTGTTGTGCATCAAGCCCTAAACCTATGCCTCTCAAGTCAATTGAGGCGCATAAGTTCAGGGTTCTTGCTGCACAGCAACAGGCAGGATGCTGGGCATCTATGACATTGTCACAATTTGAGACACCATACTGCTGCCAAGAGGCCTTTTGGGTGTCCAGATTGGAGACGTTGCAACTGTTGGAGATTGCAACAACCCTCTGCCGTGTCTCTCTGCTGAAGGAAAACTCCTCATTGATCAGCTTCCTTACACAAGGCTCATCATGCCTTTGCCCTTCGAGTCTCCTGACGCCGTCTCTGGAACGGCAGCTGCTCTACCTACTGTCAGGTCAGTTGACCATCCAGCATGCCCAGGTATCCAGGTTGTTCCCGCTGGCAAGGGCATCAGCCTGAAGCGTGTCTGCTGCTTCTGCTGTTTGGGCTGTTGGCCACAGCTGCTGAGTCGTATGCTGGGTGGCTGCTGCAACCACTGAGCAACAGGCTGTTGCAGCTGTGCAGGCTGCATGCACGGTGATCAAAAGGAGATCCTGGCAGCAGCCTCTTGCCTGCTGCCAGAAATGCTGCCAGAGCTGCTGCCAGCACTGTCCGCTGATCAAGATTCATCAGCATTAGGCCAGCTGTAGACTCAGTCACTGAGTGCTTGAAGCTTCTGCAGGTGCAGCCAATGGCAGTTCTTCTTCCTTCCTCTTCCTGCTGTTCCTGCTGTCAGTACTGCTAAGGAGGGGCTGCAACACAATGCCACGGCGGGAGATGTTCAGCATTCGCTTGAAGCAGCTCTTGAAATTGACAGCACCGTCTACTGTTGTGCAGGGTGGTAGCTGATAAACCTTCAATACTCTGAGCAGTTAGGGTTGTAGCATGCTGTTGTTGATTTTCATCTGCATGTGCAGCAGTTACCAACACCCACCTGATGCATGTTGTCTACTCGAGTAAACGACGTGCATCAGGTGGGTGTTGGTAAGTGCTCCCGGCCATGCCTCCAGAACATCAAGCAGGGTCCCAGGCCAGCTGTTGCGCACTGCTTCGAGCAGTAGAACAAGTGCGTCTGCGACGCCACTCTCGATATACTTCATGATGGCTTGCTTGATGCCGTTATGTGTGCGTCCTGACGGCCAGGATGCAGCAACAGTACAGCAGCAGCCTGCTGTTCATTTGCATTCTATTAACATTTCATACCATACATATCGTATAACCTGGCCCCTGAGGGGCACCCTGTATTGCTCATGGGGAACGTCAAGGCTTCAAGTGAAGTGGAATTACTGAGTGTTATTTCTCAACATGCAGTGACTGCAGTCCTTTCAGTGTCATCATACATGTTCCCAAAGGCCTTGCGGCCGGAAAGGGTTCTTCTTCTTCTTCTTCTTCTTCTTCTTCTTCAGTGTCATCCTATACAAAGAATCTTTATTCCAGTCACCGCAGGGCGTGAAGGGGTGGGGGATATTGTTCACTGGCCGCAAAACTGATAACCCCCTGCAGAATGTAATAGGCCTGCCAGCTACAATAACTGTATCTTCAACCGTGTACACACATGTCGAGTTACTTCAGATTACTGCTGCAGCAGCGCCACTGCTGTGTGACTGCGATATATTCAGTAGATTCAGAGCTTCAGATACATGTATGAGTGTTCAGAAACAGCTGGCTCTGCAGGCCCACGGCTAATCAAGACCCATGACAGGCCCCATTTGGTATGTCTCTTGAACATTTTAGCATGCTGTTGGCAGTGCACACTGCCAATGCACACGGTTCGTCCCATGCATCTGTCCCATAGTTGGCTACATGGGTGCATAACTGTTGCAACTTATGCACCCATATAGCCAATATGAGACAGATGAGACAGGATTTGCCAGCTATGGGACAGGAGTTGGACTCCTGTCCACTCGCGGCGCACACAAGCATTTGTTTTGACAGTCTGCACTTGGACCTGGGTATCAGCTGTGAGCACAGCACAGCGGTAGTGCACCGGGTAGGCTATATAGCAGCTCAATCGTTAGATGATCTTATTACTGCACCAGCACGACAGTTTCTTGAGCATCAAACGACGAGGAGTGCGAGAAACTTGTCCATGTTGAAAGACAGCAGCAACAACTGATTCCAGTACAGCACTGACATCCAAGTACACAGTGCACAATGAAGCTACCATATTTTTAACAATAGTAATAGCATATATTACGGGTCTCCTGTGCGCATAGTGTTTGGTTGGGCAGTCCCGCTCACCAAGTCCGTCCATTCACGCCAGGCTGAGCTTGATGGATTCATTAGACTCTGCATAACGCTGAAACTGTTCCTTGGTCTTCAGGTGGCTTCAGCGGCAGCAAGAAGACAACATCAATAATAGCCCGCTGCAAACAAAACCGACCGCAAGAGCGTTGCTGACGCCTGTATGACGTTTGCAGCATCTGTTATATCTACCTTAACGCTGCATGAAAGGCACATCAGTCACTGTTCATGGACCTTTGACATCGGGGTCTAGTTACTGCTTCACAAGTGTGCAAGTTTGGAACGTTTCCACAGTGGCAGCGCAAAAAGCTGCCGGAGTCTCTGTTAGGACACGATGCGGAGTGTGAATCGGCAATGCCGTAAGGCAATGCTGCAAGGATGGACCAAGAAGTACAGTGCTGCAGTACAGCTAGCTGCAGATGTGCTGTATATGATGTTGTACCAAATGTGCTTGACTGAACTTCAGCATTTATTCAATTGGTTGTACACCGTTCCAAAGCATTTCTTGTAGCAAAGACTCTTGTTGGACAGGGATTCACTGTATTCTACTGCCAATAAACCGAATGGCTGCTGGCTAGCCAGTAATACTCCTGAATAGACTGGTGAGATGGATGGCAGGCATGCATATTCAAGTACTGCACAACATACTCAAGCAGAGCCTATTGTGAAGCTGTGGGGCACTGCAGGTTACAAATTGGCCAGGCTGAGTTGAATAGCTAGCTTATCGAACAATAGCCTGTCCTAGGGCTTCAAACAGTAGCAAGGCAGGCACTCCACAACAAACAGGTGCCCCCCTTGCATGTCAGCTCATCTACAGGAAAGATCTGAACGTTGCACGGGCTCAACTCCTATTTAACACCACCCTTCCAACTGGTGTGGTGCATCACTGTCACCAAGTAGTGTTGGGGCCTGTCAAGCTCCCAAGCATTAGCTGTGATCATCCTTGACATGCTAGTAGCATGTGAAGGACCACTAGAACAGATGATAACTAAATACTTGAACAAGCAAGCCTGCAGAAGACTCCTTGATGCCTGATTATCATATCCTTAGAAGAGCCGAGCCTTTCTAGATCTGTCACAACTATCATATGACAGCTCAGCATAGATCTATACTGGCGCAGTCTTATAAGTCTGGCGCAGTCTTATCTAGTTGATAAGCAATGGTCTCACTTCTGTGTCAATAGACAGCCTGTCACAAGCTTATCTTAAGACTCGCAGTAGTACTGCCTGTAAGACCCCCAGCACAGTGAGGTATGTACAAGAGCTTTGTGTAAAGGCCTGCTTGCAGTTTGTTTGCAAACAACCGCAAGAAACTGCAACACAGCTGTACTGCAGGCCTAAACATATTGGACTATATGGTTGCAATACCAGGGTCGCGCCCAAATGAGCCATACGCCCACTGCTCAGCAGTCCCGGATAGTATCAAAAGCCCCACGCACTGCCGCAACCAACCGGGCCTGAGGCGATTGCACTGAGAACTGCACAGCAGGCTTTAAAAGCCTCAAACCATGCAGCCTCAAACAAGCTTCCTTCTGCCCAGCTACATAAAGATGTACAAGGTGATTCAGCCTGGACAAGATCATGTGAAGCATATTCACAGTACGACGGATGCACAGCAGCAGCCTACAGTCATGATTTGCTGCGTGATGAAAGCTGCTGCTGTGCATCCTACTGCTGCCGTGTGCATTCCATTGTACATAGTATGCCGCCTGTACAGTTGCCAACTGCAGCTGCACTGCAGGGCCGCTGTCTGTAGGAAAGGTAAAACACTGTGCAGGGCTGCCAGGACATGCGACACGCCGTACACCACCCCAACTGCCCATTTGGCAGTTGATGATCAATCAAATATCACTCAGTTTCTCATGCAGTCACGTTCGACCTGCTCACTATCTGCCAAGACACAGCACACAACCCGGGTACTAAGCATGCCATGTTGGAGGCCTCCAACAGACAACCGCATAACTGTTCCCAACATTGGGAAACTGTTGAACAGTGTTACAGCATGCTGCATGTAAACATAACAACTAAAGTTACTAGATACACGCATATGCGCATATGTCAATGTCATCGCCCTCATGAGGGCGATGACATTGACATATGCGCATATGCGTGTATTTAGTAACTATAGTCTCATGAGGGCCTGATCAGGCCAGCAGAGGGCCATGTCCTCCAAGTACTTGGGGGACATGGCCATATCCAAAGAAAGATCATCTATGAAGTCTCTCAGCTGGTAGTCCTCATCTCCGAGTGGTGTCTGCTGTGAGCTATCAGATACTGCTTCCTGGTTTGAGGCCCACAGCAGCCCACAGCAGGCATCACCTTTGATAGCTTTGTGTTGTTGCTGCTGCGACAGGGTGTCAAAAACACACAAGGGCTCCCTGCACCACTGGATGTATTGAGCATTCAGCAGTAGACCATCATTGTCATCTACAGATGCATCAGCTGCCAACATGTGACATGACAGCCTGTCATTGGATGACATGCCAGTACTGCTAAGGGCAGACATTGACTGCAGTCCATCGAGGGCAAGAATGTCCTGTGCACAGTACAGCAACTTGCAGGCCTCATCTGAGCCAGCCATGGACCTTGGGTGCTCAACAGGTCCAAAGATCTCAGCAATCAGATCATCATTGATGTCATCAAAGCGTGCAGGGGGTCCTTTCACAGCCATTGGCGACAGTACTGGCTGCTTCGGCTCAACTGCATCACTCAATGTTGGGCTGTGTGCTGCACCATCTCCACCAACTGGTTTGGTGTGGCATCTTTGCACAGACAGGTGCAGCTGAGAGCAGTCAACGCCATTTATGTTTACTGCTGTCATGTCTGTGACTGGGATGGGCCGCTGCTGCTGCTGCTGCTGCTGCTGTGCAGCAAGCTCTGAGCTTATGGTCCTCAAGTTGGCATCCATGACAGAGATGCCATACTGCTGCCAGGAGGCCATTTGGGAGTCTGGCATCACAACATTGCTAGACTGTTGTGACAGCCCCCTGCAGTGTCTCTTTGTTGCAGGTGGGACTTCTGACTCATCAGCTTCCTTCACAAGGCTCATCATGCCTGTGCCCTTCAAGCCTCCTGATGCTGCTTCTGGTTTGGCAGCTGCTCTATCTACTGACCATCCAGCATACGCACTGCCAGGTATCCAGGTCGTTCCCGCTGACAAGCGAATCAGCCCCAAGCGTGTCTGCTGCTTCTGCTGTTTTGGCTGTGGCCCAGAGCTGCTGAGTTGCATGCTGCGTGGCTGCTGCAACGCTCAGCAACAGGCTGCTGTTGGTTCGCAGGCTGCATGCTTAGAAAAGGCCTGGCAGCAGCCTCTTGCCTGCTGCCACAAAGGCTGCTGGAGCTGCTGCCAACACTCTCTGGCGATGCAGATCCTTCAGCATTGGGCCAGCTGTAGACTGGTGTTTCTGCAGGTGCAGCCAATGGCAGTTCTTCTGCCTTCCGCTTCCTGCTGTTCCTGCTGTCAGCACTGCTAACCAGGGGCTGCAACACGATACCACAGCAGGAGATGTTCAGCAGCTGCTTTAAACCTTCAAAAGTGGCACTCTTCAAGAGTTTTGAAAATGAAAGCACCATCTACTGCTGTGCAGGGTGGCAGCCGATGAACCTTCGAGACTCTGAGCCGTCAGGCTTGCAGCATGTGCTTGTTGATTTGAATTGCATGTGCAGCAGTTACCACCCACCTGATGCATGTTGCCTCCTGGCCATGCCTCCAGAACATCCAGCAGGGTTCCAGGCCAGCTGTTGCACACTGCTTCTACAACTGCATCTGCAACGCCACTCTCAATGTACTTGCTGATGGCTTGCTTGACGCCGTTATGTGTGCGCCCTGGCAGCCAGGATGAGATGACTGCAGCAACAGTACAACAGCAGAATGCTGTTGGTTTGCATTCTAATAACAGCAGCATGCTGTTGGTTTGCATTCTAATACTAAACATACAATACCATGCATACCGTGCAACCTGGCCCCTGAGAGGCAGCCTATAGGAGCCAACAAAGTTGCTCATGGGGATTGTGAAAGCTTTCACTTTGCCAAGTTATATCTAAACATATGAATAACTGCAGTCCTTTCAGTGCCATCACATAGTACTTATTATTCAATCACTGCAGGTAAGGGGGGGGGGGGGATATAATTGTTCACTGGCCGCGAAATTGATGATTATCAACTCTACGAGAGAGGCAGAGTCACTCTGCCTATGATAGGCCTGCCAGCTATGGTTGCTGCATCTCCAACTGTGTGACACTGTCGCAGTGCAATCTACATCTAGTATCAAAGCTGCAGATACATATAGGAATGTTCAGAGCCAGCTGGCTCTGTAGGCTGCGGGATCATCATGACCCATGACAGGCCCCATATGATATGTCCCTCAAACATCCTAGCACTGCCGATGCTAGTGGCATTTTCATGGGCAATGACCAACCCCCTCACCAGTGTCTCTGGCCAGGTTGTTGTTCATGCCATTTAGGGCATCATAGCCCTGCAGCAGCAACACAAGCGGATGCCTTATAAAGATAATGTGGTCTTGAAGCCATCACCGCCTTTCCTGTCTGAAGCTCTGAAAGCTTCAAGTGTTGTCCTGCTGCAGCTGTCAGCTGGGCTTCAAGCTAACATGCAGCATCGAGACGTTGATACTGCAAATCACAGCAATTTGTATCATTGACCAGTGCAGGAGCACACGCTGCAGCTGCTTTTGCTGCTGTGGGGAAGTGGTACTTACCTTGACCATCACTGCAAGTTCCCATGCAGTGTAGACACCGCGGCGCCCAGTGTGCTGGCCTGGGTTTCTCAGTTGCTGCCTCTGCAGCACTTGCCACTTCAGGGCACACAGCGTAGCAGGCTTTTTGCAGACCACAGCTGCTATGTCCCATGCATCTATTCCGTTGTTTGCTACATGGCGGGACAACTGTTGCAACTCCTGTGGAACACACACAGTTTTCTGTTTTGACAGTATGCACTTGGAGCAGGCTGTCAGCTGTGAGCACAGCACGGCGGCAATGCACCGGCCAGGCTATATCGCAGCTCTAACGTCACAAGAGCCTAATATGGCAGCAGCATGACAGCTCCTTGAGCATCAAAGGAGGTGGAGTGCGAGAAAGTTGTCCACATTTGAAGTCAGCAGCAACAACTGATTTCAGCACAGCAATGGCACCCCATTACACCGCGCACAATGAAGCTGCAATATTCTCAAACAGTATTGATGACAATTATTGCGGGTCTCCTGTGCGCATGGTGATTGGTTGGGCAGTCCCGCTCACCAAGTCCGTCCATACAAGCCAGGCTGGGCTTGATGGATTCATTAGTCTTTATAAACCCGTCTAAAAGGTCTGCTGAATATCTTTCTTGGTCTTCTGTTGGCTTCAGCGGCAACACGAAGACAACATCAATCGTGGCCCGCTGCAAACAAACCAACCGCATACGAGTTTCTGGCGCCTATATGACGCTTGCAGTTTACCTTTTATCCACCGTAACGTTGCATGAAAGGCACATCGGTCGCTGTTCGTTGACCTTTGACATCGGGGTCTAGTTACTGCTTCAGGTGTGCAAGTCCGCAAAGTTTCCACAGTGGCAGCGCATGAAGCTGCCGACTTCTCGTTCAGGACACATTGCGGAGTGTGAATTGGCACTGGCGTAAGGGAACGCTGCAAGGATGGACCAAGAAGTACAGTGCTGCAGTACAGCTATCTGCAGATATGCTATAATACTAATCATGCAGACTGCACCAAACTGCTTGATTGGACTTTCGTGAAGCTATCAGTCCAGACGGTTGTCCACCTTCCATTGCTGATTTCCAAAGCACTTCATGTAGCATAAACAAGGACCCCCTGTGTTTTATTGCCGACAAACCAAATGGCTGCTGGATAGCCAGTAACACTCTGGCTTCACTTGAACCACTGGTGAGATGATTGGCAGGCATGCATATTCAAGTACTGCACAACATATCCGAGTAGAGCCTAGTGTGAAGCTGTGGGACACTGCAGGTTACATAGTGGCCAGGCTGAGCTGAACAGATAGCTTATCAAACAATAGCCTGTCCTAGGGCTTCAAACAACAGCAAGGGCACGCAACAAACAGGTGCCCCCCCTTGCATGTCAGCTCATCCACAGGACAGAACTGAACGTTGCACGGGCTCAACTTCTTTCAAATACCCACCTTCCTATTGGTGTGGTGCATCACTGTCAACAAGCAGTGCTGGGTACTCAAGCTTCCTACTGCTTGGAAGCTTGACGACCCAGCACTGCTTGACGTCAGGGACCAAACTTGTTAAACCACTAGAATAACTGACTGAATAAAACTTCAGCCAGCAAGCTTGGAAAAGACTCCTTGGTGCCTGATTATCATCTCCTTGAAGGTGCCAATTGTTCGGTTAACCTGTCTAGATCTGTCACAACTATCACATGAACAGCTCAGCATGAACCTATACTGGCCCAGTCTTAAGACAAGCTTGTGACAAGCAGTCTGAAGAAATAGAAGTGAGACCGTTGCTTATCTCCTGCCTGAATAACCCCAGCACAGTAAAGTATGCACAAGAGCTTTGCGTAAAGGCACCGTGCCCTTCGGGCAGACAAATGCGAGAAGCTGCAACACAGCTGTACTGCAGGCCTACGACGAAAATGACTATCATAATGTCAGGATCATGCCCAAAAGAGCCACATATGTATGCTCTCTGCTCAGCAGTCCATGAGAAAAGCCCTGCCCTCTGCCGCAACCCACTGGGCCTGAGGCATTCACACTGAGAACTGCTTATAAACCACTGAACCATGCAGCCTCAAACAGGCCTGCATCTGCCAAGCTACAAGAAGATGTACAAAATGATGCAGCCTGGACAAGATGAGGAGAAGCATATTCAAAGAACAACGGATGCACAGCAGCAGCTTACACTCATGAGTTGCTGCGTGATGAAAGCTGCTGCTGTGCATCTTACTGCTGCCGTGTGCATTCCATCGTGCATAGTATGCTGCCTGTACAGTTGCTGCCGCTGTCTGAAGGAAAGATACAACAGGCTGCCAGGACATGCGACATGACGTACACCACCTCCACTGCCCATTTGGCAGTGGTTATTCAATACCACATCACTCAAAACTGCATTTGTTATTTAATGGCAGTCACTCATGCAGTTACGTATAACCTGCTGCACTAGTTGCCAAGCAACGGCACTAAGCTACTGCATGAACAACTAACAACAGGTGCAGCACATAGACGCCGCAAATGACCAGACACCGGCTTCAAGTGCTGCGACTGGGGTTGTTCCAGCACATGTCAATTCACCCCTCTAAGAGATACCCGCTTGCTGTGGACAAACAGACTGGCATAGCTTTTCTGTTACAAGCTTCCTGAATCAGCAATATCCAACAATAGCCAATTGCCAAGGAAGACCTACACTCACAGTCACAGTGTTTTAATCCCCATCCTGCCTAACAACGACAGCAAGCAGCATGTCTAAGTAGCATAACCAAGTCCACGACACCAACAGCAACATCACCATCAAGTTTACTAGTGGTATCTGCTCACATCCCCCCGTCTCCCCTGTGTCCCCAACTGCATGCGGGTGTCTGCAGGAGGCAGGCCAGGGCCCCAGCTCAGAATACTGCCATCCCAACTTGCTGACGTCATCTCAGGCTCATAAGGGTGCCAGCTGCAGTCACGCACCATAGCACGGTGGTACTCAAACTGAGCAACCTGCAAGACATACATAAAATGCAGCATCAGCAGCATCAGCAATGGGGCTCCTGCGCAGTCACATGACACCACAGGTGTGCAGTCCCGGCTCCCTGTAGCCGTTGCAGCAAGAGATTCATGTGCACTTTGCAACTGGTAGGACTGTGGATGTCCTGAGCAACTCACAGGTTTTCCACTGACCACGTCCCAGGCCTTGATAACTCCATCAGATGAGCCAGCATAGATGTACCTCTGCCCTGTGGTGTGCATGGGGCTGAAGTAGGCCCTGATGAGTGTCTGCAGCACTGTGTGGCCGCGGTACGTCATCAGAGACACATCACCAGGGTGCTTCACAGCATAGCCAGCACCTGCAATGCAGCAGACAGAGCTTACAAGGCGTCAAACATCCATGAAGCAGACAACACAGCTAGACCAGATGGACGCTGTTATCAGCAAAGCTCTGGCAACAAGCCCTAATCACTTTGCAGCAGATTATCTTGTAAACGGACAATCATGTCTGTTACTGGCTCCAGCAGGCTTTGCTTGGAGAGCAGCTTCACATTGCAACAACATCTGACTAGTTGGTCAATGACCAAAATATGCAGTATCATCAAAATGCATTTACACTCGAGTTGCTGATGATGTTGGCTGACAGCAACACCACTGTGCAAGCTCCCAGCGGCCAAACAGGCGCAACGCCTGAGACCCAAGTGAAGCAACAATGCACTGGGTTTAAGCACATGCATCAGCACTGACCAGGATAGTCCTCCCATCTGTAGTCCCATCTCGCAATACGTGGCCTGTCTCTTGCAGCAGCAGCAGCAGCAGATGGGCTGAGAGCCGCCCTGACATCCCACAGCTTTATTGTTTGGTCCTTGGAGTTGCTGATCAAGTAGAGCCCATCACCCTTGGGGCAGATGTGCGTCATGCCCTCAGTGTGGCCTGGCAACAGAGCAGAGCATGACATGGCACAAAGGGACTGGCGCTAGCCAATGAGTGAGCCACATCATGCAGGAGGCTGTGCCAAGAGCAGATCAGCTGGCGCGGAGCTCATGGCCTGATGCCCATAACTCTCAGAGAGGAAGCAGCAAGCAAAGGCGAAGTAGTTGCAGGCTAGGCTAGGCTGGGCTGACAGCAGCTGTGAAGCAGAGGGCAGGGCTGACAGCAGCACAGCTCACCCACGAGGACTCCTGCAGGTGCTCTCACACTCCCACTTTTGTCTCTGAGATCCCACACACGCACCATGCTGTCATCACTACCACTCACAACAATATGTGGGTTGCTGCCGCTGCTGCCGTTGCCGCTGTTTGTGTCGCCGTGCAGGTACGCTACGGCGTTCACGTCATCATTGTGACCTGAGAGTCTGACAACACTGCGCTTGGACTCAATGTCATAGACATACACGCTGTTGTCATTGGTACCTGCACGTACACACCAGCAGCAGTCAAAGCACCCCTGTGGACGCAATGCATCAAGCATCTCAGACCTAACCAATGCACCACACGGCACATCATACTCAACCACCAGAAATACCCTGACATAATGGGTCATAACAAGCAGCACACAGATGTAGTAGACGAAGTGAGGGAGCAGGGTATGGGGGGGGGGGGGGAGGAGTGAAACATAGCTACACCCACCTGATATCAGTTGACCTCCCTGTGGGCTCCAAGCAATGCTCCAGATACCAAACTCCCGGCCCCCATAGCCCTCATACTCGTCATCATCAGAGTCGCCCCAGCGGCCATGGCCTCGCCTCTGCCGCCGCTCTTCAGCACCCGGAGAGAATGCAAGCGGCTCATGCAGCTCTGTGATGTTCGCCTGACTCTCAACCTGTACGGGGACCACAACCACACAAACCCCACACTGCTTGAGTGGTGGTGACCTGTACAATTGTTTTGCTCTAGTGGCCAGAAGAGGGTTGATGTGCCCACTCACAGGGCCACAGCAATGCATGGCCGCAGTGGCTGCTGTGGTATGAGGACAGTAGGGTGTTAGTCATCCCAGATACTGCTCACATGCACAGCAGAGGGTTCAGCAAGGTATCTCACCACATCATAGCTGCTGCCCACATTGACCACAAACGCCACCGGACTGATGCTTGAATACACCAGCAGCCTCTGGTCAGGGCTGAGTGTTGTGTCTGTGATGGTCCACTGGGTCATGCGAGTAGTCACATCCTTGCGCAGCCTCCAGTTGTGTTGGGTGTCATAAAGGCGCACACGACGATCCTGGACAGCAACGGCAAGCTCAGACACGCTCAGTTACCAATTCATTTCCATACACAGGCTCCACAGCCTATATTGAAAAGCTATGTTGCAAGCAGGCCAGTTGTTGGACACAAAAAGATGGGTTGGTAAGAGAAGTCTCCTTTTCCAAAGTGAAGTAAATGGCTTGCATATCTAACCATTACTGACACCTCTTCTGACAATTTAAGGATATGATGGGCACCAGAGGCTGTCGATGCTCCAGACAGTGTTTGCATTCACACACTGTCATGCAATGTATTTCCGCATTCTTCCTTCTTGGAATGCAGGACCTGCTCAAGCTTTTATTTAGATGTGCAGTGCATAGCAGCAGTAAGATGCTGTGATGAACGATGTGGTGTGCAGGCCTAGGCTGCTTGAGTCGTAGAAAAGTGTTGTTCCTCGAGGCTGGCTGGCACAACAGACAACAATCAACAGTACACAATCGTTCAAGCCATGGCTCAAGGTGTTGTTGCTGTACACACCTGGAATGCTGCAATGTAGAAGTCTCCACTGCCACTGTATTGTCCAATGTAAGCACGGCTCATGATGGTGTCACGCACCTGCGACAATGCAGGCAGCAAGCAGCAGCAACAGTGACAACCTAGTTTTACATACGTGGCAGCTCAACACAGGTTTTTGCAACCAACTGATGCTACAGTTGCCATCAATTGATGGCTACTAGTACTGACCTTGCAGCTGCCACACTGCATTCATGCTATTGAGATTTCAGGAGGCACAAACAATTAAGACAAAGTGCGGCAGGACTGGAGGAAACTTGCTGCAATCAGTAGATAGACAATGAACTGCACTGCGCACCTTCTGCGGGTGAAGTGGGAAAGCCCTGTGGCACACCATGTGCCTCTGCTGGTTCCGGCTAAACCCAAACTGCTTGCCCAGTGACACCTCCCGCTTGAACAGCATCTGGGCTGTGTTCACAAGCTGGAACCCTGTGCTGCCATCGCTGCTGCTGCTGCTGTTGCCGTCAGAATCGCCTGTTGCTGGAGTTGCTGTTGCTGTGCAGTCGCCTGCTGGCTCTGCTGCTGCTGCTCTGCGGCTTGAGCTGCGCGTGACGATGCGGGTAGCTGAGTGGAAGAGGCTGGACAGAGACCTGCTGCTTGGGGTTGTTGGTTCAAGCTCCTGCTGCTGCTGATGGCACCGGTGGGGTGATGATCTGTCAGGAGCACAGTGTCGCTTGGCTGACTGGTCAATGCTGCTAACCTGCTGGTCCTGCTGAGTTTGTGCTGGCAGTTTCTTCTCCAGCTGCTGCAGCTGCTGCCTACGGTGACTGCTGGTTGTGCGGAGGCTGGCTCTGCTGGAGTCAAAGGCAGCGTCTAGGCTTGCCTGCGACTCAACAGGGCAGCACATGGCATCTTTGAGTTGGACCTTCAGAGACCTTGAGCTGACAAGCTTGCTGAGACACACACCCAGGCAGACAGGGGATATCGCAAACCACGCCTTGAGCACTGCCACAAACCTCCAACACGCTGAAAGCAGTTGCTCTTACATGCGGGCTGTACCCAGGTACAGCACCTACCCAGATGTTGTTGCTCTGGCCCACATCTCTTGCACTTGTGTCCCCGTTGATCTGTGCAGCTAGATCGTTCTGCAGCGGAGTAATGGGCACAGGCAGCCGGGGAATGTCTTCCGGCACCGGCCGGCGGCTTGCGCCGCCCCGGCCCAGCAACATGCGGATGAGCTGTGAGCGTTGGTTGCGCACATCTTCGTCCTCCTCCTCCTCCTCCTCCTCCTGGACGTCGTCAGACACGCGTGACAGATGTTGACGAAACAGGATGGAGCAGAAGTCAAGCTCAGCATTGGATGCATTCCCATCAATCTTGATCGTGTGCTGTACAGATTATGCATAAGCCAGAGAAGCTGCTTTTGAGAAAAAATGTTGGGTTTTGCATGTTTTAGGTCACGTGAGTGCGTATTTACTAAGGCATGCTAGACCCGCAGTAGTCGAGTACGATTAACAGCTTACTTCTTCCACATCAGTCTCAGCTGCTTCTGCATCATCATCATCATCCTCAACATCATCATCTTGCTCTTCCTCCTGTTCATCATTGTCCTGTTCACCCTCTTCTGTCTCAATGACAACCCGATACACCTGGCCATCTACCTCAAGCAGTTGCCCGTGCTCAAGGTCACCAATTTCAACATCATCATCATCATCATCGTCATCATCGCTGTCATCTTCTGCATGTAGCAGCAGCATGAGCAACAGCAGCGGTGGAAGAAGTGTGTGAGTGACCGCTTCTACCACAAACATCTGGCGTGCTGTTTGCTGACTGCTTGCAGGATGCAGCCCATCCTTCACAAGATGAGCCTCATACTCTTGGTGTAGCAAGTAGGTTGGTCCCAAGCGCAATGCTCAACAGGCCCAATGTACCCACAGAAGCTCAACTCTTTGTCATGTGCCCCTCAAGAACTATTCACCATAGAGTCACCAACTGTCAATCGCTGCATTGCTGCTGCACCTGAGCAGCTTACGCACCCAAGTCGTCATCATCCTCATCATCATCATCCCCTTCCTCCTCATCAGTTTGCCCGCCTATCATGTCCCTGGGCTCGTTGACACCACGTTCAACGCCATCAGTATCAACAATGGCATCATCACCATCATCTTGAGCAGCAACGGCATTCCTGCTGGGCTCCACATGCTCTTCGGTCTGCAGCCCAAAACAGTTGCAGAGCAGCAAGCATCAGAAACCTTGCTTGAAACTGTTCATCATCATTTGAGAGATTATTAAGCAGGGAGCAGGTCTCAGTAAATTAATATCGCGCCCAATCCTCAAATATGCATGCAACAGCAGCGCACTGCTGACAGCCAACAACAGAGCACCAGTGGGTGGGACTCGCATCCTCTGTCAGCGTGCTACCAATGGAATTTGCTGATAAACCACATGCTATGCAGGTGAGCGCACGGTATGACCAGGCCCTGGCCTGGGATCATGTCGCATGTTGTGAGCATGCAACATATACGAAGGGCAACTATGCAACAGCAGCAGCAGCAGCAGCAGCACCTGGGTGCCACAATGAACAACCCTCCCCAGTCCTGACAGCAATGCGCAATGCGCTGTAGTTTGTGATGGCGACAACACAACAATGTGAGATGCAAGTGGCACTGGGAGTAAGCGCTTGTAGGAGCCATGTGGCATCCGACATGCCATGGAGAGGACACTAACCTCGTGATCAGGACTGCCCTCTCCTGGATCCGCGCTTCCTCTGCCATGCAAGCCGCCAGACAACCTTCTTTGCGACATGTCGTGCAATACAGGGATATTACGAGGCACAGGCAGCCGGAGAGCGTTTGCCTCACTAAGGATGCATGGCACTTTCACTGCAGGCGAAGCAGGAGACGATTGCAGGACTCCAGGCGTGCAGTCAACCAATTTGGATATCGCGTATCAAATTTGACATGTTGATAGCTAGCAGGCACGGTTGATCTGGTTGGAAGCCGGTGTGACCAAGCAGTACCTCCGCGTTTTCTGACACTATGGTGCTTGGAGATGGAAATGAACCTGTGTCATCAACATGCAGCGCTACTTGTGCGCGGAAGAGCGTCACTGTGAAGCTCAACGGCAACCCTTCACTCAAGAACTCGGAACGTGCCTTGGATGCCAGCCAAAGCTCAGACGTGACGTTGGTCTATTTGATCAACATTTGAATTGCATCTGCTATTGCCTCATTGAAGCTCACGCTGCTCAAGCGCATTCCGATGCGATCGTGTAGTTGAAATGCTGATTGGCAGCAGCAGACGTGACGATGTTGCTTCCATGTACGGGATGCCTGCACAGCATCCATGATGATCACCCTTTTCTGTTCTAGCAACCATGTATCACGTGAGTAGGAGCTTGGCAGTTACCAGCTGACCCAACAGGCTCACATGTATTGATAGGCAAGCACAGCACTGCAAAAATGGGCAGCACTGCCCATTTTTGCAGTGCTGTCTCGTGGCTCAGCAGCAACTGTTATCCAGGGTGCCGATGTCGCTTTGCGTGAGATTTCAGGTGCTGAAGGGGATGATTTAGCCATCAGGTGCACCTCAGGCTTCCTCCACCAGCTGTGCAGCAAAACTCTCTGTTTCACACCAGCAAGTTGAGCATGTGAAGTGCATGGCAGGCTCTGTGCCATCAAGGGCTCAGCACATGCTTGTTTCCGCATCAAACTCTGCCTTCTGCTGCTGCAATATAGGAGAAACAGCATCTTCAGCATTGCCTGAAGCATGCCTTGAACAACCTGCTGCAATATGAAGCATTCACAGCACAACAGCTGAACCAGCTCTCTGACGGTATTGGAGCCAGGCGCACCTGGGTGCTTGGCAATTATGATGCAAATACATTGTCTGCTGCCCTGATGCTGCATGACATGGTAAGCAACAGGGCAGCAGCCTGGTGGTTTTGCCAGCTGTGCTGCAGAGTAAGATTTCATCTTGAAGACACCCTTTGGTCTTCATTGCTTTGTGGTTGTTGCAACAGCGAGAACATGAGGTCTCTTGTAGCCCGTGGTTCTAACCAGTATTTGCCAGATTCTTCCCCCACAATCACTGTCTGTGAGCGTAGTTGTCAGGATTAGTTCATTAGGGGGACACTAGACAAATCAGTCGCCAGATGTCATTGTATGGTAGTCTATGGTTGCCCTGACCAACTCATCCCCGTTGCCTGGCCCTGCTGTCATTCTCCTGCAGGAGGTCCAATGGCTTGATTCTCGTAATGCTGATCTGCCATCCCTTGGTCTCTTGCAAGTGCATCAACAACAACAACAAATTAGCAGCAGTAACCCTGCCATAGGCCCCACCTGTACTGCTGCTGCTGCTGCTGCAACACAGCATATTGCTGCTGAGCAACAACAGATGCAACAGCTACAAGCAGAATGGCAGCAGACAGCACAATGCACTGATAAATTCAACTGCTTGGAGTCTTGTACAGGCCTTTCAGAAGCACAGCAGCCATGTTGTGTTCCAATGCAGAATGAGCTCACAATCAGTCCAGCAATCGAACAGCAACATTCCCTCACAACCTCACAGCAAGACCAGTTACAGCAGGACCCTGTTCAAAGTGAGCTTCAACCTGGGCTGGTGGGCCTGGTGTTGAATGTTGCTTCGAGTGGCTGGTGGTCTGCTGTATTTGGCGGCAGACACTGGCTGGCCTTGAAGTACCTGCAAGGACAATGGTGAGACATGAGCACTGGCTTTCATCGTCTGCATGCATTTCTTATGTACTGGATGCTGAAGGGGCCCAGAGCTGCCTGAAATGCAGAATCAGCTGTGTAGGGTCGTGTTGTATCATAATGCTGCAGGGTGGAGTGGAACTCAATCAGGCCTGGGGGACAGAGTAGAAATGACACATCATGACATGATTGTCTCCATGAACACCAGCCAGTACGCCAAAACAACAATAGCAGCCCATACAGTCTGTAATAAATATCATCTTCATCACTGTGATGTTACCTGTGGATTTGGGTCTCTTTGCGAGCAAGAGCTCCTGCTGCCGAATGAATGAATTCCAGGCCACTGGCCCTTAGTGAGGGTATGCCCTCACTGTGGGTATGGTGCATGCACGCAGAATACCTGGCACAAACCTGCCTTGGCTGGTACTCATTGCTGCACTCATGCGCAGGTGGAACCTTGACAGTCGTCTGTCTGCCCCTGAAAGCTTCATGATCAGTGACGCTGATGAGGGTGATGGAGGAACTCATCGCCTCCGGCAGTACCTCCAGCAGCAGATGGTTGAGGGAGCACATGTCATGGCAGTTTACTGCAAGCTGCAAGGAGTACAACAGGAGCGTCAGGAGCAAGGTTCCATTTAGCGGGCTGCGCAGCTGGGCAGCATGCTGATGATCATGCAGTGCATCAGCAGCCCAGCCAAGTTACAAAACTTCTGAGAAGTAGCCCATAAACATCAAAGAAGTACCAACAGCACAGCCAAGAACTGCTGGTAGCAGCGGATAATGGGTACCCTCTGCCAGGATCTGATGTTAGCCGCTGCCAACGGCTTTGTTGCACCGGCCGGTCCGTTGTTTGTCAGAAACGTGATGAGAAGGGTCGAACCACCACACGACTCTAGCAGTGCCATCAAAGGTTAGGAAACTTCATTCTGAGTGTACACGCTGATATCAACTAGTCACTTGCCAATTGGCCCCCGAGATCCACTCGAGTCCAGAACCTACATGCTCGGCACTCACTATTCTGACAATCATAAAGATCACAAAAAAAGAAGTATGTTGCAGACTTGATACATATGACATTGTTCGCAAATCGAGGGGACATTTGTACCGCCAGCAGCGCTCTCCTAGGGCAAGACACCAGAGCGCCTGTCGAAACCATCCCCAAATCCCATCTGCAAACGCGCATCCACAACTCTGAAGTTTGCTGGCTGAAAAGAGCAGCATAGCATCGGGGAAACCCCCTAGTGCTGTACAGTGGCGCGAACATTGCACAGAAAACAGCATACCCTCGCCTTGCGCATTACACTAATGCTTTGTTATAAGGTTTAAAGGATGAGTGGATGGCTGCGGCGAGAGCCCATTCAACAACTGACCTTCCTGTGTTTCGCTTTCGCTTTGTCTGGTGCCTTGGCGAGAGTGTTACCGGTAAGCCAGCTTAGATTATCCACTTAGTCATGTTATGACATGGCAGACCAGCTGAGGCAGTATACCACATGACACAGTGAAGTACAGTAGGGTGGTGCCTGTCCTGTTGCCCCCGCGTTCATTAGCAGCGGACATGTCTTTATGCAGGTAGATGGCGAGGGTTTATTCAACGAGGCAGCACCAGCGATCGTCCAAGAACCGAGGCCAAGCTGGTTAGATGAGCCACTGTATGCAGATGCTTGGGTGCAGCAGAATGTTGCACTTACTTATGCTCACAGAACCCGGGATGGAGTGGGCGCTCAAACGATGCGTCTGCTGGGGATATACGCCATTGCTCAAAGCTTAAACCTGCGATATCTGCACCGGCCACTAGAGTGTGTTGGGCATGTCGACGGCAAGGTCCATTTCAGAGATACAGATTGCAGTTATTTGAGCGACGGCGACAAGCGACTTATGGACAAAATCCGACACATGGTTACACTTCCCTCTGACATCACAGAAGCAGATGTGGAGGGTTGGCGTGATAACTTCATGGAGTATGCTTGGTGGAATAAACTGACTGGGGTGGTCCGCACTGCTTATCTGACAAAGAAACCAACTTTGATTTCCATGGAGTTCCCATCTTTCGTCCTGATGAAGTTTCCTGACATGTATTTCTCAGTGCCTGCTTTCAGGCCAGATCAGCCGTCGGTGAGTCCTCCTGGCATTGCACCACCAGTTGGGGGTGCTGAGGAACAGCAGCAGCAGGAGCAGTGCTAACAGGACCAGGAGGTGGCAGCAGGTCTCAGGGTCGGATGCTAGAACTATAGCATGCATGCAGACTGCCTGCTCATGTAACATGCATAATGCTACTAGCGTGCAGCACACTGCAAAACAGCAGCCTCAACAACAGCGACAGCAGCAGTGGCAGCATGGGCAGCATCACAAGCAGCGACAGCAGCAGCTGTTTCACCATGGCAAGGACCCGCATTAGCAGCAGCAATAGTGTTGAAATACTTGGCATGGTTGTAGCACGTGCGTGACAGGCTATTACTTGTGCAGCAGCTGCTACACGGTGATCAGCAGGGGCGAGCAGACACAGAGCTAATATGAGTGCAACCGACCAACGGCGGCAGCAGCAGCAGCAGCAGCAGCAGCATGCCACTTATCTGTCACACCAGTGGATTGTCGCAGCTTAGCAGGCCACAGACACCAGCATCATGCCATGACTTGATGGTTGGTAGTGTGCCAAGTAAGATTGCCAGGTGGTACAAGACAGCTGCAGCTGGCGGTCAGTGTGATAACACACAGGTTGTAAAACAGCAGCAACAGCATTGTTTGTACAGCTGGCATAGTACATCATGTGACTTACGACCAGACTACCGCGTCTTCTGCAGCCTGACCTACATGCAGATATGCAGCCACTGTTCAATCAATGCACCACACACTCCTTGCTGTGCAGGCACGCCTGATTTGCCGACAACCACAGGTGCAAGACCAAGCAATTGCACCAGGCCGCAGCTGGCTGCTCAATGCCCTTCGGATTGCTGTGCACTTCAGACGTGGAGACATTGCAACTGAAAAACGCTGGCGCGACCGTATGTTGCCACCAGCTTATTATGTAAAAATAGTGAACAGCTTAGTGAAGGTAAGGAGGGTGGCTACTGGGATCCTGCTGTTACAAGTGCACCAATGGGTACCAAACATCATGCTGAAGTTCAGCTGATTACAGATGTTGTAGATGAGGTGAAAAGGCATGCCTTACTGCCACCAAGTTGGTGTTAGAGGTGATGCTCTTGCACTGATGCAGTCATGCTGCCATGGCATCGTCCCTGTCCTGCTGCCAGGTGATGGATGAGGTTGGGTGTGACTTCACCATAGAGGTGTACACTGAAACTCCCACCACGCCAAAGGGCCATGCAGAGCTGCAGTACCTCAAGCAGCACATGCCGGCAGTGGTCATGCTGGTCAGCACCGACCTCTCCTGGAGCTGGCAAATGATGGCCACCGCAGACGTGCTGATCATGTCCAACTCAGCCTTCAGCTTATCCGCGGCAGTGATGAACCCAAATGCTTTGAATGTGTTCTTCCCTAACGCAAAGGACAGGCAGTCACGCATCCAGTTGAGTCACTGGTTTGTGCCGAAGGATATGGCCGGCACCATGCCTCAGAGTGCGCTGGACACCCTCAGGGCTCGACTGCTGATGTTCAAACACGCGCCTGAGGTGCAGCATGGTCAAGGCTTGTACAGTGTGAGCCAGCAGACTTTGAGTGGAGTGCTGTAGCTCTAGGGAGCAGATAATTGCAGCACAGTGCATACGGCTCCAGCACCAACACAGGAGGCAGCAGTACCAACAACATCCATAATACAAACAGCACCCATAGTTCCAGCAGCAGCAGCAGCAGCAGCAGGAGTCAGGCAGCAGCTGTGCTTGGATTGCTTCTGCACCAGATGCAATTGCGGCAGCTGAGGGACCAGGGTTGTTGAGTACAAAGCAGATAAGGCACCAGCTGTCCCATCACAGGGCACAGCAGCAACACAAGCTGCAGCAGTAGCAACGGCAGCTTCCCAGTTCCTTCTGGTGTGGGCGTTGATCATCAGGTGGCATTGCACAAGATAGAGTAATGTTCTTGCATGGCCGCCTGTGCAGCCCGGATGAGACTTGTATCTTTGGTGCAGTTGGGGACAGCATGCCACGATATAGCATCACTGCATCAATTGGACTCCAATATGAAGAGAGTTCAGTGGCATTAGACCTAGTGGCGGGAGCAGCGGCAGCAGCAGGCATCAAGATATTCATAGACCAGATAGCAATCAGCAGGTAAACATGTAGATTACAGTGCAAAACCAGCCATACTTGGCTTTACTGTTGATGAGGTGTGTATACTGTGATTTGCAAGTGCAGCCGAGCAGGCCGCATACCAACAGCAGCAGCAGCTTGTAACAAACACCAGTGCTGCTGACTCAGGGTTGCCTGTTGCAGGATGATGCAGCAGATACAAACAGTATATCTTTGTCAGCAGGCGATGAACTGCATGAAGAGGGGTTTGGGATGGTGGTGCGGTTTTGATACTCATTACAGCTGTTTGGTGTCTTTGACTTGACCTTGTGGGAACCGCACTCAGAGATGGCCGCTGTCTTGGAGTGACAGCCTGTCAGTGAGCAAACACAGTGCCGTAGGGTATAATCAAGCAGCACGCAGTCCACATGACAGGTATTGCCCTCTGGTCTTGGGTCTGTCTATCATAGACACAGTCAAAGTTTGATTGATATGTGCAATGGGTTGTGTTTGCAGACTGCGGGCAGCCGCTGGTGTTCAGTTGTTCCTATATGCTCTGTTGGCATTTCAGAACTCAACAGTATAGCTGCAAGATGCATGTGTGGTTCACACCTACCACTTGGCTGTTCCACGATGCTCACCGACAAGCGTTGTCTCTCTTGTGCTGCCGACAAAATTGCTATGTTGCCATTGCATGTTTTGCCACACTTCAAGTGTCCCAGGGGGAAGAGTCTGTGGAAGAGAATCGAGAGAGAGGGGAGGGTATGATGAGATCTGACGTTTAAGTTGAATTAGTTGATTTCTGTAGGTTACTCAAGACTTGAGAGAGATTGCACCCATATGTGAACTGGATGGTTTTCTACTGACTCGGCAAGTTGCCCCGAAGAGCCGAAGTTTTGCTCCAGATGGGTGGTAACCAATAATTATGTGGTCTGTAGCGTTAAGAGTGGTAGTAACAGTAGCAGTAACAGGTGCTGCTGATTGTAGTGGTAAAGTTCAACACAAGAGAGTCTCAGCTTGGACCCAACAACTGTCACTCAGTACTTGCATGGATTACTAATCATCATAGTATCTATTCCATCAGCTATCCCGGGGCCCTATGTTAGTTAGTTACTTAGTTAGTTGGTTAGTTAGTCGTTAGGCAGTTACTTAGTTAGTTAGTTAGCTAACTATAGTATCATCCTATGATGGTAGTACTACGATACTCCGGTAGTTATATATAACTCATCATATATATGATGACACTGTATGCTCTGTGTTGCACTGCAGCAGCCAGGCAGGCCGAATACCTCATGCTACCCTCTTCCACAAGTTGCGTTACTGTAGTGTACGACACACAGTCGCTGCACTCAGAGTGCAGCTGGCAAGGCCACTCATGGCAAAAGTGTTGCTGTTTGCCCAGCACTACTAGCAGTACGTACTGCTAGCTATAGTATACTATCACCACCAATGGAGCCCATTATTGGCCAATCAGGCCCTGTAAGGCCAGGCTGGACCGACTGAGTATGGAAAGTAAACTTGCCAGTACTGCTGTGGAAGGCCCTGACTTCAACTTAGCCGGCGACTGCCAGTCGCCAACTGTCTAATAAGTCATTGGACAATGTCTGAATGCCATGCAAAGTGCTTGTGTGGTGCTGGTCTGAAAACCACTGGTCATGGCATGTGACAAGCAACTGAGTTGCTGACATGTTGGTTTGACCATGGCATGGCGTAAATGTCGTATGTGTATATACATGTACAGCGGCTTCATAATGTCTGCCGCAGCGTTTGTACTGTTTGTCAGGAAAATAAGTGCAATGGCGAAATGTCCTCTGAATATTACCCTATAAGGACCCTATATTACCCTATATAGACCTCTCCTAGCAACGTTTCAACGAAGCAATCAAGCTT
Organism: Coelastrella sp. MACC-549; assembly: GCA_018290735.1. NCBI lineage: Eukaryota > Viridiplantae > Chlorophyta > Chlorophyceae > Sphaeropleales > Scenedesmaceae > Coelastrella > Coelastrella sp. MACC-549. The sequence goes on from JABEVS010000121.1 coordinate 50,607, forward strand.
TCTCTAGCGAAGCCCTTCACAGGTTCACCGGGGAAGCATCCCACGCTTCCGCGGGGGAGTCTGTGTCAGCGCTGGCTTCCCCGTCACGCAGCGGGGAAGCTTACACCACAGCAGGTTCCCCGGGGGAAGGCGGACACATTCCCCAGGGGAAAGCATCCCCGAAAAACCCCTTCCCCGCGGAAGCCAATTGGGCCTAGTGTATCTGCTCTATGCCCTGCGGTTCCGGATCGTTCCGGTTGCCGTGGATTGTTGTTGGCTCAATGGCCGCCATTTTGCAGATGTATTAACCGACACACTAAAGATATATTGAAGTGACCCATTGCCTTTGAACTCCTGAAACAACAAAATGTCGAAGAAGTCTGCCCTGATCTTTTTGCAACCGAGCCTTCAAGGCCTGAAGCAAAGCTCTGTCCTATGATCCCCTTGTCCTGTCCGTCGGCCGGTCTAGGTACCTGGCCGGTCTCCTGAACCGAGTTGTCCGTGGCATGCTGACTCGGAAACAGCATTTGTTAGCTGCTTCGGCTTGGATTGCTGCGGATTATGCACGTGGCGGACGACGAAACAGTTCTAATCATCCGTATGGATTTCCGGATCGGTTAACGGCCTTCCGAGTAAAAGCCATTGCAGTGATAATATGTTGTACAATGAACGACCATGATTGCTGTTGGCCACCAATCATTGGCCAGAGCAGTAGTACCGTGCTAATCTGGGACTTATAGGGTGCTTGAATGTGTATACGCTGACAGCAAGTGAAGACACCGCCAGGCATACAGATACAAGTCAAGTACAGTGCTTCACAGCATCGTTTGAAGCCATATACAGGGTCCGTGAGTTTGACATGTCACCAAGGATTACTGGTCACACAGGATTATGATCCTGTGACATTATGTCCAATATAGGGTGACTGTGGACAGCTGACATGAACAGCAGATTCACAAACCAGCTAGTTGGCATAATGCAGATAGCAATAACATGATGCTCCTACTCCATGATGTTCATCCCATTGTGCACTGCACACCATCTGACTGATCATGACTGAAAGGAATGAAAAAAGAGCACGACACTATGTTGATGCCTTGCAGGAAGCAGCACAACTGGAACCCTCAAAACGTATGGAGTGTTGCAAATAAACTGTCGAAAACAGATACCTATTCCCCTGCCTCTGCTAGGTACTGCTGCAAAGTTGCCGACACAGGCATGTGCTACCAGCTGTGGGTGGTAACTACAGCTCCTGCTCTTCCTTGCCTTTGAAGCTGTTGCTGAACTTCCCCAGTGTGTCCCGAAACAAGCCGCCTGCTCTGCCCACTGCTGCAGCCGCGTATTCTGTTGCATGGGCAGCAACCTCCTTAGCCCGCCCTGCAACTTCCCGCACAGCATCTCCTGCCTTTGTAACAGCATCCACAACCGCTCCAGATGGTTTCTGCGCTGCCATTTCTCTCAGCGGCACTTCCGGGAACTCTCCGCTGTCCGCCCTGCCCTGCAGGTCATTCATCTGCAACCACAAGCCCAAATAACACAGCCCATCAGCGCTTCATGGGGTAGACCACCGTCAGCTGAGCAGCAACGCCTGCCCTTTGGCTGCTGGCTGCTAGGTGCTACTCGCTAAATGCAATTCCGGTGCAATAATCATCATCCCCTGAGCAGGTGCATAGCCTAGAGTCACTCCTTACTGCTGGTCTACACTCATGCCTGGTATCAAGAGTCCTCCACCAAACAAACACCTACAGTCCAAGCCACTGGAGCTGCAGAAAGGCCCCCAGGTCCCAATTCACCTTGATCTGCCTACCTGTGCCATGATGTCATCCCTGTTGTACATCTGTCCCCCGAGGCCTGCCGCCTTCATACGTGCCATCATGGCCTCCCGCTCAGCCTCATCAACAGACATAGGAACATGCGCAGGACCAGGAGAACGATCCTACAAATACAACAAGTAGAGACAGACCCAGATAATGAAGGTTTGCTGCAATTTCCCACACCTGCATTGATATGGACATGACACATATCAAGCCCAGCACATCCCTGTAATGTACTGCCAGTGAGTGACCTCATGCAAGGCATCATGATACAGGGAACAGCACTGTCAGCTTGAATCAGCTGTGCGTCCGCCACAGAATGTCAAAGAAATGCTCAAACTGCCATCTCCTGTATGCTGCTCTCCAGCTCCAGCTATGACAACTGCAAGACAGCACAGTAAGCCCTCTGTGACTGCACAGCTGCCATTAGCCCACATTGTCCTGCGTGTGCAGGTGACTACGGTACTGCACAGATGACTGTCAAGCCCGGATCCATGCATCTCTCTGCTGCTGCATATCAGGTCTCTCACTTGAGGTACTGGGGGAGGCTTGGCAGTGCACGAATCCGTCATATCATAGCAAGCCATCTGCGTAAGACTACTCCTGCTCTTGGCGCTGAACAGGGCCTCTGAGAGGTCTGATAAGTCCATACTCTCTGTAACGTCGCTGCATGTACGGGCGATGGTTGCGCACTCGCTGTTGCACTTGCTGGGCTGCCAGACAGACAGGGCAGAACACGATGCTTGGTTTGGCAACACAAGCAGACTGTGCAGCAGTGCTGAGCTGCGCTTGAGAGGACTGTAATACAGCTGGCAGCTAAGGGTTAAATGGCGTGCGAAAGACAAGCATAGGGTCACAATCATCTGCTGTTCCCCCCCTCCTCACGAACATGCTCCCCCCGGGGTCTTCAATTGCATCTTTTCAGTGTATATGATACACGCATGGTAACTTACACAAGGCGTTTGTGTGCAGATTGCCATTTTGTTCACAGCCTTGCCGCATCAGAAGAGCAGCTCAAACAAAATCTGACTGACCGGTACCATTCAGCACAGCAGCTGTGAGCAGGCAGCAGTGATTATGCACTCACCTTTCCTGTGTCCACCAGCTTCAGCCTGTCCCCATCCTCTACAATGTCGTATTGGCTCACCCAGGAGCCATCAGGTTTCGCGGTGTTGCACATGTTTTCCAAATAGTCAATGATGCTGCTTTCCTCCAGCTGCACCCAACACAGCAGTAGCAGTGAGTCCAAGTAACGAGGGGCCTCATTGATTCATAACTGTCACCACTGGGACTCATGAGGTGACAGAGCACAAAGCAGCTGCATGCAATCCATGAAGTGCTACAGCAACATGGTTGGGTGAGCTGTAGCCATGGCTGTTGTTCACCTACAACACAACTGAAAGCCACCTGAAGGCTGCTGCTGTGCTGGTTCAGCCCACTGCTATGGCACCAGTCATACAAGCGCAGAGACTCAAGTATATGACGCAGGCTGCTGATGCTGGTGCTGTAGCTGACGATTGGTGGCAGCTGCTTTTGCGATCTACTCTCACCCTCTGCCCAGCCTTCAGGTCATCCCGCATGCCCTTGACTTTTCGTACAGCTTGCTTGACTACGGCCTCACAGACTTGACATTTGATGAATTTGATATCCGACTTGACCGCTGCTGCTTTTGGTTGCTCACTTGGCATCCCCATACCTGGCATCATAGCTGATGCCAGTGTGGCCAGCAAAATGCTGCAGCCAACGAGCAGCAAGGCAGCTGACCTGGAGTACAGAAGACAGATAAACAAATTTTTCAGCCATTGAACAGTAATTCCACGTAATATTGTTGCAATGGGGAAGGCACAGTTGTTGAAGCTCGTGCCCATAGAGTGGTGTTTTCTGACAGCAGCAGCAGCAACGCGTATTGCTGTGGCCTTGCGCACCTGGGCATTGTATACTACAGATCTGACAGTACAATGTTGTTTTATGTTTCCAGAGTGTTAATCTGTGCTACCGCATGTGCGACGTGTCCTTCAACAACTCATTCTGCTCACAAGATAAGATGAGAGCAACAATTGCAGACGCAGGGTTGATTTTACTACAAAGGCGATAGACGCTTACATAGCATCGCTGGCTAGGATGGTTTGAGCGGGAACTCTCTGGAACTCTGGCAGTTGCGTTGGTTGTCTTGCGTAACAAGCGCCCCAGCTTGTTATACGTTATTGTGCAGGCCATCTCAAGATGTCTTAGGTATGCTATGGTCATTGGCGACTGCGCTATGTCCGCCAGCTGACTGTTAACTATGCCTGTGGGTACAAATGTAGGCTCTGGGCATGATTCCCATTTGGCAGCAGTGAACAGTGCCAGCTTAGGTATGCGTCACTGCTTGTGACCATACATAACACATGATATCAATACAGTTCTTAAAGGTCCTGGGGCATTGAAAATGGCTCAGAAACTGCCGTTGCTGATGGTGACTTGTGCACAGTGTGAACCCCTGCCAGGGGCCTACTTAGCATTTCAACTTGCATGCAGCAAGTTGCTGCATGGCAAAATTTCTTTCACTGTGCCAGCGAGTGCCGCTGCAACAGGCTGCTGCTTCCCTATGAACCTGATATGACCCATCGCAGTGTATGGACCCTGAGATCAGAGCAATCCAACGCAGCTGAGCTAGGTAAGCACTATCATTGGTTAACAACGACAAGAGCTTGAGCTGGCCTGGACTGCTGTCGAGGCAAACAGCATAGGACAATGTAAGGGACTGTTACAAGTGCACAGGGGTTCTCAACACACAGCACACTCTTTCACAAGAGATGTCGGTGGCCTTCGGCACAGGTACCAGCCCGCCTGGGGACTTCACCTGGCTCCCCGCCACAATCGGGTTCTATGCTGCTGTTCACTGCAATCATGCTGCACCGAACAGGCCAAGTGAGTATTCTCCTTCTCTGCTGTCATTTACGCTCGCACTTGGCATGACAAAGCACAATGCATACATTATCCTTGGCAGTAATGCTCTTTGGCTGGCTGGCTCTGCATTGTCATATTCAGCTGACCACTGCTGGCTGCCTGTCTCAGAGCTCTGTTTTCTTTCCTGTCTTCACACCAGCCTTCTCCAGGTAGGGTGCAAGCACCTCATGAGCCTGGTCTAGGTACTTGGTGGCAAGCACCTGGGCTTGAGCGGCGTACACTGCAGGAAGACAGCCACAGGGTGCAGAACTCAGCTGTCATGCAGACGACTTAAAACATCGCTGTTGATAATGGTACCAGACGGGCTACAGCAGCGGTGCATCAGATGACAGGCACTGCCCCCTAGCTCACGCTCCCTAGGCAGCAACCTTGATAACTACTTCACAGCCCATGTACACGCACCTTTCCCAACCTCGGCTGCCTTGTTGGCGTACTCCAATGCCAGTTCTTTGTACTGGTCAAGTGACCCTACTGCAGCTGCCGCTGTTTGCTTGGCTGCTGCTGCTGGCTGTGCCACAATCTCTGGCTCTGCGCTGTCATCCTCGACAGCTTCCTCTGCTTGGCAACGCGCCATGGGGGCTGCAACCAGCAGCGCTGCCATGGCTAGTAGCAACCAATACCTGCATGCAGCACCACAGCACGACAATGCATGTCTTGTAAGGTATCTGCCTGCACTCCCAGTCCTTGCGGTGAACAACCAAAATATGCTGTTCTTGAAGAGCCGATCTAGCCTCTGAACGAGCTGGATGATCCAGAAGTTACGCGCTGTGTGCTCGGGCAACCGCCACAGCAGCACCCGCTGTGCCCTGTGCGAATCTTGCGTTGTGACAATGACCAAGAAATAACCATCCTATGTTGTGTTTGCGCCCTTCAGGTAGCCATTGTTTGCATTACCTACCTGCGAGCTGCCATCCTGCCCGGAGTGTAAATAGCCTTTGTGAAGTGTTATGACTCTCCTGGTGCTGGTAGAGGAAAAGATACCTGCAACACAGGCCAAGTTCAGCCCAAAGCTGATGTGCTAGAGTGATGCCAAGCACAGCGACAAGATCAGTACGCACCTGTCAAAGGTCTCTTGCAGCTTTTACAAACGCGTTCCGTAGGTGCACATGCTTTGCGGGCTGCCGACTGGCTCCGGGGAGGAAACGCACGGAGAGTCTTAACAGCTTGTCACATGCAACACGCACTGGCGCAGCGTCGTCATCCATTGACATCCAGAAACATCATACCCGACCTTTTCTACTGCACAGTCTCTGGCAGCACGTCACACACCCGAATTGCGAGACCGCTTGAAGCTCTTGCAGTACTTCACTGTTCTGCCACTGCTGATGACTCGTGCATGTGAAGCCTTGCACTATGATCATATCTTCTTAGTATCTGAGATCAAGCACTCTTACGGCTCTTGATTGGCTCAAGGCTACGCACAGCTGAGACTCAGCAGCACAGGCTGCTTTGCATCAGTTGCTACATTCCATCATAAAGCAAGATGACAGAGGTGACTTACCACAGGGTTTACATAACGCGGTTGCTTCAGTGTTTGTCTACTCTCCTCCAAAGCGTTCCCCTCTGAGCAGCGTTGCTGCAGCACCAGAGTGTATGCAGCTGCACATAAGTAGCCAAACAGCCTGGCCTAAACAAGCACAGCAATGTATAGTCATGTATATGTCTCTCAACGAGCGGTTTTAAATGCCAACGGTTTATCAATCTTTGCAGTATTGGAAATCCAATGCCATGCATTGGTGCGAACTATGTCGTTGCTGGATGAACGATACCAAAGCGGCAAAGTTCAACCATGAGCGGGGCGTCAAGCACCAAGAGAACCTGCAAAGAAGTGAGTCAATGAGCAGCTGCTCAGCCAGCAACCATGCCAGGCAGGAGCTCCTTGGCAAGTTGCAGCATGATCAATTCAGCAGGTTACACGTGCCTGTGTGCAATGTGACATACCAGACAGCACAGCGGCAGGTGTGGTAGATTGCAGCATTACAACTGGTCAAAGCTGGCAGCAAGGTCAGCTGGCAGAACTGTCTCCTACTGTTCTTTGGGTCTCTTGCCTCCTTGCTCTGACCATTTGACCACAGGCTAGGTGTTGCTAGGGCCTTGTTACCTTGCCATGCTGTCCCTTCTGCCCAGTAGGCGATGGCTACGACTCTGCCTGGTTTCTATCACAACCTGTGCAGAACTTCGTGAGATGTCTCGGAAAGCAGATACAGAAAAGTCTCAGAAGGAACACGCAGCAGCAACCATGGACAGCATAGAAGCAGCGGCCCGCAAACAGTATGAAGCAGATCAGGCAGCAGCGCAGGCACATGCAGGCAAATGGGTCTGGAATGCTGAGAGTGGGTACTACTACAACGCAGTTCACAGGTGAGCAGTGCTTCAAGCCATTGACAACAACCAGTGGCTAGAGCCCTCAATAGAGTGTATGCTGTGTGATGAGCTATGTGTTAGCTTTGTAAATCATGGTCAAGTTCAGTATGTGCAGTGAGCAGTTGCTGGGTCGTACCTCTGGAAATAGTATACTGGAGGAGATGGCAGCTGTACCCAGGTGGTATTGCCACGTAAGCTTGTTGTGGGTCAAAGACAATGCGAGTGCGGCCCCTCATAGTCAGCAACCACCGGCTGCACTGCTGCTGCTGCAGCAGGAATCTGCTTCAGTTACCTGAGCATCAACTGCGCAAGATGCAGCGGTCAATTATACAATGGGTTATGCACTGCCGTGTGCTGTGTACAGGTGGTACTATGACCATAAAACAGGCTGGTATTATGGTGGCGATCCGGTCACCTGGACACAAACACCTTCAATACCATCAGCAGCAATGTTTGGGGTGGCCCCGCATGAAGGTGGCAATGCCCCGCAGCAGACAGCAGCAGCAGCACCTAGAAGCCAAACAGCATCAGGACCGACCGGTTCAAACAGTCGGGTGCAGGCGTCAGCAGCAAGCACTGCAGCAGCAGCAGCACTGCCTGGTGCCAAAGTGGTGAAGAAGGTTGTGGCGTTACCTGCTCACCCGCAAGCTGCTGTTGGAGGGCATCATATGCCTGTTGCTGGCAGAATAGGCGGGGCAAAGGGCGTGGGGTCATCCAATGGTGCTGCAGCAGAAGACCACAAGGTGAGGAGGGTTCCTGAGAAAGTTTTGTCAGTAGTGTTGTGAAATTGTACCGCATATTGTGCATCAGACTGTGCCAAAGAGGCTGACTCAGGTGTAGCACAGGGATGATTGGAAGGAACTTGGCAATATGGACTGCGTGCGTACCGGCCTATTCATCTGCTGTGTGTCTGTCACGACTGAGGCAAAGTTGTTGATCTCTGCTACATTGCTGCAGCGGAAGCGTGAGGTGGCTTCCAGCAGTAAGAAGCCGTTGGATCCGGCAGAAGCTGAAGCTCTAGCTCGCAGGGAAGCAGCCAGAAAGCGAGTAGAGGCGCGAACAAAGGCTGAGTTTGGGCTCACATGACACTATTTAGTGGCATCACGAAACAATGTGGTCACATAAAAAAGTGAAAGAGAGTGAGCCCATGCAAGCAATTTGGGTGTGAGCAAGGTATGCATGGGTGTGAACATGCACATGGAATTCGGAGTTCTGGCAGTCTGTCTGGGCATATTGATGTGGTAATCACCAATGCCGTAGCTTACCGGCATGCTGGGTCACTGACGCCATTAGTGCAGGGCTTTGCTTGCGACCGTTGATGCCACTACAATGCAGCATTTCAACTTGCTGCATGGCTCAATTTCTCTCACAGTGCAGCCTGACCCAGCTCTGTGGACCCGGGCATCGATGGTTGGGCTCGTTGAAGCTGAAGACTGGAGAAATTCATGTGATGGCGATTTACTGCTTCCGATAGACCAGCTTTTGCTGCTGCACTGCACTTTCTTTTACTGCACGATCTGTACTGCCCTTCGTGGGCAGTACTAGTCAATATCACTGTGTGACGGCAAAGCGCTAGGTTACTGCCCTATTGGCATGTCCAGTTGCTTATGGTTGTTCAAGTGTATGCATGGTCCTTCTTGTCTTCACAGCTGAGTTGTTCGACTGCAGACTGGTGTTGCATCAGCAGTATGTTCACGACGACAGCTCAAGATGGCTTGGCACGCTGTGGTCTTATGATTGTACGGAATACCTCAATATCAACACCCACAACTATGCTATACACCCGCCGAGGTGGTTGCATGTTTCTGACCCCCGACCTCATGGAAAAGCTGCGCCCGGAAGCACAGCTAGTGCAGGTCAACACGACGCAGTTGTGAGTACAGAACAAAAACCGCATTCTGATCTCATCTAGGTGATCATCACGGGCCTTGACCTAATAATCATGGCAGGCGACCGCGGTTGTACACGCTGCTGCTGACTCGTGTGCTGCTGTGCCTGGCTGCGCATCTGCTGGCTGCAGTCTACAGCTTCCCAGCCCAGACGTGATTCAAGAGTATGGAAAAGGCGTACACAACTACCTTGGCATACCTTCTTGGCCAATCATTGCCAGCAACAGGGACCCAACACTGACAGAATACATCTCAACCAAACCCTCGAATAACACAGCAGCATACATGACAACATACACTGGAGGACTTTATGTAAGTTGTAAGCACGTGCATTCTGCATAGCTGTGCTCAATATTAGCAGCTGAGTGGATGCGAGTGAAGAATGGCAGCAGGTGTTCACAACATGGCTGGCAACCACTTCAACTCTATCACTGTCTTTATGTACGGTGCCATACAGAATCATCACATAGATTGCACGTAGAACGATGTTGATATTGATTATGTAAAAACTGATGCTTGCTTGCTTGCAACCGCTCCTCATCTTGTGGCAGGTGACCCCAGAGCGTTACATGCAGGCAATTGTAGCGCTGCAACCTGACCTGTTTGTAGCATTAGCAGATGAGGTGAGAACCACCACCAGCACCACGAACAACAGCAGCAACAGCAGCTTTAGCTACAGCACAAGCTGCAGCAGGCGCGCAATAAGCTGGTCAATTGCGCGATGAGACATGAATATGGGCGCCAAACATCACACCAGCATCCCAAGAACCTCCAGCCAACAGCACACACACTCAGCAATCAAATGATCACAATTCTTTACTTGGAAAAAGAGGTGATCCATGTTGAAGTACCATATGCTTCAGCAGCAGCTGTTACAGCAGCATCGGCTGGTTCTTCACCAGGCTGCTTCTGCTGGTGGTGGTGTTCCTGCTGTTTTCACCCTCAGGTGCCTGGTGATGCCAAGCCCAAGCGAGTGAAGATGTCAGTTGACAGAACACTTGCTGTAAGTGCACATTCTGCTGCTGCCAACAGGCAATAATGCATATGCATCACTGGTCAGCTGAGCCCATTGACCACTCATGACAGCGTCATGTCTTGCCATGGCCCAGTGCTTCCAGTGCAAGCCATGTCCGTGTAGTGACATAATGGACTGGATTTAAAGGAGGGATAGTGCACAGCAGGATTTTGACATGCCAGTAGCATCTGGCCACTTGCTTGGCAACAAGAGCACCTGACACTGCAGCTCTGAGCCGCCAGAAACCTTTCTTTGGCGTGAAGGATACAAGCTAGCAGAACCTCAGAAGCTTGACTTTGCTAAGCAGCTGATACGCTATCCCCCAAAAAAATAATCACTGATCAAATCGCTGAGCGATTGGTCCTGCATTTGTTGTGTACGTTTTCAATAGCCAAGCAAAGTTGCTTCAATCAAGGTGATTGGTGTGTGTGCTGCAGTGGCTTGATGAATGCATCAAGCTGCACCATGATCACCAGCAGCAGCAGCAGCAGCAGCAGGCGGTCAATGGCAGCTCAGTTGACAATGACAATAGCAGCAGCGACAGCAGGCAGGGTGCGTCAGCACAGCACTTGTTTGCACCAGTAGTGGGAGCTGGACTCGAGGAGGAGCGGGCACGGTCAGCAGCAGCCGTGGCAGGCAAGGATGTGGCAGGTGTGTGTGCGGGAGTGTTAACAAGGCAGTCTAACTATTGTGACAGTGTTCTTGTTGGATGTCCATGATGTTGATGTTGAAGCATCAAATAACGTGTCAAGTTGCTGCAGTCTTCAGCTGTTTGTTCTGTGCATGCCTGGATGACTGTCTCACTGCCTGCTGTTCAGCTCAACACAAGCTATCCAGCATGTTATCAGCTTGCCGCTGCACAGGCTTCCATTGGCTGCGCTGCCTGAGATGTTGAGCTCAGCTGGCTTCTGACCACCATCATGAGCGGCGAATCAGTGTGACGTCTGTGCCATGCTGCCATGCTGCGCTTTACAGGTTTTGCTTTGTGTGGTTTGGGCATGGGCGAACCAGCATCTGCCCGGCCAGCACTGGTAGCAGCAGCACTGAAACACCTACCAGCCGACAAACCAAGGATGGCAGCAGGGCTGGTAAGCGCTGCTGCTGATACAGGTGGCCACACAGGATTTCTTTCCAGCTGCATGCTCCTCCACTGTGAACGGAGCCATCTGTTGTCACACCTGCGGTATCAGTGCAATTCGTATGTCCAGTGTTGACAGACATCAGTGTCCACGACATTTCTGTAACAGGCAGCGGTTGCTGTAGCCAAATGTGCTCAGATTTTCAGTTTTAAGGTGTCTTGGGTAGGCTGCTGTTAGCAGCTCACGACCATGGCTCGTGGTCTATGCTACAAGCACCAGCCCCCTGGCTGACAGCTGCAGAGAGCACACCACTGGCTCTGCACATGTTCTTGTGTGTCCTTCTCCAGCTGATGCACTCAATGTCAACTGTCCAATGCATGCAGGATTGTCCAGAAGATGTGCTGGAAGCAGTTGCTCTCGGTGTGGACCTGTTTGACTGCTCATACCCCACACAGGCCACTGCCAATGGCTACGCACTGTCATTCACTCTCAGGGAGAACACTGCAGCTGCTACTGCTGGTGGTGTTGATGCTGACTGTGGAGCAGATGACTCCAAGGTCAACTTGTGGGCAACACAGTACAGGTGCACCATCAACCGACTCTAGTACTTATTGCAGTTGTTGTGCTTCCAGTAGCTATGAGATAGCCATGCACAGTCAAGGGATAGTGTTGCATATGCTTATGTGATGTGTGGATTGTGTGATGTATTGTGCAGAGTGCTGCCTCTGCATCTTGTTGGAGTTGATTCACACCGAGCTTGAGGGTCGTGACGCACCTTGATTTGCACTGCTGCTGCTGCAGGATGGACAAGGGGCCTCTGGTCCAGGGTTGCAGCTGCTTCACCTGCAAAAATCACAGCAGAGCTTACATCCACCATCTCCTGCAGACACATGAAATACTGGCAGGCGTGCTTCTGGAGATGCACAACACCCATTGGTGGCTTCAATTCTTTGCCACCATACGGGAGGCAATCCAGCGAGGCAGATTGCAGCAGCATATGCAGTGGTTCAAGCGCAGGCGGGAGCTCTTGCAGCTGCAACAGCTAGAGCAGTAGAAGGCCTGCTGCCACTGGCACTGCATTCTCGCTGCGTCTGGCACATACCACTGTGGTTACTGACATGGGATTGTGTAATCTGACCATGAGTTTATCAGCAGGTGTGTTACAGTGTAAATTCTATCTGTAAGCCTCTATGACTCATGATGGTACACCTACGTAGGTGTGTACATCTTGCCTGGCCAGTCATCAAGTGCAATCCGTATGGAACTGCTTGTCTGGCCACCACAAAGTGCCTCAAGTTGCAGTCCGAAAGTGACTGACGTCAGTACAGTGTTTCAAGAAGTGGAGCCATACAACATCAGATGCACCCATATCATATGAGCCACCAGCGGCTGGCGAACGCACCATGGAATGCAAGGGCCGCCACCCAGGGATAGCATTGCCTGTGCTCCATGGCACAGTCACTGGCACGGTGCATTGCAATGGTTTGTTGCTGCACTGTATCTCAGGACTAGATTGGATAAACACTGCGCCATGGTGCCGGCCTCAATCTGAACGAGCCTAGGAATGATTTTCAATGAGCAGTTTGCAATCATAATAAAAGATCATTCTTGTAGAGCACAACAAGAACAGACACATTTGCACGCAGTATGCTGGTGGAAAAATACAGCTTGCCTGTATGTAATCGTGTAAGCTGCCACTTGAGTATCCTTGCCTCAAGGCACGTTGGTTACATGACACATTTGCCATAGCATTTGAACTTGCTGCATGGCTAAATTTCATTTACATACATCTGGAAGCCACACAGTTGCTGTACAGACATCAGTGCTCACTGAGCTACCTTAGGCACGCCTTTGCCAGCAGCAACCAACGTCCTCCTTCCCAACAAGACCATGCCAGCAGCAAACAAACCCTCAAGTACGCCAGCAGGAGCCTGAATAGCAAAGTTGCTGCCAACATAACTCCCAACAGTCGTCCCAACGGCCAGTGCTGCTGCCATCTTCCAGTCAACATTTCCTAGCTTCTGGTGCTGCACCAGGCCAACCAGAGATGGAACCACCATGGCCACCAAGCTGGTCCCCAGTATTACCTGTTGAGGAGCCCCAGTTGCCAGTGCCAGCATGGGAGTGACGACTGTACCTCCGCCTATGCCTAAGAGGCCTGATGCAACACCTGCTAAGCCGCCTGTTGCCACTAGTGCTGCGTCTCTGGACGTAAAGGGCTGCTGCAGCTCCCGCTCTATGCGGGATGCTAGGCTGCTGCTGCTAGTACTACTACTACTGCTGCTGCCTGCTGCAGTTCCTGCTGGGGCCAATGCTGCCATGGTCTGCTGCTGCTGCTGCTGTTGAGGCTCATCTGCTGCTGGCTGCTTTTCCTTGCTGAACAGCACTGCCTTGAGGGGTACCAGAGGTGCAACAAAATACAGCCAGTATCCAAGCAACTGCCGCAGACGCTGCAGACACCAGCAAAGATGGCACATCAGAGGTGATGATGGGCAGCAATTCCCCCTTCACATGCACAGCCGTATGTCACCAACTGCCTTGTGCTCTATGCACACCAGGCAGCTGATGGTTGCACTATCACACTACTACACACGATCTTTCAGATGTGCTGGTGAGGTGCAGTTGGAGTTTTACAGTATGGGGTAGAGGTTTGTCACCTTGAGGTTGAGTAACACCTGATTGGCCCCGGTTGATATGCCTTCAAGACAGTCAACTATATTGACTTTGACATGGACCGGTGGTTCACAGTCTGAGCTCGCACAACCGTGTCGATGCTGCTGCATCACGCAACAAAAGGCATCATGATGCAGTGGTTAGTGCAAGCATGGAGCCATAACCGTCCCCACCTGGCAGTCCACCTTATGTGTGAGCTTGGCACCAAATGGTGCTGTCACTACTGCAGCAGCAGCCAGCAGCACTGCTGACCTTGCTTCAACACAGTCACTGTTCCAGTACACTGAGCCAGCAGTGGCGCCAGTAGTGGCTACAGCTGCAAGTGAGGTGCCTGAGATGATGCGCTGGGGAATAGAGCTGCACGCAACAAAATCTTGGTTGACTTGGTCGAGCAGACAAGATAGAAGACAGCAGGCGGTGTACCACAATGTTTCTGCATTTCAGGATGACTGACAATCTGCTGCCTTTACAGCTGCATCATCTCACAGCAGCCACAGTGTCTTATCAGGCAATTACATGAGTAATTGGAAGTGAAGACAATGAATATGGCAGTAAAGCAACACCAGCAGGTGAAGCAACAGTCACTCACGGGCAAGCATTGAGTATGACTGGCCCAATGAGCACTCCCCCTCCAACACCAACCAGGCTCCCAAACACACCAGCAGCAGTGCCAACAGCCAGGGCTAAGCGACGGGCCTTGGTCAGCAGCTCTGGATCCATCTCCGACACACCTGCAAGCAAGGCAGATGTGTTCACCATTGTGAGGAAAAAAAGACATATACTGCTGAGGTAGAGGTATCAGCTGTTGCAACAGTGGCTAAATGCTTGGGCAGGTTTGAGAGTCATCTGATGCTTTCTGTGACGCTGTTCAGCACCATGAAAATTGCATTGAAACTGTTATTTGTGAGTTGCAGCTACTATCATGAGCAGCTGGTGAATGCAGTTGATGAATGACTCGAGACGTAGCAGTATGGGCATGCGGCATCAGCAGGCAGCTGCAAGACAGAGCAGGAGAGCAGCCACAATATTCACAGATTGCATCTCACTTTTGAGACTGCGCCCTCCATTGTGTGTGGCTGCTCTCAGGAATCCAATTAGTGCCCTGGGAAATAGCATGCTGCTGTTGGGTGGCTGACACCAGCAAGCCTCGAGGCAGTTACTGCTGCTGCTATTGCTGCCCCGATTGCTGGCCTACCACACTGCCACGAAGCTGTGCTGATCTGGTTGCCTTCTTATGATAAATGTCCTGCAGGTGATACCCCCTGAGCTATCTACAATGCAGAAAGCATTCAACAATCCAAGGTATGTGAAGCTCTTGAGCAGAGGCTGCTATCACTGCTGCTGCTAATGTTTTCAGCAATATAACTCAAATTTCAAGTGGGGCTTTGGTGCAATGCTTCCAGCACTAATGCTGTTCTTGATCAGCTGTTTCTGCGGCTCCTTGCTTGCTTGCCGTGTCAATATGGCCCCACATGCCTGCAACAGTCACAGTGTCAAGAGCCGGTGAAAAGCTAAACTTCAATAGGCTGCAGGTTGACCGACATTTTTGAACTTCAGTAAGAAAACCCTTTCTTTGGCATCTACAAGGACATATCATGCAAGCTTATTGCTTGCAGGTATGGCAAAGCACATGTCTCAGCAACCGCTTGGCTGAAGTGCCACAACACATTGACAGCAGCTTAGCTCAGTTAGAATGCAGTCTGACAGAGGATACTCGCATTATACCATCCCACATTGCAAGCGGTTCACTGAACACTAAAGAAGGGAAAGCACAATGCACACAGCTCATCCCGCCTCAGAAGTCAAGGGGCTCACCTTTCTTCTGGAAGTTAGGCCTGAGGTTTGGGTCACGTTCCTGTGGTGGACAACAGATCCTCCTAATACGTACCACCAAAAGAGATGCCCTTATAGTTCATGATGTGTGCTTGCACAACTACTGTCAGATGGACGTGAGTACAGCACGAGCTGTGGACGTGGCCATACACAACTGGCCTACGCAACTCACCGGACGCTCAGCACCTCCGTATGCTATTTGCAATGGTACAAAGACAACAGGATATATGCCAGCGCAGATCAGGCCTACGACTGAGGCAACCTGTCAAGCAAGGTACAATGATCGTTGAAAGCCATCCTTGCTTACTCGCCGTGCATTGTTTGCGCATTGTTTGTAATTTTCCTTACCAGCGCTTTGCTTTTCCAATTAGCAGACATTGCAGACGCCAACCATGAGGTGTATCAGTGGGAACCAGTGACTGCACAGTCCTGCACTGCCAGGAGTGTGATAGAAGTCGCGCTGATGGTCCTGTCAACAGACAGAGATGCACATCAGATGTCAGCTGACTCACCTGGCCCGTTGTCAGCTCATACCACTGAGTCTCCCTCACTACTTTCAGCACCATCAGGGTTTAAGGTATGAGGGCAACTGCTGGCTGCCGCATGGCATGCATTAGCTGCACGAAAAAGTAAGTGCTCATCGTGCTGGCTATGTGCAGTAATCAGTATGTGTGCCAGCTGTGCAAGGAAACAACCCAACAACAGCAATCCTTAGGTGCGCCTTTGCAATGGTTGTCCACTACCACTTGCTACATGGCCCAAGTATACTCCACTTGAAGCTTCAAGGGCAGCACATGCTGTTCTATGAGCACAGCTGACCCCTGCCAGACAGTTCCCATCAAAGCCTGGCACCTTGGGTGATTGTCAGATATTGTCAGCCTAAGTAAAAGAAATTTAGCCATGCAGCAAGTTAAATTGCTATGGCCAAGTGCATGCTTGGCGCACCATTCGGCCTCGGCAACTGAATGCACTACCCCTGGGTGCTCGGGGAACAAGGCCGCAGATCACTGCAGTGGCAGGTTACTCCTGTGCTGACCAAGTATTCCTGATACCATACTTGGTGAATCTGCAAATGGCAGTTAAGGGAGGGAACAAGCCATGGAAAGGTCCTATGAGAGTCCGATTGAGAGATGCCATCTCCAGAATTTAAGGATGTCCAGCAGACCATCCATCATCAAGTCACGCCCCAACAATACAGCAACATGGTGCTGCCAACAGCAGAAGGATGTGTCGGTCACCGATGTGCAAGTGCCAGTGGATATACAAAAATGTGTCTTGTAGAGTGTGAGCCCCGTCCGACGGGGCGGCTGCAGCTGTGCATCAGGTCCAGGTGGTGCATCCTGCAGCCTTACCTTACATGAAGAGAACATACCAAGCTCATGCAACATTGATATGACAAATCAACAGCTTCCATGTGATGTTTGCTCAGCCTCATGCAACAACAGAAGATGCAACAGCATCCATGTATCTGAGCCAGCTGCTTAGAAGAGTTTGCTCAAGTGCCGAAGGAACAGCTGCGGCATTCACTTCTAGAGCAAAGCCAAGGAATGACGAGGGCTGTTGCTGCGGCAATGGCTCCAGCTGCTGGGGCAGCATTGTGACAGCCTATTGTTGGCAACCGTTGCCAAATGAGGCCGTGACGGCCTCATATGAATGCCAGCAGGTATTGCAGGAAAATCATGCCCCGCAGCTTCTAGCAAGAAATGCCATTGTACTTGCCAGCAGTCCCAGGTTTTCTCTCTACAAATCAGCTAAATACCTGACCTGCGTAACTGGGAGACCTCCGGGGTCGTGGGCTCCTCCCAAGAACAACTGTGGCGAAGCAGTTGCCCGCGCCTGTGCCACAGTTCAACATAAACAAGACATGCTCCCCGTATACTGATGATCAACACAGTCTCCTTTGCCATATAATATGCAAGAGAAGGCAGCCAGGAGCGCGATGCCAGTGAGCACCTGTGATGCCTGTGATGCATGGATGTTGCCATTCGTTGGAATAAACATTTCTTCCTAGTCTCACATTGTGTCGTGGGAGCAGGGGCTCGCTTGAGAAGGTATTGATAGGCTTGTCACTTCTGAATTTTGAATGCATGAGCAACTCTGTGCACACGCACCACACATTCAGCAAGAATGCAGGCATATTTGTGCCTTTCGCTGCTGTAAATGCTCAAACATCTGGCTTGGACTTACGGACTCGCCTATTTCACTATCTGATCTGCCTTGCGCTGCCTCCGCTGAGTTCATTTCATTTTTATTGTCAAATAACTTCTATAACTGTATCACAGGGTTGCAGTTCCTGCTGAAGCTCGCAAGCTGGCCTATGCTGTGATTGGATGCTGTGAGCTTCAACCAGAGCGGATGCAACTTTGCAGCTGGGGTGACACAGGATCACTCGGTGCTGCACCAGTGTCTAATCTGTCACCTAGGAGGTTGGGGCTGCTTGAGCGCCGCATAACAGGTTCATCCAACCCCCCTCCAACTGGTAGTGGAACTGGAGGATCTCAGGATAAGAAACCAGACCACGCCGCCCCGGCCTCACCTGAGAATACTATGGTGACAGAACACTCAGTAATACCCCAAATAGCGCACGCAGTGCAGCACCACGGCACCACAGATGAACCCATATACATCCCAGATACACAGGAGGAAACCATGCTGCCAGCAGAGCTAGCAGCCGCTGTGCAGTCAATAGCAGCCACGGGCGACAGAAAGAGTCCAACTCCGTCCGGAGCTGAAGTCCTCATGTCAGCCAGCAAGCGCCGCAAGACCGGCAAACCGCAGCACCGGCCAGTGGATTCAGCTGCAGGTGGTGCAGACAGCAAGCAGGGTGCCTTAGCAGCTGCTGCTTCCAATGGAGCCATGAAAGACACAATGCAGAGAGACAAGCCTGTGAGGGCACGCCTCAGTCCGCGTGTCAAGTCTGAGGGAGGACATGCAGCAGGAAGTAGTGCTGGAGATGGAGTGGCAGGAAACAGCAATCCCCCCATGTCCCCACCATCAGCAGGTGTGTACTATTTGGGTTTCTTTGAACAATCAGCCATTGATTAGGGTCCACTCATCCTTTCAAAGCCGTTGGTGGTTGCCTGTTACATTGCTGCAATCATAGGTGCGGTGTGTCAGGCTTGATTTGTGCATGCTCAGTCAGTCGCTGTTTTCTTCAGTGTCCTGATGGCTGGCTGCTGGTGCTTGTTTGCAGACCGGCAGGGGGCCCTGATGAAGACTCCTCGCTCCACCAGCAAACAGCAACACCAGCAGCAGTATAATAAAGGCCAGACCAAAGTGAACCAGTTCTTCTCACCACTTGTAGATGGCAGTAGCAGGGACTCGGACACACCCTCAGTGTACCAACAGCACCGTGAGCAGCAGACATCGCAGCAGCATCGTGAGCAGCACCAGCAGCAGCATATAGTGAACTTGCAGCAGGCTTCTCCCATTGAAGGCCTGATAGAGCAGCGCCACCAAGCATTGACGCCGCAGTGGCAGGCTCCTAGTGGTATAGCAGGAACACCAACAACAGCACCTGAAGCGATCACAGCAGCAATGCATGGCAACGCCAGCGGTGACAGCACTGGAGCCTCAGCAGGCCAGGATGCCCCATTCCTACATCAGCAACTAGCAGCAATAGAGCAGAAGCACCAGCAGGAGCTTGAAAGTGTTAAGCAGGATGCAAGGTGAGTGCAGCCACTCACTGGAGCAGAAGCTGCCCAAAGTCAATGAAGAGAGAACAGCATTTCAGCATATCACACTTTGACAGGAGCTTGTCACACGACTACTGACGTTCGTTGCGGAGACGGGTTGGAGTGTAATATCTTGCACTCTATCTGGTAGGCGTTTGTTCATTCAACAATATGCGTCTGTATGGCATGCTG
Source organism: Coelastrella sp. MACC-549 (assembly GCA_018290735.1). Taxonomy (NCBI): domain Eukaryota; kingdom Viridiplantae; phylum Chlorophyta; class Chlorophyceae; order Sphaeropleales; family Scenedesmaceae; genus Coelastrella; species Coelastrella sp. MACC-549. Next base: position 70,068 of record JABEVS010000121.1, read on the forward strand.
GCCAATCTGGTGTGCTGAGGTTGGTGCTGCACTGTGTGCAGGCAGCGTGAAGGGCAATTGTCTGAGCAACTCATCAGCAGCCAGCGGCAGGTGGAGCAGATGCAGGGCATGATGCAGCAGCTCCACAAGGAGCTGGCAGAAACAAAGTGAGCCAGCCACCTTCTGCTACTCAAACAGGGCTACTCTATCGTCCAGCTGTGTGCCTGCTGCACTCTGCCTGCTTGCAGCACGTACGCGTTTCCTTCCTTGCCATAAGCAGCAGCAGCACTTTGTACATGGATGAATGTATTCTTTACAACCTATCCCCAAGCTTGATGTTCATAACTGATGATGATACTGTCTGCAGCGCAGAAATCATAATGCTTGCAAGCCTTGGAAACATGGTTTGCACCTATTTTGGTGAGCTCATCTTGACTATCCTGATTTAATGTTCTGAACAAGATATCCTTGAATGTGTGCACCTGCAGGACCAGGGGTGATGCTCGTGAGCAGTTGGTGCAGGATGCTGTCACCAAGCTCGTGGTGCAGCTGTCTCAGCAGCATGGAGAGCTTGCCAGGCTCCAGCTGGGATCAGAAAGCAGCAGAATAGGAACATTGGGAGTAGCACGTACAGGGGCTCTGGGGTTCACTGAGGTAAACCCAAGCAGTGCATTGTTGGCAAAGCTGCTGCAGAGTTAGGGTGCCAGGACCTTGAAATCACACTATGGTCCCACAATGGCCGACAAGTGCCAGAGGGCGTACTGGTTGACAAGTCATTTCGACAATATGAGTGTTCATGACTGCTGAGTTGTTGCTGCCTAGCTATGACCTGCTGCCACATGTGCATGATCTCTGGGTTCCCAATCCTTCTTTCATTGCATGTCCTGCATGTTCAGGTGTGGGAAGATGGGCCTATCCTGCGTGATTTAGCAGCAAGGAAAGCAGCCTTGCAGAAGGCAAGAGAAGAGGTGGATGCAGCGAGGAAAGTGAGTGTTGCTGCAACTCCTCCCAGCAGCAACAGCAGTAATGCAGTTTGTGCTGTGACCTGCTGTGGGATCCCCCGAATTCCTGTTCATAGCTACTGACTGTATGTTGCTTGGACATCGCGTGGCATAGAAGCATGGTGTGTGTGAGGGTCACAGTTGTATGCAGACCGATACAGTACAACTTCCCAGCAACGGTTTTTGGTTGGATGCAGGCATTGAAGAAGCAGCTCCCACCACCTCCCAAAGCCACCCTGACAGCAGAAGCCAGCATCAATGCCACCCATGATGCAGCAGGCAACCCTTACATCAGCTCAGAGCAGTATGTCATGCAGGATGAGATACTCAAGGTGTGTGACCAGCTCACTTCTCTGTAGGACTGAAGGAGCCTACAAACAACTCCTCCGGTGCAGCAGTGCTGCCATTGCATTGCAACCGGGGCCTGTTGAAGGCAGCCGGTTGTGGCAGCTTTGGGTGGGGTTCATTCAGGGTTCATAGAAGGGATTTAGGCGCGCAAGCAAGTAATTACATAAATACAACCATCAGTGGCCCAGACCCACCATAGCATGCAGTCAACAGGCAAGGGTCCAACAGCATACACCACAAAATCATGCCCAACCGAGTAAAGGCGCCAGCCAGCAACCTGTCCACCAGGCCGGCATACGAGCCTTCATCCAATACATAAACAGCCTCCAGCTGCTGTGAATCCTGTATGTGTGCCTTGCTGCAGGTGCGTTTGTCAGTGCTGCGCCGTGAGGAGGAGCTGCTGTCAAAGGAGGAAGATCGGCTGCAGCAGGAGAAGATGCGGCACCTGCGGGCCCTCAAGCGAATCCGGGATGAGGAATGCAGCAGGTTCCAGCAGCAGCCCACCCTGCACAGGAGATACGTGCTGGTGCAGCTGCTGGGCAGGGGAGGGTTTAGTGAGGTGCATAAGGCCTATGACCTGCAGACGCTCAAGTTTGTTGCCATCAAGGTGGGATGTGTGGCGCAGCTGAGGGCATAAATGTGTTTGTCAGCAGAAGTTTGCACTGCAGGTGCATTTGGAATGCATTTCAAGCCGCAGTGGTGCTGGCACCCACTGCTGAAAACCAGAACTTGTGCAGCTCTTCGTGCACTGATGTCACACGCTGGCAGTGATCAGTCCCCCTACAGTATTATGAGAAAGTGCAATGTGACTTGACAGCCCTGATGCAAGTTCTGTAGAGCTTGAGTTGCAACATGCTCCTACACACGATTGCAGATCCACCAATTGAACAGCAGCTGGAGTGAGCAGCGAAAAGCCAGCTATGTGAAGCACTCTGTGAGAGAGTACCAGATCCATAAGCGGCTGAGACACGCCAACATCGTCTCACTGACAGACATCTTTGAGGTAAGACGGTTGGCAAGACATAGGCGTTGCATCTCAAACTGGGTGGCAGTTGGTGTTGACTTAGACAGCAAAGCCCTTGCAGTATATGACCAAGCCCAGGGTGTGTTGCACCCTGCCTGCTGCCTGCTCAATTATGTGCTTTGCTCTCTGGCAGCTGAGCTGTACACGATATTCTCAACTGGGTGGCTGGCAGGTTGATGTGAGCACATTTGCCACAGTACTGGAGTTGTGTGAGGGTGGCGATCTGGAGGGGCACCTGCAGCAGTATGCGGTGAGCACATATGCTTCATGAAACATATTACAGCATCCCTACCTGGGGTGCACAAAGGCGGAAAGGAGCTCTTGTATGTTCTCAGTGTCCAGCACCTTGTTGACATGTATCAACAGCCATCTTGGACGCCGAGGCATGGCCTCTACTTAACATCCAGAAAGTTGCCCCCGGGAGGTTGAGGTTAGAGAATGCTGGTACCCTTTGTCGTGTGCATATGCAGACTGTGCCAGAGCGTGAGGCTCGTGCTCTGATTACCCAAGTGTTTGCTGGCCTGGCGTACCTGAACGGCAAGCGGCCTTCAGGTTGTGAAGACGATGGGCCGCGGGTGATCCACTATGACCTCAAGCCAGCCAACATACTGTTCAACAGCTTAGGCACCGTCAAAATCACTGACTTTGGCTTGAGCAAGGTGAGTGTCTGTATTGCAGGGGGTGTCAGCAGCTACTATAGAGTGAGCAGATCATCTGGCACACCTAATCAGGGTGCTGTAGCTGATGGCGCTTCACCAGGCATGGGCTACACATGCCTTAGGTGAAGCATGGTGTGCAGGATGCCCCAGGCTGGCCTAAGTCAGTGGTATTAATATCTGCCTGCTAATGAGGGTGGCACTGCCCTAATCATCAGGGCAGTTACGAGTGACTCAAAACTGCATGGACTCGGCCACCTTGACAGCAGCTGTGGGGCTGTTCGCTTCCTTGCAAGTGAGCACTGAGCAATCTTTGGCTGCTGCCTGCTCTGCATGCAGGTGGTTGAAGAGGGCCAAACCATGGGCATGGAACTCACCAGCCAGGGGGCCGGCACATACTGGTACCTTCCACCCGAGTGCTTTCAAACAAGCAGCAGCAGCAGCAGCAGACCAAGAGGGGCAGCAGGTGTCAGCGGGCTCCTGGCTGGAGGCCTGTTGTCAGGTGGGTTTCTACCTCTAGTAGGTGGCTCGTGTGCAGCACAGCATGACTGTGCAAGATGACCAAATCAGAGTGGTGCGTACGGGGAAGGGCCTCTAGACACCAGCGGCATTGTAGCGATCAGGTCGCAGTGCGGAAGCGGTAAAAGTAAGCTATTTAGGCTGAAAGTAACAAGTGCAGCACAAGCAGCACCGCTTGTCCTCATTTACAGCAGCATCTCATGCACCTGTTGTGACATGTGTAGGTGTTTCAGCAGCAGCAGCTGCTGCTGATTCTGTCCCTGCAGCTCCCAGGATCAGCAACAAAGTGGACGTGTGGAGTGCTGGTGTGATTCTGTACCAGATGCTGTACGGCAAGCGGCCCTTTGGGGAGGGTCTGACTCAGGAGCAGATATACAGGGATGGTGTGATGTTAAATGCAAGACAGGTAGGGATTCTGATAGGGTTCTGCAAAGGGTTCAGAAGCCAGGAGCTGCCTGTGATTATGTGAAGCATTGGAGCTAAGCACAATTATTGCATCACAATCCATGATGTCCTTGTGACGTGCAGGCCACAGCATGGTTCCGTTGCTGTGCAGGTCCAGTTCCCTAGCAAGCCCTCTATATCAGCAGAAGGGAAGGCCTTCCTGTCACGCTGTTTAGCCTACAACCAGGAGGAGCGATGGGATGTGCTCACAGCTTCTGCTGATGCTTACTTACAGCTGAAGAGGTGACCAGGATAGCATGTTAGACGCAGCACATGCTCTTGCAGCAGCATCAGGCAGCTGCTGAGCCATCAGCTTAGTGAGCCAAAAGGAAAGTCAGTCACAGCATGGTCATAGCATGGCCAAGAAGTACCCAGCAGGTGCTGTGGGGGTATCGAGCACCTGCAGCTTCGGCAGTGCATTTCCTATGTACCGCTTGAAGCGTTGCAGTGCTGCGCTGATTGTGAACGGGTAACTTGACTCAGTGATCCAACCAACATGGCGCCGGCTGTTGCAACAGCTAGCCTGTTGCAGGCTGCAGGCACAAATCATTTGTCACTGATATGATACCAATGATACATCCCGGTTCCGGTCTCGATAATCTGACATCCCATCATTGTGGTGGACATCGACTTACCAAGCAGCTCGTCAAATGGTTTGGTCATTAGGCTGAGTGCTGGTGGTCTATTCACACCGGCATGGCAACCATGGCTCATGACGGGGTTTACTACTGTCTGACAGAAAGCTAACACCATGATGCTGTGATTGTGCAGCAACAGCCAACTTCGCTGATTGGAAAATTTCTGAAGCAGATTCTCCAAGAGTCAGGCTGGATTGCTACTATAGTGCACTCATGGCATGGCTGGCGGCCAGCTAATCAGAGTGACATCATTTTGCATGGCTCAAAATCTTTCCTACTGTTCATGATTTTGTTCAAAATCCCACATGATGTGGCACACGCAGCAGACTACATGGCACTCAATGATGCATATGATAGTGTTACTGAGCACACAACACAACGCGCTGACCTGCAACATTGCACAAGCCCATATGCAAGGTCCTCTCAGGCAGGCTGCCAGGATTTTACAAATCACTGACGTTGTGACCACAATCACTGACTCTGTGAATTGTACTACAATGAGTCACTGAGTGACTCACACACACTGTGCATGTCAGACTCTGACATGATGTCACTGATGATTAATTCTGGCCCAATGCCACTGTAAGCAACCCCCTCCAATCACTTCTTGAGGTGACTGCATCAGGAGCTGAAGTCTGCTGACTCAAACTCTGCTAGGACTGTTATGGACTGTGCCCAGGCAGCGTATTTCCAGGATGCCATGTCGGCAATGGTCTTGATGCCTAGTTCAGCCAGCACCCCTTCACTCCTAAAGCAAGGCAAAGGAAACCAATACAGATTGACTCAATCTCGTTGGACAGAAAGTTTGGAAAAACATAGCGCCTCCAAATGCTCTGCAATTGTTGATGTTGCTGAGACCCTCCAGGATGTCATTTAATGACACGTACAGAAGCTTCCTAGCTGGTTCACATAATAGCTGCTACCAGCTTTAGAGTCACCCTGCTTTGCATTGATCAGGTTCCCTGAAGCAGATGTCATGCCAGCAATTTGCTGAACACACTCTGAGTGCCACTACGGAATTCGTTAGTAGGCTGCGACACACATCATGTCTGGTAGACCTGGACCCACACGCGTCTCATAAGTGAGATGTTCCAGAAATTTCAGGGAATCAGAACATGTCCAACACAGCACTCACTTTGGTCCCAGGCCCTGCAGTGCTGATGGAGGTGCTGCCAGGATGTCATGCAGTGAGGCCTGTTCCCAGGCCTTGTCCAGGATGCCGTTGATGTTGGACTGTGCACCACCAGGCCGCTTGCCGGCCTCCTGCAACACCAGGGGATGAAGGCATGCAAGCTAGTGTCATCACAACACGACCAGGTGCCGTAAAGTGACATCGGATCACAATAGTGACTGTGCTCTATCATACAGCAGTAGATCGAACACAGACAGCAACACAGATGAGCCCTGAACCTTGCATGTGACAACCCAGCCATGCAACAGAGATGGAGCCATGCAACATTAGATGAGCTGGTGAATAAGATGACATGCCACGTAGTGAGCTCTTGGCTTCCGGAAGAAGAAAGCAAGCAAGCTTTCAAAGTCTGATGTTGGGATGAAATGTGGTGGCTATTATATAAATATTATCTTGCTACCAGCACAGTCAGATGCACTGCTGCTGACAAGCCACATTGCAATCTATTCTGCCATACCTCTACTTCTGCAAGGATGGCCATGGCCTTTGCTGCTTTGAAGTACTTGGAGCTTCCCAAGTCTGCTACAGTCTTGATGTGCAGCACTGCAAACACAGCAGTGCACTGTTGATGGCTAACACACCACAAGCAGGACCTCATGCAGTCAATGACAATATGGACAACAGAACGGCGTCAGATAGGCGTATAGCTGTGCCGTGTAGTTGCGCAGCATGCCTTGTGAGGGAGAACGCTGGCAGAAATTGCAGGACGTCCCAGGTTGGTAGGTGCAGCTGCTGGTATGAAATGCCCTGCTGGGCTCCTAGCAGAACAACTTCCATGAAGGCAGATGAGTAAGATCATCAACAACGGCTTACCCGCCAGTGCATCATCTGCTCTGGGGCCCAGTCCCTGAAGTGCTGAAGGGTTCAGCTTGACAATGTCCCTGTTGACAATCAGGCATGTGTGTCAGGCATGTGTTGGGTGAGAATGATACCCACAATATACAGGTGCATAGCTGCATTAGCATGCATACCACCAGTACTGCAAGAGGCCTCCAGTGCAGACTACCAGAGCCAAATTGGCAGAAGTCATATTCAAAGGTACAGAGCATGACGACGGCGGAGCCCTGCTGCGGTCTACTCCAGATGCTGCAGCTGCAGCTGCTGTGCTGCAGTTGCACAACTCTTGTTCAAATTCTGCTCTGCACTACTCCGCCAAGCCCCACACATAAACAAGAGCTTGCCTGAGTGGTTTCGATTCATGTGCCTTATCAACACAGTTATTGATGTTGAGAGTGTGAGTGGCACCTGCAGCAGAGGCAGATCCGCGGCACACCACGCCAGTGGGCCTCCTGCTCAACCTGCATCCAGCAGAATATAGCACGGTGATGCTAAGTATGCTCCAAGATAGAGCGTATGGTACATGCTGTGGCTGTGTTGCATCTCAGCGTTGTTGCGCAGGCTACGTGTGCCTGCATGTACTGCTTAGAATGCAAATGACAGCGTAGCAAAGGGCTGTAGCTGGTTGTTGAGCCACCACGTGCATTGATATGCAATTGATCAGCAGGTATCATTCACTTCTGTGCCATTAATACCTCAGAGACACTGCACCTGGGCAGCGTCACTGGCTAGCCTGCAACAACAGCCTGCAACAATGAGCCAAAATCACCTGCCTGCCCCACCTGTTGGGTAGTGAGCTGGCGCCAAACGCGTGGCGAATGCATTGCATTGAACGCATTGGTATCTATGCAAAGCTTTTGGCAGCGGCGCACGGGTGCAAGCTTTGAGTATCTGCTATCTGTGTGATCTATCTCCTGTGCCCAGCACTTCAAAGTCTGTGCCCAGTCATACACTCCTGAGTGGCCCTGATGGAATAGCTTGCATTAACAGCGAATGCTTGTCAGTCATACTGGACACGGTGTCGAGAATGGATCAGAGCCCACGTGGGATGGTCGCGTCACTAGTGACCAGACTCTACTGGACAGACACTTACAGATCCATCCCAATCTGATAAATGACAACAGCAACGGACCCCTGTACGAGCAGGATTTGTGTACTGACGCCGTTAGCCGCTCAGCTGCAGCCTCGGTTGTTGTTGGTTCAGATTATCTGAATCAGATACCATCATCGCATTCAGCTGTAAGCGTCGAGCCTTCAAGCTGTTTTCAAGCACAGATTTGATGCCTCGTTAGGTGGTGCAGCAACACACTGGGCACTGTTTCCGGGTAATACAGTATGTCGACTCTGCAAAGATTGCCCCAATGATACCATCAACAATGGTTGTCAAGTTGTTTTCAGACAGCAGCAGCAGCAGCAGCAGCAGCAGAAGAAGAAGAAGAAGAAGAAGAAGAAGAACCCTTTCCGGCCGCAAGGCCTTTGGGGATATGTACTTGGTGGCTCAGCCACACTGGCACACCAAGATTAGACCACCCTCAGGGGAGCCTTCAAGGCAGAAAAGCCCACTCAGTGGGGGTGGTATCAGACAGCAGTAAAACTACTATAAATGGCCTCACTTGGCAATGTCAATGTTATAAGCTGTCACATGGGCCAGCTGTTGCCCACACACAAGGCTCATTATAATATATTATCGTTAAATTCCCTGCACCCTTCTTGGCCCCTGTCAGCCCGTATCCTCCATAGGCTAGCTGACACATGTGCAAGGACACTACATTTACACAAGCTGAGAGTTAGCAGCCACATCGCACAGGATGCAGGCATAAACAGAACAGCAAAGACCTTCAAGGCCTGACAAAACATGTGCACCTAGTGTTTCTTTCACACAGTTACCGTTCAGCCCAAGGCGGATCAAGCATGAAGTGTACAATACCTGCTCAATCATGAGAAGTGCAACACCTGCCAACTTCACAAGAGAGTTGAGCATCCTTGTCAAGAGAAACTGTGCCCATTCTGGTCGTTCACATATAGATGGCATCCCGCACGTTCACACCCAACTTTGGGCCTGTGATCAGAGCACAGGATGTTGCATTTGCCATACGACCTCGACCTGCTGCATGCCTCTTTTCCATTTGCAAGATATCTACAACTTCCCCTATTAACACTGCTTAGGTGCAGAGCATACTCTGCCGCAACCGACTCTACTAAACGCTCTTCAAGGAACATGTACACGATACATCAGAGTGACCAACAGGTTTGCTGCGCTGAAGGGCAGCCAACTGAGCATACCTGACAACTGGTGACCATAAACCTGTGCAGCTTTGAAGACTGACAGCCAATCCAATTATGTCCAAGTTCAAGCAGCATAGTAGCCCAGTCGTATTGACTGTAGCAGCAGACAAACCATAGACCATGCGCCAGATGACACAGCATCAAGCAGCAAAGTATCCTTTCACAGGAGCTGGTTTGTAAAGCATGTGCATTGAAGGAGTGACCTAAAAACCCTAGCAGTTGGCAAGCACACCTTGGCCTGCTAGTAACAACACAAATCTCTGCAGCCATGCATGAGAGCGCATCACCTTGGCGGCATGCCAAGCGCCGTACATACTCTTCGGACTCTGTTCCCAGACATGCAAGCAACCACAGGAGCCTGCAGCATCTGGGGAGCAATCAATTCATACAACACCTCCCTCACACTGCAAAGCAGCAATGCCCAAGCAAAACTGTGAAGCAAAAATAGCATTCAAGGATACCCAACATCGCTCACTGCAGGATGCCCACTGCATGCTTGCCCACTTGCTGCACCCCAATAGGGGCTGAAAACAGTCTGCAACTTTGCCAGCTGCCACTCCGGCCTGTGCAAGCAGCAATATGCAATATGCAGCAGCATGAGACATTGTACTTGGGATACCCTGCTACCTTCAAGACATGGTAGTAGACCATGAGCGGTCTGCAAGACACTCGAGCAGTGCCTGAGATGTTGATCAACATCTCATGTCATAGATAGCACTGTGGCATAACTTGCAGCCACAGTGGTGCATGCCAACAAGCAGAAAACCTGGCAGTCTTCAAGTGACGCCCCACATAAGTTAATCATGCACCCAGCTGTGCTCATCACCCACAATTACTGCTCAACCCACAGGCACCCTTCATCTTTCAATGGGGATACATGTTAACAATGCCTTGCTATCTCAACCACCAGCTGCCTTATCACCGCAACCTGCAGGTTCATAGTTGTACCTACTTCAGATGCGACTGCTGTCCACAACCAACACGGCATGCTTGCAACAAAAGGCCACACAAACACTCCAAATGTCAGCTATAAACAGTGGGAACTCCGATGTAGGGTTCCCTGCAGCCTTGCACAATGACTCACCTATTATGTTTGATCGAAACACAAGCTGGACTGTGCCACTTTCCACACACCAACACATAGTAGCAAACTGTAGCCATCCCAAGCCATGGCCCAGCAGCAACATCTTTCAAGATGTAAATAAGGTGTGACTGTTCCCTAAGCAGCCCAAGCACATGAACAAATGCAGTAAAGGAGGCAAGTAATGGGAAGGAGACGCATGGCTTGCTGGCGCAAGAGTGTGAAAGTGGAACAGGCAGACAGGGTGGTGCTGATGACCTAGGAGGCTCCTTAGAACCCTGCAACCACACAAGGTTGAACAGTCTGGATATGACAATCCTCCTTTTCCTCAATGTATGATGATGACCGCCCACATTGAGTGCTAACACATCAAGAGACCATCACATGTCCCTTGGTGTGCCTCTATACCAGTGATGGTCTCAAACGATTACGTTGCGTTGCTTGCAACAACGCAACATAATCAAGAAGCAAGTGAGTAGACAATCCAGGCACATAGTGTTGATCAATGCTTTGGTACTACCACTGCCATCACAGGTTGCCGCCGCTGACACACCTGCAATGCTCATGCACAACAACATGTACACATGTCAAGAAAACCACGCTCGCATAGCCGTTCAACAGCACAACTTTGTCAGACAAAACAACCGGCTGCCAGTTTATCCCAGCTACATACAATCCACTCAAGACAGGTCAAGTATGCTACTCCTTGGTCCATGATCATCAACAAGGTGACATGTCGATCTAAAGCAAGTCAAGGGTGCATCATCTTGCCAACTTCCCCTTGGACAAACACCTCCCATGGACAAACACCTGAAGGACTTTGCTGCTGACAGCACTGCTATGAGCTGGCCCATATTCACCAGGCTGCAGCTGCTTGTCCACAGCATTGGTTTCATGGCTGTGCTGGCAAGGCAAGGTTTCTTTGACCTGCACCCACATGCATTGCAGTAGCTGTTATGTACACAACTTTGCACACAAAACTGCACAGCAGCAACAACCAGCAGGTGAAAATCATGCACTGCTGTTTGCCTGCAACATAGTGCACTAGGAAACTGTGTGCCGTTGGCTGTCTTGCTCAGGAGATCTGCAGAGTGTTTCACACAACTGCTGGGCAAGCAGTTATGGCCAGTACAAGGAGGCACACCAAGGGACAAGTAACACCAGGTTGCATTTACTTTCACTAAATGTACCAACACACGACCATTACCACTAGAATACGATACCAGACCGTAAAACCACTGTCCAACAGTGTGCAGCACCCGCACCCAACTGCATGGTGGTACAAGGGAACTGGCGAAAGCCAATAGCACACTCTGTGTGGTCCTGCATGTAGTTGGGCACACAAGGCCTGTAGACCTGTGCAACAAAGTGCTCTGGAGACAATATCTGTTGCTGATTTCTACTAGTCTACTATGGTGTCTCACGGTATGCTCTGATTCCTAGTAGCAGCAGGAAGTGCATAACCTTTATGAGAACAGCATCAATTGGCTGTATATATTACTGTACATACACCACAGCTGTTTCACTCTGTTGTCAGACGGCTAATATGAAACACAAAGCTCTCAGCAAGATGCATTATCAACTGAATGTATGTGAAGTACTGCCGGCAGCGACGAGGGCAGTGTGCCAACCATAAGCGGAGCACAATATACAACAGTCTGTTCTTAGACCTATCCTCTGGCTCAGCACCGTAGCTCCATTATCCAACCAGCATACCAACCTACAAAGTACTCCGCATTTCACACGAGGAGCACAGCACAGATTGCAAGGAGCATTTATACAGCCCATGCAAGATACTGATACAACACAGGGGTGCTGAGACTACCGCAAACCACAAAGTTTTTGGCCTTGACAGATAACAGGGGCACGCTGGCACAGTTGCGCGCAACTTCAACCAGTCAGGAACCAGCTTGATGTCCACAAGTCTATGAGCAGGCTGGCCAAGACTGTCTGATTCGCATGACAGCGCAGACAGGTACCTGCCTGTCTGCGCTAGGTTGTGACACCAACACCAACTATCCCATGCATGCTGCATAGTGCAGCAGATCCACAACTTCACGTTTCGGTGTCCTCTGAAATGCATCACGCATCACATCAGTCCCTGCATGACTGCAATCCATGCAGGCATCCTACCTTTTCTTCTTTGACAAACAGCAGCACCCGCTACCCATGTGAGCTCAGACCTGTGATGCCAGGGGTGCAGATCCCGCAGAACACCACAGACCATGAGAGTACATGCATGCAGCTGAATGAGCAACTCCTGTGCTTGGTAAGGTGGCATGGCAGCAAGCATGAGATCTCAGGTAAACAATGGTAGATGGCTCAAAAGGAAGTCATGAAACTGTGAACCTGCAGAAGGCGCTTGTGCACGGTGTGCTGACACTGCCACAGCAAGTACTAGTTGTGAGCTAGCTACCTTCCACCCTGGAACCTGGGGTGTTGCACCGTCTGCTGGGCTGTATCATACACATGCCGACAGCTGACCCACCAGACAACCTCATGCATCAACCAGCTAGCGTTATGTACTGGTATGACATGCACTATACAACAAGCACCCCTGCAGCATCCAGCTCAAGGCACATGTGTGCACAGCATGGCTTAGCCCCCAGTCCCAGGATACATGGTGTTGTACCAGCCAGTGTTAATGCACAACTCTGGGCACAGCCAGGCATGAAGCTAGCTGGATGTTGACATTGAGGTGAAGCTACTGCTGGCACTGCTGCTACCATCAGGAGATGCAGCTGCAGCCAGCTTCGATGCGTCCTGCACCACAGCCACAACGCATGTTATGTCATCCATCTTCCCGCCCTTTGCAAACAGCCGTGCCAGCAAACCATACGCCTTCCCAGCTGCCACAGACCACGGGCTCTTGAACTCCTTGTCAGCGGCATGAGCTGCAGCAGCTGCTGCAAGAAGCTCAGCAGCACGGCTGACATCCTCAGGGCTGCAGTCTGCAGTGCTTTTGGGCTTGATGGGTGCAGAGGGTACTACTGCTGCATGGTCCACTGTGGTTGGTGCATCACAGTCTGGCCCATCCTCACACCCTTCTGCCACAGAGTACTGAGCAGCATTCACAGCAGTTGCATGCGGCAACTTGCTGCTCTTGCCCTTCCACTGCCGCAACTGCTTGGCTCCCCAGCTGGCAATGTTACTGGTGCTACGGCTGCGGGACATACCTCCATTGCTGCTGTTGCCACCAGCAGTAGCAGTTGCGGGGACAGCTGCAGGGCTTGAGGCTGATGTGTGCAAGCCTGCGCTGGTGCTACTGCGGGATAAAGCAGCAAAGCTCCTGCTGCGCAGCAGTTTCTTGCCCGCTGAGCGCCCCAGCGAATCCATGCTGCTGAGGCTGCTGACGCTGTCCAAAGGTGCAAGGCCCAGGAGCCCCTGCTGCAGCAGCTGCAGCATCTCATCATCCCACAGGTTGTCAAACAGGCCATCTGAGGCGGCCACAATGACGTCACCTTCCTCAACATCCCATGCGTACCTGCGCGCAACGCAGCCATTAGCAGCAACACGTTGCGGCAACCATTGAAGCAATGTACTGCACACAGAATGCAAGCAGATTGAAGCCAACAGCAACAGGATAACGCCAAAGGAGGTCTTTGTGTGCAAACGACTGCACAGGAATATAGCCGCGCACCCACCTGTCGGCGCTGTCTGCTGTATCAGTATCTGGGAACAACCTTGGATGTGACAGCTGATATGGCAGATTGAAGTCATGCTGCTGCGGCTGTGTCTCATGCACCACCTTGCCATTCCGCACCACCTTGACTCCACAGTCGCCAAGGTTGGCCACATGCAGCTTCCCACCAGGCTGCAGGGCAGCCAGCACAACAGTAGCACTGCCCGGCTTGCAGGTGCACTGCTGGGCGTAGCGCAGTATAGACCGCGGGTCAAACTTCTCAATGAAAGAGCCCCTGTTGGCTGCACGGGTCGCTGCCATGACACGCTCATCAAATGCCTCTGCACATATCACACCATAATTGCAATCAACAATCAGGTACTGGGTTTCATGTTCAGGAAATGTGTTCTGCTTCAACAGATGCTGCCAGTCCTTTGTTGTTGTTACAATATGCCATCTGGATTGACAGCCATCCAACAGGCTACAGTCAGGTTTCATCAATGCACTTTCAACATAGCTGCTGTGATGATATCATGACGTAATGGCGATTCAATGCCCTGGTAAACATCAGCCTGAAGGCTGGGCTATGCACTTGCTGGCTATGCACTTGCTGGTCTGTGACTCCTGGTTCATACCTGCACAGTACTGCACAAGCGTTCTGCTGTACTCTCCTGGATCGATGCCATCCTCTGCCCAGGCAGACACACCATCAGACACGCCCACAGCACCGTGACCAGCAGAGCTGATGAAATATGCATCCTCACCACCAGTGGCAACCTGCAACAATGAATCAGCATATCTGAGTGCTGGTTGCTGTATACGCGTAAGCCAAACGATGTAGGCCGTGTTGATGCTCATGAGCAACTTTGGCAGCAGCAAGGAAACAACAGGAGCAAGGTGGGGAAGCACAGCTGTGCGCTACCCAGCTTCATGCTGCGTAATGTGCTGCAATGGTTGCTGATGTCCAGCTTACGCTGCCACACATCATGCAACCATTGTGTCAAGGGTACTTCAGACACAAAACACTCTCTGCAGCTGAAGCAAAGTGAGTACCCAGAAGGCTACCTAGCAAAGTACGTAGCAGGCTTCTAGAAGGCTAGGTAGAAGGCTTCTAGATAAAAGCCTCTAGGGCTCCAGCACGTGCACCCTCTGGAGCCCTGCTGGAGCCCTGCAACCCTAAATTCTAAACCTAGTTTAAAGTAAACATCAACCGTGATTACTGTCCACAATGGTTGCTGTCCAGGTCAGGTTCAAGTTGCCCGGTGCTGGGATACACAGCAGATGTGCTGAATCAGCTGCACAGCATCCTTTGCATCAGCTCACCTTGTCGACATGTGGGATGATGTGAGCGGCAGAAAGCAACCGCATACCCTCCTGAGCAACAGGCGGCTCCAGCATATCATCATACACACCGCGACCAACACTCTTCTTCGCTGCTGCTGCAACCGATCTGGCGGCTGTCATCTCTGCTGCCTTGGCAGCTGCCTTGTCGGCAGCAGTTGGGACTGTCACGGTCAGACCCAGGTCTGGCAGCTGGTCCTTTGTCAGAGTGCTGCTGCCGCTGAAGCTGCTGCGGGTGCTGCTACTGCTACTGTCACCTATGTTTGTGACAGATGCTGATGCAGAAGTTGAGTAGTACAACAGTGACTCCTCCTCTTCATCTTCTATCTCTTCGGTGATGGCCGTTATCTCTGATGATGCCACCTCAGCAAACTTGAGCAGGGCAGCAGGAGGCAGGGTGTCCTCCTTGGGCAGCAGCTGAGAGGGATCTACCTCAGAGCCAAGCCCACAGACAGCTGCTGCAGCATCCATGATCTCCTGACCACCACTGCAGTCTGCAGCTGCGGCGGCGGCAGCTGCTGCTGCTGCTGCAAAGACACTGTCCAGGCTGTCCTGCACAGCAGCAGCCTTTGCCGACTGAGGAGTGGCCAGCTGCTGCTGTTGCTGGGGGGTGAGCTGTACCGGCTCCACTGCCATGAGCTGCTCAAAAGCCATGGGGTCTGTCAGCAGGTCGGCAAGGGAGCAGTCCCCACCTGCAACAGTTTCCCCCATACTATCCACCCCTGCTGCTGTGGTGGCAGCTGCACCAGCACTGTCTGCTTGTGATGGGTCCAAGATATATGCTGCAGCTGCTAGCACATCCTCTGAGCTGGTGGTGCAGGTTGTCTCATCTGGCAGAGCCTCTGACACCTCCATGCTGCACAGGGAGAGAGTGCTCATGCTGACCGCACCGCGGAGAGGTCTAGTGCTGGTGGTGCTGATGGGCGACATCAACCCACCTGCTGCTGGACCAGAGGGGGCATCTAACCGCAGATATGCCGTACGATCTGGCGTGGCAGACAGCTGTTCAGCATCACTACTGCCCGCACTGTCAACTACATAGCCTTTTGTGCTGGCTTGCTGCTGAGCCGCTGAGGCATCAGCTGCAGCCAGGGTAGCGGCCGTCAGTGGTTGCAGCTGCTGCGAAAACGAAGGTTCTGGGGACAGGCCGTCAGAACAGCTGGAACTACTGTTGCTGTACTCGTAAGCATAGCTGCTGAGGTCTCCACTGGAGTCCTGGATACCCAGAACACTATAAGAGCCAGGAGACACCAGCTGATCTTCCTCCTCCTGCTGTGCAATGGTCTCCTTTGGCACCAAGGAATCACTTATGTATGCAACACTAGTACTGCTGCTGCTGTCATCCTCCTCCTCCTCCTCGTCGTCTGAACAACCTGCTGGTGCAGCTGCAGCCGAAAGCTCCTTTCCCTCAGCGGCACATATGGCACTGCCAAGGTCCACTGCTGCATCAGCAGAGTGTGTGGGCCAGAGAGGAGATCGTTCAATGCTGTTGCTGGTTGCTGGTGTCGTCTGAGAAGACAGCAATGGTTGTTGCAACGTGCTATCGGGAGTGCTGCTGCCGCTTTCAGTGCAATACGTTTCTGCAACAGCTGGTGCTGCAACAAGCGTGGTGAACGCTGTGTTGGCCCACAGACAATGGGCCTGCAGCGCTCCAGCATCAGCTGGCACCTGCAATAGATGTCATGCAACATGTCAACTTCGTTGACGAAAGTCTCAGCTGTCAAACCAGATTGCACATGTGCTGGCTGTCAAGTACTGGATTGCCGCTGTGCTACATGTGTTGGCCTGTCAAGCACCAGGATGCTGCTGCCGTGCTACGATTGCATAGAACAGTTCATGTAAGAGGCATATGTGGTGCACAAGCTAGTGTCTCACCTGTATCACCCTGTTGCCACCCAGTTCCCACTCAGCATTGCCATCAGGCTTCACCGTGACACACTACAAGAATCAGCATACAGATATTGAGACCTGTGTTGTGTTCAGCCTGACAACAATGTTGCAGACACAAGCCGAGTGTGGCGCGCAGGCTACTGATTCAATCAATGGCTCAGCAGTTTGCAGATGCGCGTACCTTGAACTCATGCAAGCCGGGCTGCAGGGACACCTCTGCAGACCAGACATCACCCTCGCTCCACGTCAAAAGGACGCCGTCGCAAGGCCTCCAGCGACCCAGCGCATCTGTCTCACCGACAATGGCAATACGCTCACCAAAATTGACACGCTTTTGGATAGCGATCGTCACTCTGACATCACTAGCTGTGTCGAGGACTGGTGCGCAGACTGCAGTCGCTGCCTGCGGACAAAATGTGTCTTGGCTTGGCTCTGACAGTGTTGACTTGCAGTGAGATCCATGACCTGCAGACAAGGCCCGCCAGTGCACGGGTGTTGAGCACCCGCTGTAAAACAGCTGCATGTGCCTCAGGCGTCAAGGCGCTGGCGCATTCGCAACCAGATGCACAATATAATCGGTCACAACAAGCATAGTATGAGTGAACAAGAGCCAGCTGACAGGGCGTTGCGTGCAGCGCCAGGAAGCACTGTCGACAATTTAATGCCCAGTGCGATATGAGAGGTTGCAACGTTGACACTGAGTTATTTTTGTAACTTATTGATGATCCAAACCGATAATTCCTCTGTCCGCCCACCCAACGTACCAAAAGAGTCCTTTATCCGCGTGAGTATCCCTGTGCCTTTGCGTTTCTGTAAAGAACCACCACTACGCTTTATAAAAGTACTCTCAAAAGACATCATGTGCAACATGCTCAGCAAGGGCTACTGCGCCATTGTTCAATGATTGTGTGCGCAGAGACGGTATCACTGGCACCTGGATGAAGCAATTATTGCGTTCCCTGCGCGAGGCGATCGTAGCGCGCGCTGGCCATTCTACCGAGGCGCTGTGGACTGCGGAATGATCATTTTTGTCACTGTCACACAGACCTGGCAGTCATCATTCCCATCAAAGACAGTTGCGGATTCCGATGAGAATCAAAATGATATGATACTTCTAATGATGTGACTGAGGGCATTTTCATCAGTTGTCGGCCCGAGGACACACAGATCTCGTCGGTGTCGATACGGATCAGTCCGACACACGTGCTGAGGGATGTGCGCTGGTGGACCATTGTTAAAAGTATTTATGAACCCATGCCATGGGCATGCGTGGGCTGTGGCTGCCAACACACCACGTTGTTGACTGTATGTCAACATCGCTAGTAACTGGGTAAGACTGGCACTCTCGAGCCTCCAACTTGGTTACTGCATGCATGGAAGCGCTGAAATAGGAGTATTACCCACAAAGGTGTGGCCAACCGTCACACTGGAGCACTGCTGCCAGTTGAGATTGCTCGGCTAACCCGCCATTCCGCCTTGATCGGTGTGGTCCTGCTCTGTATCTACATGGGCTCTGAAGAATGGATTTTGCTTGAACTCCAGGAACAAGCTGAACAAGAGGTGCAGAGACTCTACAACATTGTCATACACCGGGACATCCAGCAATGCACATACCAACTTGCTGTAGCTGAGCACGTCCAAATCCTGCGGTGACAACACAAATTAATGCTCTGAGGCGACGGCGTGATGCAATCGTATGCCTCGTACCTGAAGCCAACTTTGATGCTGATGGGATGGTGCTCAGTGCCAGTCACACCGCCTCAGAGGCCCTCTTTACTTTAAACCACTGGCCTGTTGAGGATACCGGATCTGTCAACAGATGGACTTTCTATGGCACGCATGCACCCCCAAGAGACAAACAAACTGACAGATATGCATCTTTGACTCACCAGACTGGCATCTGGGAGTTTGCTGGACATCAGGGCGGCCTCTAGCTCCGGTGGCCACTCCTGCAGCAGGGCATCAGGTAAGCACAAGGGCAGGCATAGCTACCTCAAAAGTATGTTGAATGGGCCAGTCAGACCTGATCAATTGGCTGGGTTGCATCCACATAGTTAGCAGACAGCTGTCATGCCACCTGAGCACTCCACACTTGCAGCCAATCAAGTGAGCTTTGGTACAGCTGGACAGACTGTCAGATACGGAGTCCATATGAATGCTGGCAACAAAACTTTTGTGCTGAGCTATCCACAATGAGTAATATCCAATGCTTCCTGCACATGATGCTGCCAACCCCGCGAGCAAGTGATGTATCTTGCTGCTAGGCAGCCACACTTGATGTTGTCGCAGGCCCGTACTTGCCTGCATTAGGACGTCCATGTCTGGCATGGGCTTGCTGTAACGCACGGCAGCTGCTGGTTTATTTTTGTGAATGTCTGCTATGCTGCTGATCCAAGCTGCCAGCCGCTGCTTCTTGTCTTTGTCGTCATGCTCAATACGACCTACAACCTCCATCCGTACCCCAGGTGTATCCTTGCTCAGCTGACGCAACTGAAGGTTCAACAGTGCAGGGTCTGACTGTGTGGCTGCTGGCTCGTCTAGCACCTACAGCGAAACAGCATTCAACCCATCCTGTCGATGTTGCTGGGCTCTAATCAACTGACCTGCTCATTGCTTGTTGTTGCCAACAACACTGGCTGAGTCTGCAGTAGGGATATGTGAACGTACACTGCAGATGGCCTGTTAGGTTGAATTCAGACTGTAGAAAGGGCTGTGCTGTGCTTGACCCTCATTCTGAACGGCATCAGCAACAGCATGCCATGCACAAGCGCCCTTGAGACATCATGATGCTGAGCAAAATCACTGCTAGGGGCGTCAACCCCAAGATCAGTGCGCTGCTGGCTGCTACATCAGCCAACCCCACACACCTGTGAACACAGACAATGCAGGGTCAGCCCACTGTTGCATGCTGCTTGGCAACCTGGCAGAGCCCGCCAGTGTCTGCTGCTTGCAAGTTGTGCCGGTTGCACTACTCACCTTGAGTCCCAGGTAGTCTGGTCTGCCGTCTGGTCGCGGCACCTTGATGAACTCATCAGTGCCTCCTACTGCAGGTATATACTCTGGTATGAAAGGCTTCAACTTGGTTGACAGCTCCATGATCTGCGGTTTGTATCTTCCAATGTACTTGAACAGGTCCTGCAAGGCCATGTAAAAAAGCATGCCCGGTCAGCTGTAGGGCCTGCTAGCCTGGTAGCAGCAATGATCTCTGCCAGGTCAGCAGTTTGGCCAAGTACTATGGACAGGAGTCGGACTCCTGGTTGGCAGTGAGCACCAGCCCTATCCCTTGCTAGTAGGGCCCTGTGTAAGTAACGGCCTCCAGCGATTGATTTGACAAGTGACCTGGGCACAACTGGAGGTCTTGTTGTTACGACAAAGTAGTGCAGACCAATGCTGCTGATGCTTACAGAGAGTACTTGCTGTGCAAGACACCCGAGATGCTCTAGCCTAGAGTGAAGTGACTTGTGCTGCAACCATGCTGCTGCAGGTCAACTAGCAGGGCCAGAGCCTTCGCTGCAAGAAAGTGTGCATCGTAATCAAGGCATGTCTGCCATATGTGCTGTTCCCTCTCATTGCTGTTGCTTTGATGGCTGTAAAGGTTGAGATGTGCAGCTGGGTCACCTGTACGTCTTCAGGCACCATGAGCTGGGCATAATCTGCAGGACTGTATCCCCCAGGCAGGTCTGTGCCTTCTGCTGCTCCTACTGATGCTACTGTGACTGTGCTTTGCTGTGAAGTTGATCCTACAGCCTGCTGTATGCT
Organism: Coelastrella sp. MACC-549; assembly: GCA_018290735.1. NCBI lineage: Eukaryota > Viridiplantae > Chlorophyta > Chlorophyceae > Sphaeropleales > Scenedesmaceae > Coelastrella > Coelastrella sp. MACC-549. Next base: position 90,685 of record JABEVS010000121.1, read on the forward strand.
ATTTGGTGAGACATGTATGCTGCTGCTGTTATATTGCTGCTGCGGTGAAGCTTGTGCGCTGTGGCTTCCTATGCTATATTCATCTGCTGAAGCTTCGAGTTGTGAAGCTGCTGAAGGCTCAGGTTTGCCTGCAATAACAAGACCTTAAATGGTGGTGCCTTGTCTCGTCATGCTTGATCTGGGCTGAATGAGCGCAGGGGAACTAATGAGCTGACACTTGCTCTGTGATTCAGCTGGGAGGTTTCTGGGGGTACACCTCCAAGCTGTACACAGCAATCAACTAGGCATGAAGCACTTTGCATGCTGTAATGTATGAAGACTTCTGCAACAGGGACGAGGTTTGTACTGCACGTCATACCTGTGGAGGTAGGGGGGTCATCTGGGCTCATTAGGCTCTCTGACTCACTCAAGGCCACTTCCTGCATACAACCGCTTGGTCATGAACTGCCCTTTGCTGTGTGCACATGACGCTCACTGCAGCATACACTGTCAATGGTGTGCGCGGCTACTAGCAGACTCAGTGACTGCTAACACTCCTGTGTAAGCTCATTGAAGTTGAGCATGGGCTCAATCTCTTTACTGCACTGTTAGCACAGCGAACTGATGCTGCTGCAAGAAGCTCACCTCATCATGCGGCATATTCTGCACTGTCAGAGTGGCTCTCTGCTGCAAGCTGGCAGTATTCCTGAGCCTATCCTTATCAAACTGAGCTGGATCAAACTGTGTGACAGTAAGCAAGGGCTTGTGAGCACATTAACACGTCTGAAGGAGCCAAAGTTGACCTTGCAGTCCGTGCTGATTGAATGCTTACCACTTCATCATCATAGTCAAAGTCATCGTCCATACCTCAATTGCAGTTTGGATTGCTGCAGTACCGCAGGCTACCGGGATCAATCTGGTGCGATTGAGTGAAATTGACTACAACACTCGGGAGTCAGCTACGTACGCATTATGCATATCGTTGCTTCACTCTGCATCCTGCGCTACTTAACGATCCTGTCAGTCCGCCGAGCATTAAGGCTTAATAAGCACGCAGACGAACATTGAACAGGCATAACACGCACCAGCAGTCCCTGCTTCTTGCGTGCAAACGCACGACCAGTGCCCGTGTTGGACATAGATGCATTTCGTTCTACACGGATTGCTCGTGTGCCCGCATCGGCGGTATATGGAGCTGTCTACCACCCTGCAGTTCGTAAGATGCGGTCAGTAATCTGCGCTCTGCATAGGATTGCAGGAGGATTAAGTAAAGCTGCTGCATCAGGGGCACATCGCAGTTACAGTACAGGTAGCCAGAAGTCGCTGCTGAGGACGTTCAGGTACAGGCAATGCTGCACACAGCACTACTGTGGCATCTTAGAGGCCAGAAGCAACCGAGCAACCCACACCGCCAGCCCGGTCCATTGAGCTCGGGTCCATTGACAGCTCAATCTGGTTTTACACTCAAACAGACAAAGCTTGCTGCATTGCTGCTAAGCCTGAGAGCTAAAACGCCCTGGCCTCGCAGCATCCCAACATCCTGTACGCCATGCTGGCATCTCCCAGAGACACCAAGCAGGTTGTCCCCGGGTGGCGTGGAAGCAGCAACGCAGTATAGCCCGGCTCTTCCCAAAGAAATTTGCTGCGCACTTGTTGCCAACGCAGAGCACCGCTTCAAACGTCCTTTGCAGCAACGATGGGCCTAGGGTTTCTGAGGCCAGCAGCTGCCTCATTTGCCACCTCTGCGGCAGTCATCGACCAAGTCACGTTCCGCGAGATGGGCATGCTCAGTTGGCTTATCATTGACTTTGCAATCCAATGGGGAGGGTGGGCAGTGTCTGCTTTGCTGAAGGTAAGAATGCGCCATATGGGTGCTTGAACAGTATTAATATGCACCTGCATAGCAGCCATGCTCTGCGCCCACCGCGCACATTGAGTGCTGCTCTTCTTTCATAATTGCTACATGTGACGTTCCATCCGCAGACACTCACACATGCTCAAGCTGTGAGCGATGCAAGCCTGCAGTTTGCTTGCACCAATATTTATGCCTTGTTGCTGCTGACAGACGGAGAAGTTCTATGACATGCTGGGGACAGGATCTTTTGCTGCTCTTGCACTTGGGTCTCTGCTCGCGTCTCAGAACGTGCATGCCAGAAAGGTAACTTAACAACAGCAAATGCATTTGATTGCAGTGGCAGCAACAACAGGCCAGACCCAAACTACAATTTTCTGTGTGCTGTATTGGTACCACCTGCTTAGCTAGCTCATACTTTGGCAGTGATGTGTCATGCTGCTGTGTTGGACAGAATATATGCTGTTGCCAAGAGGCCAACAGACCACAGCATCACGTTGGCGGCGGGACAAGCTGCAGCTGTAGATGCCAATGCCTTGCCTCTTTTCAAGTAATGCGCTTTGCTCCTAAGCTTCTTTGGCTGATTGCACCTGCCACTGCTCCTTTGAACTATAATCTGCAGATTGCTGCCACAGCCTTTGTGGTTGCCTGGGCTGTGCGGCTTGGCGGCTTCCTGGTGGTGCGTGTGTGGAAGACAGGCCAGGACAGCAGGTTCGATGAGGCAAAGAACAAGCCATTCACATTCTGGATATACTGGACAATGCAGGTGGGACATGGAGGGCCAGAAAACCATCCACACAGCTAGGATCGTCAAGAGCAGCCTGTGCGTTTTTAGGCTTGGACATAAATCTCAAGCAGCCAAGGAACTAGACTTGTGACATTGCCATAGGACCTCTGACTTGTCTTTTGCGCTGAGGTGCCCGCATGTGTAGATGGGCAGTGGGTATGGTGTATGAGTAGCCTTATGGCAACATGTCATGACTGAGAATTGTGGTACAGCAGATGTGTCATGTCTTTGGCAGCTCCTGGGTTTCATGCCACTGGCCCACAGTCGTTTTAAGCACTTGAAACTTGTGCTGCTGCTTACCCACTGCAGGCCGTGTGGGTTTATGCAACCCTGCTGCCAGTGCTGTTGCTGAATACCAGCAGCTTAGGAGGGCCAGCTGCGCTGTTGTGGTCAGATATAGTTGGAGCTGCTGTATATGCGACAGGTAGGTGCCTCTCAATTCCTCCTGCTCTGTTATCACAGGGTGAAAGGTTGCGATGATCAAGAACCACCATCATACGCTGGTGAGAAGATGCTCAACATCTAGGCAGGCTGCCTAGAGTGGGTAATACAAACAGATCACAGCAGCCACGGATGGTACATTCAAATGTGTTGTTGTGATGTTGGTCCATTCACAATCGATCTCTACGCAGCATGAGCAGCATCATTCATATCCATGGTGACCGAGCACTGCATCAATCTCCTAGTTGTCCGACAGAGGTTCACAGGCTCATTGTCTCCCTCTACTGCTGCTCTCATCTCTACGCAGCATGAGCAGCATCATTCATATCCATGGTGACCGAGCACTGCATCAATCTCCTAGTTGTCCGACAGAGGTTCACAGGCTCATTGTCTCCCTCTACTGCTGCTCTCAGGGCTTGTTGTTGAGGCGACAGCTGATGGCCAGAAATTTGCATTCAAGATGAATCCTGCAAACAAGGGCAAGTTCATTGACGAGGGATTGTGGTCCTACTCAAGGTATCCAAATTATTTTGGGGAGATGCTGGTCTGGTGAGTCTGGGTGGTGGTTAGAGAGACAACAATGGCCATTTTGCCTACCTAGCGTGTTTTACCAACTCCTTGCAACTGTAGCTTTATGATACATCTAGTGCCTTGGGAATGAGGATTCCTTTCTCAGTTCCTGTTTGTGCAGCCCACCTTGTCCAGGAGCAGCCAGCCATGGCCGTGGCAGACGCAGTTGATATTTTCAACTTTTGTTTTGCCGACTTTTGTCCTGCCGAGGCAGGGGCACCAGCTGTGTTAGACATTGCACTGCTGTGCGTGTGTGTGCAACTTGTGCAATTTGAAGGTGGCATGCATTGACTTCTCCGACCATGCAATATTGCTCAGCCTGAGTCAGTAGCCCATGCAAGATGTTTTGCTGCTACTTACTGCAGGTGGGGCATGTTCATCTTCTCATCTGGAGGTCTTCAAGGCGCCCAGCTGGCCAGCGTCATCAGCCCATTCTTTGTGATGATGCTTTTGCGGTTTGTCAGCGGAGTGCCACTGCAAGAGAAGCAGGCCAATGCGCGATGGGGAACCACACAAGAGTATCAAGATTACGTAGCAAAGACAAACCTGTTAGTGCCAGTGCCTAAATTCTGGGTGTCAAAGCAGTCATCATAAATGGCCGTTGCAATTGGCAATGGTTGACGAGTACTGCCATATACAGCATATGGTGGATGAAGCACCTCATATATGGTATGTATAGATAGTAGCTACTATGTAGTCACTACAACGGCTGTAAGGTTTCAGTGTTGTTTGATCCCTGCCACGCAAATGCGTACCTGAGCAGATCCTGCTGCAGGTTGCTGGTGTCTGATCACACAATATGCATGTATAGGGCACTCATATTGTGGCAAGTGTCTCACTTTTGACACGTCAAATCTCAAAGATACTATCTATAACCAGTAACTGCAAGAACCAGAGTTGCTAGAGATCTCCGTGGACTTTTGCTGCTGCCCCCATAGTATTCTCCTTGGTCAGACCAACGGTCGGCAGGAATAAGTACCCCGACTCGGAGTTGTCCGGCTCCCATAGGCGGCACCGACCATTGAGGCTGGATAGCGTACTGGCACAGCAGACTACGATAAACTATAGGAGCGGCCGCAATGGATCTGCTGCTCAGTCGACTCCCGTCACTGAAGCCAAGCCTCGCGTCGACCAAATTTGCTGGTAGGCAAGGCCAGCCAGCCATGGTGGGACGGGTGGGCATTTGCTGGGTCGAGGTTACGGTGTATCCGACGATTTTCTGCGACGCATAATCAAACAACGGCTATTTGATGATCAAGGATCCGATCCGTTCCAAAACAACGGTGACAAAGCCGTTTAAGCTGCTGGCAGCGGGTGCACCCGGTTGCACGTGCAACTGATCAGTCGACCGTCGGTCGTGCCACGACCGCCTGAGTGCGGTAGTGAAGCTGGAGCCCTTGACGACCACCCTCAGATATCGGCTAGACGAACCGGGCAAGTTTCCACACACGTGTACGCGTTGTGGATGCACATCACATGTCAAAGCGAGGTCTTTCATCCTACTGTCATCTTTCATCCTACTGTCATTATCACCAGATGACACCACAGGGTTTTGATGGCCCATCCCGGATGCCGTCGGGGCTAATACAACTCAACAATATTTGGAAAAGCAAATGATGTCAGAGCCTAATGCAATTTCAGCAGCAGACCACTCGTCACCACACCATCACCAGCCATCAAGCTGACATGTACCAATATCAAATTTACGAATGCTGGAACACATGCATTAAAGCAAGTAGATTCCCAGACTTCAAGTTCACTGTCCAAGCCACCAGGCCCAATTGTAAAGTTAGGATCCTAGGAGCACATGTGAAAAGTGAGATCCCACATGTAGCTGCTGTACAGCTCACTAAGTATACACCCGACAAAATGCAAAGTCTTTGGCCAGGTTCTGGCCGAAAATGTAATCACAGATAGGTGTACACAGAAATGTGTGACATGGTTTAAGCTCAAGCTTATAGAAGTCAACTAATCAACTTTCTGAGAAACCCCTGGTAGTGAACTCATGGACTTAGGAAACCCCAAGGCCCCATATTAAAAGCCTTCTGATGCGTCATGCACAAACCCACTGGGTGGTACTTTTGGAAAGTACAGTACTCTATACTCTACCCCCGTGCAAAATTCGCATTTGGGGTGTTGCTGAAGCCAGCAGTGGTGTTCTGCAGCAGTCAATCCTGAAGTTCCTGCCTATTCATAGGCCATAGCAACTCTTCAATCGTGGAAGGGTCGGTGCATCGAAGAGACCTGGCACAGTGTGCCAAGTTGCAGGGGTGTGTGTGTCATCATCCAGGCTGAAAGTGTCTCAAGCTGTGCTGTGCGGCAGCTGGTGCTTGCCAAAGCTGCACTGAATGCAGCTCGTCACACCCCATTCTGCTGGTGGTTGTGGCCTTCTGGTGCTGCTTCTTCCAGGTACTGCTGATAACCATCAACAGGTTCCAATAAAGACAGGGTGCTGCTGCTGCGGGCGGCTTCTGCAGAACAAAGGAACACAGGCACTGGATGTTAGTGACAGCAGCGAATGCAGAGCGTCACGATTACAGTAGAGGGTCCAGTCAGGAGACAATGATCCAGGCTACATACTACATAGCCTAGATCACAGTGGGAACAAGCACCTGGTAATTGTGCACACTACGGGGCATGAACAAGCACCAGATGTATGTGCATAATATGGGGCTTCATTATAACAATAGTTTCAATAATTTCATATAAGCCAAAACCACTAAAGGGCGTAATACCACTGGCAGTTGAAATGTAGCCGATGGTTTTATTCCTATGCTATGTATAATCTGTAGACAGCTGTCCAATACTGATCGTGTGGAAGCTTGTATGGAGAGCAGAGTCAGGCTGAGTACTGCTATTGCAGATGCAGGTGCTGTCATGCACAGCTGTCATGGCTGTACATAGCCTATGGAGTGGCACAAAGTTGCCTCATAACTAGTACTAGTCACGGGCCAGCACAAGCCTACCCTGTCACTGAGCCAGCACAAGTGCAGGTGCACAGACGGTGTGACTGCTGCATCCCACAGTGCAAACAGACAAAGCACGTAATTGACAGCAGCAGAGTAGGGCTCCGGTTTAGCTGTCTGCACACCGGGAGGGAGGGTGTGGCCCGCTGCCGTACGATATGCAAGTCACTCTACATGTCTTGTGGGCGTCGGTCATTCATGACTGAGCTATACAGCTCAGCCTGGGAGTGTATCCATGCATTGATGTAGGAGTGACCTCCTCAGGCATTACTGTTTGTACACTTCAGGGTGGGATATACCGTTTGCATCACACAAGTGGATTAGTTTCAAGATGTCAATCTTACCAGTCGTAACTACGCTGCAGGTGCCATCAGGCTCCATAATCATTGCGTAAATGTCCTCAAGACTGGCAAGGCCCTTCTTGCGCAGCTCTGATTGCACTTTGTCCTGTCTCATGAACAGCTTACGTAGTTGAGGCTGAAGCATATGGCCTGCAACAATACGGCAGCCAGCAGATGAGTAATAATGGTGGGAGTGGGAAGTTGGAGACAAATATGCAAGTTGGACTGGGTCCTAGGTTTTCAGTTTGTGGATTCCCTGCATGAATTTGCACAAGTCTACTTTCACAACACAACTAAACGGGGTCCTCTCTGGTCAGCGGGTAATGTCTTGTAACGGCTGCTGTGCTGCTGACTAGTAGACAGACTGCTCACTGCGTAGCCCATTCCAAGTTGCCAAGGTGCATCAAGTGCTGCAGCGCTGCAGCCGGCACGTCAAGTGTTCAATGCTGAGCAACGGAACAAGGCAGTCTTGCTGCACTGGATGCAGCTTGCATACTGTAGTTGTCATCCAATTCTATCAGGCTGCTGATGTCGATTTGATCCATTTTGAAGGTGACTGGACCCCCAAAGCAGTGCCAGGCTGGCAAAGCCGCTTCAACTCTGCTAGGCTTGTGGGTGTTTCCACGCACTATGGGTTTAATCTGCTGTGGCATACCTCTAGCCACCAGTAAAGTTGGCTTAGCAGTAATGCTATGCTGTGGCAGCACCCCGTAAAAGTAGAGCATGTTGAGCAGGAGACTCAGGACGTTGAGGATTGTGACGCCAACAACTGCTGTCACCAGGGGGGTGCTTGCCCTGAGTGGTGCTGTCGTTATGAAAGCTCCCAATCCAAAAGTGATGATCTTATTGAGTACCGAAGAGTCATTGATTCCGCGTACACTCGTAATGCGTTGCAGCACCAAAAGGTACACCACAAGAATGGGCATTAAAATGGCAGTCCTGACTACTGTGAACTCAGTGTAGAAGATAGACCGCCAAAGGCTTGAATCAACATAATCCTGCTGCCAAGCTGACATAATGATGGCCTATTCCCAATGAAATGACAGTTGCTGCCGTATACGTATGCACCGACAGCAGCAGCACCAGCAGCAGTGTGTGTTGGCGGGCCGGGCGATCAAATGCAATTTGTACGTGTGACTGATTGGGACTCTCTTGGTCGCTTGTGCCTCAGGGGCATTAGATTTGGACTTCACGTCTGACTCAACGCCTTCGCATAGGGAAGGTGTGAGTTCGTAGAACAAGTCACCCCGCGTCAGAGGGCTTTGGGAAGTCGAGATGCATCGCCTTGGATCGGTATTTCTCGACAGAATCTTCCATACTGCAATAACATCTAGTTCTTTGATGCACTTGCAGCTTTAAGGCATGAAAGCGCCATCACGGGGCTGTGAGCTCGCAGTACAGGTCACAGCGCGTCAGAGCTCATAACACGTGCTTGGGCCCTGCTACTTGCTCTTGTTGAGAGACCGATCTCTTGCAAGTCTACATAGACACGAAGGCGCAGAGGTTTCCCAGAATCAATCGAGCTCGTGATCAGGAGCTCATTAATCAATCAGCTGCAGCTCCGGCTATCAGTGCTTGCAGACACACTCACAGCGAACACCGGCCACGATGGGTTCTACCATGTCTGACCTTGCTTCGACTGTTCCACCAGGAGACCTAGAAAACATCACTCCACGCTCCGTATCATGGGCTTCCGAGGCTGGCTACATCTTGTACTGGATCATCTTCGGCATCATGGCTGGTGCGCTGGTGTTGTTCTCCTTGATGACGTTCAGGCATCCTCAACAAGACAGAAAACATGGATGTAAGAATGTCCTTCACCCATAGCAGTCCATCTTGTTGGCTCACATGCTGGGGCCCAACCTGCAGTGGCAGCCCTGGCATTGACCATGTTCATGGACAGGATAATGGCATAATATAATTCAGCACCACCACAGGTCCTATAAGCAGTCACCCCAGGGACGATATAAGCAGTCACCCCAGGGACGATTGATAGCAGTTGGCAGCTGACATACTGGCAAAGACGCCTGACAATTTTGTAGACCACATCTGTCATGTCACGACGCAGCAGATCAAGTTCTGCCCAGGGCTGGCCATCCCCAGCCTCTCTCTGAAGAGGCTACTTGTTTTACTTGTATTGCAGACCTGGCGATGGCGATTGTTGGTGTTGCAATGAGCGCATATTTCTCCATGGTACGCATGGCACAGGTTGATAAGTTGGAAGCTGTCACCCCTCGCCTGAGTTCAGCTTACTGCAGATTGCCGCCATTGAACCTTACCTAAGTAGCCTATTTGCCCGAGCAAGGCTTGCTCGGTAATGGGAATCTCCAGGCTTCGATGCAGCTCAGATTTGCATGGCTCTGGTGTGTGGCAGTGAACACGTATCTGTGTTATCAAAAGGGTTCAACTCTCTACGGAATTACCTTATAAGCAACTGCCGAAGGGAGTCCCAGTCTGGCCCTCAATCACCAGCGTGTAAAGCATCTATGGCAGAGTCTAAGAGCCGACTTGTGGTCACCAGGAGTGCCTGACAAGTGATGTGCGTTGCTGCACTGCAGGCAGCTCACGGAGGCGACAGTATCATCCCCCTGTACTGGGACCTCTCAGGCGGAAGAGATGTCTTTTATGCAAGATACATTGACTGGTTTGTGACGGTAGGTTGTGCTTACAGCTATGTTTCTGTGTATGATTGTAGCGTAGAGTTGAACTGTACCACAGATGATGGCAGGCTGTACAGAGCTGCAGCACCATTGAAGCCTTTGATTGCCATTTGAAGGCAATATCATTACTGCTACGATGGCACTTGCATTGGCACAAGAATCTGCATGTCTTGACTGTTATGTCAATCATTTGTATTAATCTTGCAGCCTCAGGCTTGCCGGGCATGTTATAGCAGTGGCAGACCCTCAGGTGGACTCAGGGCCAGGATTTAAACCAACAACACACTTCATATGTTGCTGTTTGTGCTGTGTGCAGACGCCACTCCTGTTGTTGGAAGTTCTGCTCCTGGCCTCCGTCCCTGTTGGCACTGCCCTGTGGGTGATGTTTGCTGATATTGCCATGATCCTGTTTGGTCTGTTTGGAGCCATCACAGATCACTACTACAGGTATGATGCCGCTTGATAGAAGACCCGGTCTTCTAAGTGACACGTACTTAGTTGGTGAAACACCACCATATTGGTAGATGCACAGTACCCAGTGCAGAGTGCACATGCGGTTCATCTGCCAGTACCACTCGTCAGTGACAAATTAATCCCAAAGCATGGCACTGTTGGTCAATCCCAAACATGTTCTGTGAGCCTTTGATATCGTCCAATAATGTGTTTGGGAGCGAGGTTTTTTTTACAGCAGGGTGCCTTCATGGTGACAGCCTTTGCCAAGCACTGATGCCTTCTTGTGCACATGCAGGTGGGGCTACTATGGCATCGGCTGTGCCTGGATGTTTGTTGTGTTCTGGGGACTTCTTGTCACAGGTGAGGGCCAGCAGAGTGTTGGTTGCTGTTTGACAGCATCAAGCATGACAGTTGAACTGATTTGAGCAAACTAGTCTGAGCAACCGCACCATGGTGCAGTATTCACCCAACTCCAAGTCCAGCCAAGCCCGCTCCAAGTCCAGCCAAGCCTGTAGGAGGCTCGTAGTTTCCTCCGCAGTGTGCCTTGGCCACGAGAATGCTAATCATTGCAACAGTATTGCACCAAGCGGCTGTTGCTGCATTTATATCATAGCACCAGTCTTGATTCAAGCTGCTGACCTGACTGTCCCTTGCTGTTCTTGTCTGTGCTTCTTTACCATGTATGGTCTTCACCAGGGCCCCGTTATGCCTTCGCACGTGGCACGGGCAAATTGTACATATTTTTCGCCACATACCTGGTCATCCTGTGGTGTCTCTATCCTGTGGTGTGGGGTCTGGCTGAAGGGTCCAACACCATCTCTGTTACTGCTGAGGTGAGATAGCTGTAGTTCTGAACGTCCTGCCCATCAGGATGCAAGCATACGGCTGAGGATGACTCCATCATCCTCAGCAGCAGCACTGGCCAGGATGCAATGACACCGCTCTGAGCTGATGCAACAAGATGGCTTGTGGGTTTCATGTAGTGGCGGTGCAGCAGAGCCCGCGCGTGTGAGTACACAATTCCAGCACGGTGCAGCATGAGCTGACAAGGCTGCAGCTGCAGCCTGCAAACAGAAAAAACCTTCTTTGGCTACTATGTAGTGACTAGCCTAAACAAGTGGCTTGGGCTGAGTCGCAGATTGCTTGTTATGGAGGCCTGGACGTCACAGCCAAAGCTATCTTTGGGTTCCTGTTCCTGGTGGCACATGAGAGGAGCATCAAGCACACGCTCAAAGCAGAGAGGGAGAGGTGAATCAACCTGCTGGCGCTGTTGTTTATGATGCAAGCTGTGCGAGATGATGAGCTCTCTGCTATTAGTATTTCATAGCACTTTTTATGTTAGTTGTAGCAGAAAGCAATAGGCTTCAGCATTGGCAGCGTCTCAACAGACCTCATACCGGCATCTCTAGTGGCATGATCAGATCACGCTGTTGCATATGGTGTTCCTTTGCAAGGGGGCCATTCCGCGTGTCTCAAGGACTGCTAGCGACATATCAGTTGCTGCAAGCTGCCACCCTCTGGTTTGCACTTGTTGCAGGGGTTTATATGATTTGTCCCTACTGGCAGCCCCCATCACCTCCCCCCTGCAACCCGTGAGCACCAGGCTCAACAAACGTGCTGGCGCCAGGCAGGACTGGCCAGGTGATGGAGCCCCAGCTGGGGACCATCAGATCAATGCCTCACATGTTGCCATCAACACAATGGACGACCATGGACATGCAGTCCACAGCACTGGCGCTGGCGTTGGACGGAACATCCCTGTCAGGACTGTGGCAGAAGGGGTCTAAGAGATTCACATGATCTCAGCCTGTGGCCTTTGCAGGCTGATCACCCTGAGCATAAACAGGGTCTGTCCTCTGACAGTTGAAGACTTGAAATTCCCTGCAATGCTGACAGCAAGTTGATAGCACTGCGCAGCACTACTACAAGTTGTTACTCTGCTGTTAATGTGCATGATGGCATCATGGTCATTTGTGGCCCAAGGAACCGTTCACAGGCTGTGTTCAATGTGAGTGGGGGTATGTGATTGCTTTTGGGGTCTGTACATGAAGATGACTCTGCTGCTGTACTGATTCTATAATGGACTTCTGATTGCCTGCTGTCCATCAAAGCTGTGAGGAGTACTGATTGGGGCTTTCTGCTCTGGTTTTATCATCATAAAATATGGCCCATAAGGCTGATTGGCCGATCTGGTGTCCAGTTTGAGGGACTTGAATGCATGTTGTATGCATGTTGAATGCATGTTGGATGTGGGAGTACTGCATGAAGTTGCTTGGTTCGTGAGAAACATTTGTGATGTCCTGAGTTGCGATTGCAAATTGCAAATCCATCATTCAGGCTGTCTGCATCACCAGCAGCAGGCAGTTGTGTAGTTATTATGGGGTTCCTTTTCAGGTTACTGCTCGTTCAGCACCTGCACGTGCACCGTGCAGGAACAGTGTACTTGCATGATCTGTACCCAATGGTTGGTCTCACCGCTGAATGATACCTTGACCACTGTTTTTACGTAAAAGTATACTCGGTCAATTGAAGAGGTTATATGGATATTGAATGTGCAGGTACACTGCAGGATGTTTGACAAGCTGACTATTGAGCAATGCCATTACAAATATTGTTGAGGCCCTTCATTGCTCAGCCTTAAATTGATGGTGATCGTCATCTTGTGCATGAGACTATGGCCGAAGCGCTTTGCATAGCACCCTGCCCTGTGATCAGTGCGCCAGATGGTTGCAGCATATGATTCAACAGTGTCATATGACGCATGCATGCGTGTTCAGCAATTGCCTTTTGCAAGGGAAATACCAGGACATCCCAAGAGCGGCAGAAGCTTCTGCTCTCACAGCCCGTGTTGCAGTACAAAATGTCATCATGGTACGACCACCAGGTTGGCATCCAAGTGAAATTCACGCCACCTTGGCATAAGTGTAACATGATTGTAACATCCTTTGGTTCCCTTTTTTTCAGGTAAGGATGTGATGTGGAAGGACTGTGATACTCATGAGGTTCAGGTGGACAGCCGGACAGCCGAGGCAGGCAAAAGCTTGAGCATCACACCCGGGTGGCGCCCCCCACGCATGTCAGCGCATTTGCCATTGCATCACAACTTGTTGCATGGCTCAATTTCTTTTACATCCTCGCCAGGTTGAGCGTACTGCACTTGGAAAGGTACATCTTCTGATAAAGAGTCTGTAGCAACATATTGACTAGAGCTCTGTTCCCGCCAGAAGCCTTCTGGCAGAACACTGCTTCTCACGACAAGCAGCAGCATGACCTTTGAAACAGTTGATGGAAATAAGTTTTGCAACATGCCATGGACACAACAGCTGTGGATTGCAAATCTAATTCAAACGAGCCTGCCTGCGTATGCAAAACGTTTTAGCTACTTCCTGCACGCCCAAGAGCAAGTTGATACCAGGTTCACTGGCAGCATCTGCTGATGCTCATTGTGATGCACAGTCGTAAACAGCAAGCTGCAACAAGCAAAAGCAGTCAGCGACATGTTCCACCAGACTGCTCTTAGCAAGGAGAGAAACCCGGCAACCTCAGTTGGCCATCATGTTGCAGCAGTAAGCAGTTCAATAACGCTGACAATAAAGCGATGGATCTGGCACATTCAATGTGCAATGACCGCATGCAGCTCCTCCTCCTTCAAAAGCTGGGTACTGTGAACCAGGGCAATGCATCACAACATGCCTACGCTCCTAGCAGCTGCAACGCCGATGCTACAGCAAATAGCACTTCTGAGTGGCCAGACACCATGCTACACTCCCTAGCGTCTCCTGTTTTCAGCCGCGCTAGCACAGACTCTAGAATCGGCCTCATCAACTCCTTGAACTGCTGCTGTTCAGCTGCTGATGGCAGCTGTTTGCCGGTCAGTGCTGCCTGCACCAGACTAGACAGCAGCAGCGCACAAGCCTCCTTGCCTGCCAGCAGCTCCTTCACAACCCACTTACGCTTTGTCAGGGCTCTGCAATTCATCAATGCAGCAATCAATGGGATTGGTGCCTCGACACATTGTAGCATCAACTGCCAGTCACCATAGCTGCACTGCTGTTGAGCAGTGACCACCGACATCAGGCAGCTTGTGATGGGCAGGGTTTGCTGTATACAGCAGAATGCCGTTGCTGGTTGCAGCTCAAGAGCAAGCACAACAGTATGTGAAGGGCAGGAGATCACCAAAAAATTTAAATGGCTGGCTTCCGTATCAAGGGCAAATAGTGTTCCCAATGAACCCACCTGGCCACGGTCAAGGGACTGCTCTTGACAAAATCTGGACCAGACTCCACATTGCCCTTGCCCTTGACATCATAGTAGCTGTACATTGCCAGCAGAGGGTCGGCCTCCTGCGGATTTGGATCATGTCCCCGGTGAATCGACACAGCCACGGACAGCGCGACTAGCCGCACCCTATGAACTGGTGGCAAGAACTGCAGCAGCCTCTCGAGTGCTGCAGCTCCTGCAGCACCTGCCACATCCGCCCTCAGGGTCTGCAGAATGTGCCCAGCCCCTAGAGCGCCTATTGCCTTCATCAGCGCAATGTCCAGCCAGCACCTGTCGCTCTGTTTAAGCTTGGAGTGCTGGCGCGAGCCCCCACCGTATACACCTGCTGCCTCACAGTTGCTGTACAGGTCAAGCATCAGCAGCAGGAGCTGGTGAGCAGCAGAAACCAGCTCAACTGCTGATACAGGCTGCAGTACTGTAGCGGTTGCTGTGTTGGCTGCCGCTGTTGCTGCTGCAGCTTCTGATGGTGCTGTATTACTACCAGCAGCAGCAGCTGCCGCTGCAGCTGGAGCTGTTGAGGAGGCCAGGTTATCTATAGTTGTGTCCAGACTTGTGGTCACCAGCAGCACCAAGTCTCTGACCAGCCTGTGCTTGCCTTTTCTGCCATCTGCATCATCAATCCAACCCAGTTCAACCTGCAACAGACAAAAAAGTTGACACCACAACAAGCTTATAAGTGTCAGTTTGTTGATCCCAAGCAATGGCATCAGAAGCCAGAATCACTCAAGGCAAAATACTGCTGACATCGTTTCATCATGCATGACTGTGCAGTACCCCTGTAGTGCTTGGCTGGCTTCAAGTCAGCAGTGCTGTGCAGACACAGGCGGCCCTCGCACATGTATGTTGAACCCTCATGTTGATCTCCTGTGCACCTACATCCATTATCCTGTACAGAAGGCTGTGCTGCAAAGCTGTAGCACCACGCCTGCGAATCTCATTGATTTCCTCCAAGCTGTGATCACCAACTGCAGCAGAGTGCATGTGCTGCTCAAAAACAGCCAGCCGCGTGTTGCAGTCGACTTGCAGCAGCTGCACTAGGTACAGCAGAAAGAGGGCCTTGCCCTGTGAGGCCTTTGCACCAGTGGGCTCCCTGTGAGTGATGTTACTGAAATTTTCATTGCCAGTGACCATTAGCACTGCGTTGGTGACCAGAGACTGGAATAGTTCAAATGCTGCTGCAGACGCGAATGCCTGCTGGCTGGTTGCTGCTGAATCCGTCAGCACAAGTCTGGGAATGGCCAGGGCATCCTCTGAAGGCCTCATTAGAGGATGCCAACACTCCTCGTTTACTTCTAGAATATATGGCTGCTGCCTGGATAGTGGCACTGCCTTGACTGGAGGATGCCGCAGCAGGTTTTTCAGCAGCAGCTGGTGTGCTCTGAGAGACAGCAAAGGGTCTAGGTGCAGACTGTGGTTGAGCATTATGCTCACAAGCTTCTCCTGCAGGCTGCACTGCAGTGCTACCTCAGTCCCTGCCCAGGCAGCTGTACTCTCTGTGCAGTACGCTGCCTTTTTCTGCCAGCGCGATGCAACTAAAGCTGCTGCATGGACTGCTGTGGGGTCGTCAAGGTCCAGGCTGGCAGCAGCTGAGGGTGGGTCTGTGGTCACCGATGATGTAACTGCTGCTCCTGACACTGCCATGGTTCTGTTGCCTGCTGCCCGCTTCAACTGAACTTCCTTGCTGTCACGTTCTACAGCATAGCTGCCATAAACCTTGATCAGTTCCTCTGTGTAAACATCGGGGATCGTCCTGATGCTGGTCGATGTGCTTTCCACAGGGGTGGACTGCTTGACGTTCACCGTGGCTTGAGCTTTGGCAAATGAGGCGGCTATCTGCACAGCCAAGTAGGAAATGGGCGTCGTTCAACATGGACAGTTGGCAACATGCTGTGCTGCTGCAGGAGCCCTGCTGCTGGGCTGCTAGGCGGGCCCACTGCCACCTTCAGGCATCTTGTATGCTTAGCAACTTGATCATGTGTACAGCGATCAGATTAGACGAGGCTTCTGCTTGCCGTATTTACCAAATGCATGATACGCGCTCTCGCCCATGAGTTCAAACTTCATGCTCACCCCTGCCTGTCCACCCTTCCGCTTAGGAGCCATCACCAACTTAAAGACCAAATGAACTCGGCAGATTGGCAATAAGTTGTTGGTGCCGCAAGCTTCTGTTGATAGCAACAAGTGTTCAAGGTTGTGTACGCATCCCACTGTTTGAAGCCCAACGATGTATATGTTATCGGGACAAGCTGATCGTGACTTTGATGACAGATCGGTCGTCCTTGTCTGCAGGGTCCAGCTCGCCAGCAACAACCCATGAAGTCTCACTTGCGATACTGCGCATTCTAATAATAATAATGGCGTTCAGGTGATAACTACTGACATTGACACAAGATTCACTGCCGATCAGCACAGCTCGTAACACAGCAGTACTGTTTGACCACATGTACAATGCGAATTGAAGGGGCTTCCTGCTGCACGGCTACTGGGAGCACCCCGAGCCGCTTCTGCACCCACACAAAGTAGCTTGTTGACAAAGTGCAGGTTGCAACAGTCGTCAAACAGCATGAAGGCCAGCTGCTGAACTAGGCTGGTGCACTAAGTGAAATATGGCTCCTAAACCAGCTGGGAAGGCTGCCAAAGGGGCCCCTATACCGATAGAGCCGGATCCTGCTGCATCTGTGAGTTACTTTTCTACTAGGCTTGCGTATGACTCGAATGATGCAGTGCTGCTGCATCCAGCTTGCCATCCCTTGCAGCTGAGGCGCTTGAGTGTTTGTATGCAGCTTCCATCGGATCTGCCTGCGGAGTGCCCCTTTAAGTACACCTGGCATGCAGCAGTATGCCTGGTGCAAGTAGCCGATGGCATCAGCATGCCAGCAATCAGAGAGGCGTTCAAGCAGCTACAGGTTCTGCAGCAGCTGGTCATCTCGGACCTTGCAGCGCGGCTTGATCCAGCAGATCCATTGGCGGCGGAGATAGCGGCAGCTGAAACGGGAAGCTCCGCACCTCATGCTGGTGGAGGCTTAGATGGTGGAAGGTGCGCTGAGGTAGCCCGACCCTCGCCAAGTAGGCACACATCTAGATGGCCATTTGACTACTGCAGGTGGCATGCAGCTGTATGTCATGTATCTCCGGGGGCACACTGAGCATGAGGAATGTTCTGCCTGCATTTGATGCTGCTGTCTGCAGCATGGCTCCAGTATTGGCAGGCAAGTTGCTGCAGCAAAGGTTCAAACGTGACCAAGGATTATCCTGGAAATTTGAGCTGGTCAGACGACGTGAAGCGCTGGCCAGAGCAGCTGCAGATGCCAAAGTGAGAAGTCTGCTTGTAAAGTGACTGCATACCTCAACTGCAGTGCCAGTGTGCATCAGCCAGTGTAGCAATCTGCCATAATCTGCCTGTCCAGACAAAGGCCCGCACATCCCACCATACGCTGTCGCTTCATAATATTTGCAGGCGGCAGCAGATGCAGCAGAAGCAGCTGCACAAGCTGAAGCAGAAGCCAGGGATAAGCTCTGCACTATCAAGGCCAGCTTGCCACAACCGCAGCTTATTTCAGTGCCTCCTCCTGACTCTGCTGAGTCAGGTCCCATCAACACAGACAGTGTTGAAGCAAATGGTCAGCAGGTAGAGGTACAAGAACTGCAGTATGTGCAGCCTGACTTATCCCGCACACAGAAGCGGGTGTTGGCTGACAGCGAAGCTGAACTAGCAGCAGCTGTGAGCAGAGCGGCAACTCTGGTGCAGGCAGCTGCAGTTGCAGGTGAGGCTCTGTCCTGAGAGTGGCAGCTGTTGTGAGCTTTGAATGCAGGTC
Source organism: Coelastrella sp. MACC-549 (assembly GCA_018290735.1). NCBI lineage: Eukaryota > Viridiplantae > Chlorophyta > Chlorophyceae > Sphaeropleales > Scenedesmaceae > Coelastrella > Coelastrella sp. MACC-549. The sequence continues at coordinate 108,830 of JABEVS010000121.1, forward strand.
AGGGACAAACCCATCTGCACGCATACGATATGCTGCCCTAAAGCACTTGATGCTGTCCCAAACCTGAAAAGTATTTTGCATCAAAATATGGCACCACGAGCTGTAGCCTTTGCAACACCTTCGGCTGAATCATCACCTGTAGCCAAGTGCATGTGCCCTTCTTGCTCCTACTGCTGCAGAGAAGTCATCTACTGATGTGCAGCAGGCTATGCACAGACCTTACAGCCATTACGAGGCATACTGGGTTGAAGGGCTACCTACTACAGCAGCTGGCATTGCAGCAGCAGTGGATGCTGGTATCCCTGTGCGAGCAGTTGTGTGGTTGCACCATTCCCAGCAGACAGCAGCAGTTCCTGACCAATTGGTTGCTGCAGCAGGCAGCAAGTGCACCTGGCCAGAGGAGCTTGCAAAGCTGCAGGCTTCCATGTCAACTGCTGCATGGAATTCCGCCCTGGTGAGCTTGGTCTTACTGCCGGTTTCTGTGAATGACTGCGACTCCCCCTTCACCAATGTGCCACCAGCTGGCACTGTAGCAAACCCACCTTGGGCTGCGGCCTCCAGTGCAGCTGCAGCACTGAAGGCCGCCATGGCAGCTTCTGCAGCAGCAGATGCAAAGCCACCAGCATCAGCAGGAGGCAAAGCAGTTCAAGGGGCCAGAGTAAACAGCTGTACTCCTGCATCAGCAAAACCAGCAAACACTGCTTCGGGCAACACTTCTGTGGGTGGTGCTGCTGCTGCTGCCACCAATACAGCAGCAACAGGTCCAGAGGAGGTCGCTGGGTGCAAGGAACTTGCCAGGGCTTTGCTTACTGTTCGTGATCAAGCTAGGGTTTATGACCAGTGGAGGGCATCAGTGCGTGTGTATCAGATGCCCAAACCTCAACTAGGGGCCTGCAGCATGAGCTGCTATGAGAGGTTGCTCAGCACTGTGCCCCCTGAACGTCAGAATGTCCCTGTGGTCCTGCATGCACTGCTAGAGCAGGTGAGGCCCAGCAGTGACGCTGGCAGCCAGCTGATTCACAGAGCTGCTGAGACTCCTGACACCATTCCGCTCTCTACACCAGTATATCATCTGAGAATCTCATGGTTGAAGGGGGGGGGGGTGCTGCCTTCTGTTTGCAGCCTATGTTCAGCAGACCGCATGCGAGGAAGCCCATTGTTGGCTATCTATGCCGGAGAACTGCCTCAATTATTGCCTGGTGCCACAACCTCTGTTTAGCAAGGCCCCACATCTATTGCCTCATCATTGCAGGTATGTCACACCTGTTTGGAGGATGCCGGCATGAACCAACAGGAGTTGCAGCAGGTGCTAGCAATGTCAGAAGCTGAGAAGGCAATAGAAGCTGCTTTTGACCAGCTGATAACAGCAGACAAGAAGTTGCTGGATGCACCTGTAGTGTCATCAGGGGGTCTCACTGTGCTATATGAGGTAAGCCCTGGTCACAGCAGATGATGAAGGACCAGGAATCAATCCCTTCTGATGCCAACAGTGTTGAAAACTGTCTGCGCATGCTGTTCATCATGCCATTGCAGTCTCATGGGCTGAGGGTCCCATGTGACCTGCATACATACGTGTGATAAAGTTCTTAACCGCCACAATGCACTATCACTCGGGTCAGTGGGGTCTTTGCGTGAGAACCAGTGGCTGTGGCGAGTGCTGCAGGGTGATGAGCTGGGTGCAGCTGCTTGTGGCCTCACAACAGGCTATGTGCACCGCAAAGCAGCACTGGGTGTCCAGAGCGATGCCGCTTCAGTGCTGGCCGAGCCCAGTAGTACAATCAGCAGGGACCAAGCAGGCATGGCAGTTATGTCTGATGTGACAAGGGGCTTATTGGAAGCAGACGTTGATGCAGTGGAGCAGCACATGTTGCAGCTGTTGCAGTTTCCAGGGCTCTTGTGTGCTGCTGAGCAAGGGCATGAAGGGCTGCAAGTCGATGAGGAGTCTCAGCGCAAGAGAGCACTCCATTGTGCACTGCTGCAGGTATCCGGTGGGGAGCTCAGAAACCTAACAGCAGTGATTGTCTAGCAGCACCCAGCTAATGAGATCGATATTTCTATACCAGCTGGGCTGTGCACTTTCCCAGAAACTGCTGCATGTCTGTTGATGAAGGTGTGGATGAATGCGGCCAGTAATTGGCCACTCTTGTGTGTTGCAGGTCCATAGCGACGACCTGCCAGTGGCTACCCTGGAGCGGTATCAGATTCTGCAAGCGGCAGCTGCTATGCTGCCAGCTGGAGTGCAATCTGCTCATGCAGAAGCACTGCAACAAAGGCATTACCAGGAGTACTTAGAGCCTTATGTGCTGAAACAGGTGTGCCCAACTGCATGATAGCTGCCTGTGACAACTGCAGCAACTTGACTGGCCAAGATCAGCCCTGCATAAGGGTTGCAGCTGGCTGTGTGTCCATTATCTTGGGCTGAGCCATGACCGTGGCTGGGACATGACATTCTCAGCAGAGGTGTTTGCTGTTCAGGGATCACAGCTGCGTGTTGGCTGCAGTTTGTGAGTGGCAGAAATGAATGGCATGCAGGTGCTGCTGAATGCCAGCTTGAGCTACCCCAGCGTGGCAGCCAGGACCTGGGAAGACACAGCAGAGGAGCTGCTCATATTCTTTGCTGGTGAAGAGACTGACAGATACTGCACACGCAGCATGCCACACATCAAGACGTTCCAGCAGTACTGGGAGCAGATGTTGGCTCAGAACTGCATACTGCCTGATCTGAGCCCACAGGTGAGCACTGACAGTGGAGGGCGTGCTGCCAGCTGTGGTCTCATCTATTTGGTCCACATACATTCCTCATACTGCACTGTGCTGTACCAGAAACCCCTGCTGTTGCCACTTGATTCTGCCATATGTGTTCTTGACCATCCATCACCCTGCCATTTTGCTGTTGAGATGCTGCACTCTGGCCCCTGATCACCTGTGCATGCCTATCAGGTATACGAGATGTCAGCAGAGGCATCCACACAGCATTGGCAGCAGCAGTTGCTCTACACCAGTACTGGAGCCATTGTCACCAGAGGGTCTGAGGGTCAGCTGGCATACCATCTCAGCGGCAACGCACTGCGGCTGTTGCCTGACAGTGCTAATGGTTCCTATGAGATAGTGGCAAACCTGGAAGGTGGTGCAGTGGTTTCAGCATGCTGCACACATTCCTGCATGGTTGGTAGGGCTGCGATGGAGCCGTTGGTAACAGCAACAGCAGCTGAGGAACCTGCTCCCATTGTTGAGGTGGAACCACCTGTAGCTCTGAAGAAGGGTGCCTCACATGCTGCAAGGAAGAGCAGCACTGGTACAAGGCCAGACAGCGCAAGTGAAAAAGCTGGCCGTAAGACTGCAACCACAGACACAGCAGCAGCTGCAACTGCTGCCAGCAACTCAGTGCCTCAAGCACAGTCCGTGGGAGCAGCAGGTTTGGACAGCCAGGCTGGTGTGTCAGCAGCTGCTAGCACAGCAGTGCAGAATGCATGCTGTAACACATGCAGTGCATGGCCAAGTACTGCAGCTTCAGCCATGTCAACTGCTGTCAGGGTTTGCACCCCACATGGGTTGATGATTGAGGTTAACACCGATGGAAGAGTGCTGATGGCTCCAGTGACTGCTCCACGAGTTAAAGTATGTCGTTGTTGACTCATGCCTTCTGTTGATAGGTTTATCATGACTACTGCATGGTCATCAAACACCTGGGCCCAGCCAGCACTGCTTACCCCTCCTGCTGTGTGCCCCATCTCTTGCTGCCCCGCTAGTAAAACTGGCAGGGTGATTGCTGACTATTACTCAGTGGCAAACCTGTTTGTCTGTATCCCATACACTGCTGTGTTGCACCAAACTGCAATGTGCAGACGCTGGAGTCAACTGGGGTGGATGTGCTTGGTGCACCGATAGCAGCTGGACAGCTAAATGCCAGTCTGGTGGATGGTCCATTTGAATGGCATGCACTGTTGCCAGATGGCACCCTTCTAAAAGCAGCGGCTACGTCAGAGGGGCCAGCACAGGCAGCCTTAGCAGATGGGCAAGTGGTGGTCATGCACCCAGATGGCAGCAGCAGCAAACAGCAACAAGGCACTGTAGAGCTTGCAGATGGCAGCAGCATAACCGCTGCTGGCTGGCTGCACGTTGGCGTTGGAGGCAGATTAAGTTGGGTGATTGACGCCAATGCCTTGGAAGGTCTGAAGGCAGCAGCAGCAGAAGCAGCAGCCCATGTAGCAGCTGCAGCCGAGGCGGCAGCAGCCGCTGCAGCGGCAGAGGCTGTGGCAGCCGAAGCTGCAGCAGCTGGCAAAAAGGGAGGGGCCAAGGGCGCAGACAAGCGGCCACTAGACAAGCAGAAGAGTGTCAGCCCAGCAGCAAGTGCACCAGGATCAGATAATGCTGCTGCAGGTGCAGGTGGTTCTGCATCAGGAGAAGGAGGTATTGCTGCAGCCCCTTGTGCTATGCATGAGATGCTAGCAGAGCTGGAGCACATGATACCACAAGACAAGGGCAGCATCAGAGCAGCAAGACTGACAGACCCAGATACCCAGGCAACTGTGGTGACTCGTGAAGATCACTTGCTGGTGGTCAACTATGTTGATGGCAGCAGACTTCTGCAGGTAATCCTGCCAAGCTGCTGCGCGTGCTAGAGGTGGATTGGTCTTATCATTGATGGGGGCCCGCCCGCAGTGCATCGATCTCTTTAGTATTGCTCCAGGCTATGAGTAGTCTGTTGATGTGCTTGCAGGCTCTGAAAAGCATTCTAGTATTTTTCTGGGGCCAATCAATCCAGCAGGCTTATGCACTGTGCTGTCTGCGTGCAACACAACAGGATGCTGAGGGTTGCAGGGTCAGCTTTGTCAATGGAGGTTGGACGTTTGAGGCATCATCACTGCCGCTGGTCCGAGGAGATGAGCTTGGCGTAGCAGTGGCTATCAGCTCAGGTATAGGCTGAAAAGGAATGACTGCTGCAAATGTTTCAGCTGACCCTTCATGCCGCCTACAACTCATAAACCTAGGCATCTGCGACCTGGGTTCTTACATATACTCCCAACACCGTACAGCAGCACAGCTATCTTCCTGCTTTGTAAGGCTTATTCAACAAGCCAACTGGCAGTTGCAGCATAGTTGTAGCAGCTTGCTTTGATGTGGCAGTATCATAAATCATACAGTGGATATTTGCAGGAGCCATCCTTCAATGGAATGCCCTGACCAAGTGCATAACCCTGCGCCATGCATCTACGGATGCAACGCTGGTTGCCACTCCATGTGGCCGCTTGGCTTTCGGCACCCAACAGCCCCAGGAGAACCTGGAGTTGTTTGCTGATTTGGCATCACCACAGCACCAAGAGCAACCAGAGGATGTACCGGCAACTACAGCCAGCAGCAATGCCAACAACACGATTGCAGCGACTGCTGTTGGTGGAGGTGACTCTCCTGCAGCAGATCCTGCAGAGGCCGCAACAGCACGTGGGACAGAGCAATTGGCAGCTGTCCTGCCATTGCAAGATATTTGCAGTGTGCAGGAATGTTGGGGCATCCTGGCTGTAGACCTGTGTACAGGGGAGGCTGTTTTACACGAAGATGGTGGCTGCAGGCTGCACATGGGACCAGGTGAACAGCTTGCCGGTGCAGATTTTCTATGCTTTGTCTTGTGTGTGACTGCTCTTGTGGTGATGATTTGTACCTGCTGTTGTAAAAGTTGTGTTTGGTGATAGCCCAGTTGGTTGTTGTGAGGGGAGACATCCAGCATTCTGCAACAGGATCACTGAGTTGCCAATTATTGTAGCATGTGTCTCAAGCATGCTCTGAGCTGAGCATTTGATGCACTGTGACCTCAGGCATGGATCTCAGAGTGTGGCGCAATGATCATCTGGCTGAGGAGGCCATGGCAAATGAGCAACAGGATCATGCTCCGGTGCCTGAGGTTGGCATATCAGATGCAACAACAGCTGAGGCTGATGGTACCAGGCAACGACATTTGTCCGGGCCAGTCAGCACTGCACGCCCTGCTTCAGCACTGGCTGTGGCTGGCGAGGTTTGTGAAAGGGCCCCGTCACCACCAACAGCTGCAGGCACACAGCAAGGTAGCAATGATATATTTGATGACGAGCTTGATGAGGAAAGGTCTGCAAGACTGGCTGCAGAGGCAGCTTGTGCTGCTGCCGCTGCTGCAAAAGCTGCAGCAGCTGCAGCAGCAGCTGAGGCAGCTGCTGCCTCAGCAGCAGCTGCAAAGCTCCCAACTCCTGTTGCTGCTGGCGTAAAGCCTCGCTTATTTGTTGCAAACTGCAAGAGTGGTGCAGGCTATGAGGTTTTAGACAATGAGCTTGTCACCAGATACATCAAGCAGCGACTGTTGCTGCAAGGATGCAAGCACAAGCAGCAGGCAGCATTGGGTGCAGCAGAACATGGTACGCAGTGCCACTCATTCTTGACCTCTTACAGTGCAAAGAAAGCAGCACTGGAGCCATTAGAGTTGGCTGAGCCAGCTGCAGCTGTTGCAGTACAGCTGGATGCAGCAAGCAACCTCCTCAGCCTCAGGAGGACGGATGTGTTCATTCCTGCAGAGTCTGTGCAGCAGGTCAAGCATGGGCTCAAGCTACCCAGGATAAGTGCGCTGAACCCGGGGTACGCCATTGCTGGTGGAGTAGCAAACTGCTCAATCAGAAAGGGCAGCTCACCAGCAACAAGGCCTGCAGGAGCAGCACAGGAAGGCAGCAACCTTGAGCAAGTCGTAGTGGTAAGAGAATTTTTGGAGCTCCCAAGAATGGATGCTGAAGTTCAGGCCAAAGCCCAGGGGGTACTGGGTGCTTTTGCTGAGTGGAAGCAGCAGCAAGATGCAGTGCTTGCTGGCAGGTCACCGCCAGAAGACCCCAGGAGTGAACAGCTACAGCAGGACGCTGCTCAAGTGGCTGCAATGCTGAGTGTAAGTCCCTGGTGTGTGCCAGAGACAGCATCGCCAGTTGTCCAAGGCGTTGACTCCTGTATGCCAGCAACAGCATGTCGCATCTTATGCTGCTCTGAGCTTGAATTTGCATGCTCAATCACTCACTGTTTTTACTGCAGGTTGCCACGTTCCAGGCCATGCCATCTGCTGGCCACTTGGAGGTTGTTCATGACCAGATCATGGCAGAGCAGGCAGCTGTGGCAGGTGCAAAACAACAGGAAGTTGAAGAGACACAGGCAAGGGCTGCAGCTGAAGCAGCAGCCAAGCGTAAATCGTACAAGTAAGCATGCAATCATGCACACAGGCAGCTTGCTTCATACCATGGTGTAAGTGATGCAGTCCGCAGCACAGAATTAGTCTGCAAGCCTCCTCTGGCAGGAACATAGCACCATATGCATAGCATATTACACCACACTGTGGCCCATCCAGTTGCATTCACCCAGTAACAAGGCATTTCCATGGCTATTTTGATTTCATGGCTCCTTTGTTGCAGACCCTGGGTGAAGAAGCCAGGTCCTTATGACCACTGCCCTCAGAAGCCTGAGCCTGGCAAGACTCTCAAGTACTTTGCTGCAGAGGAGGGCTTGACAGCTGCAGCAGCTGACCCCTTGCTGCAAGGGGCCAAGATCACCCGGCATGACCTTCCACCTGCCAAGCCAGTGCAACCAGCTTCTGCAGGTCATAATGGCCCATTGTTGGTGAAGTGTGCTTTGCCTGGCATGGTTGAGTGCATGAAATCGCTCTAGCCAAGGCTGCCCAGCATCTGTCTGCCAAAGTACTGCAGCAAAGCTCAGCCGTGCACCTGTGGCATGAAGGCGTTGAGTATTGGGTGCTTGATGCACAACGGCCATTGCTGTTTGAGCTTTCATGCCTGGCAAAGTGTCGCGCACAGACTGATGATTCGAATATTGCGGCTGCAGGCATGCAACAGAAGCCTGGTGTATACCTGAGCGGCAGCACTACTCTGGCAACAGTGGATGCCCATGGCCACACAGCTGAGTCTGCTGCTTTGGGTTCTACTGGTAATCTCCAGGGGCCGAGTGGCCTCAGGAAAGCAGTCAAGTCCCCTCATGATCGCAGGGACCCTGGAGCACAAGCAACTGTCAAACTGGGACCTGTTCATGCTTCACCTCTCATGTATGCCGGCAAACCTGCCACCCTAGGTGGTCCAGTGGTGGATGCTATTGCTGCTGCAACTGCTGCGGCAACAGCACACCTCAGGCAGCAGCAGTCAGGCACTACAGAGGGCCAGGCTGATGCTGCCGCCAGGATCATAATGAAGGATGCAGGAGGCTTGTTAAGCAGCAGTGCAGGCACAGAGCTTGAGCAGCTAGCTGGCCGCCAGAGCAGTGGCAGCAACGGGTTTGGTGTAAGCTTGAACAGCCATGTTTTTGATGTGTATGGCCAGCCCAGGCTTTGTCAGCCGTCACTACCAGCATCACACTTCAAGGTGGGAGGAGCCGTCACCCCTGAGGTGCACCTGATCACCCAGAAGTGACTTTACCAATGGGTTCTCTTTACTTCAACCACTTGATGCGACACCGGGTGCTGCACAAGTTGAAAAATGAAGTATCCTTGTCTACATGCCGCAGAAGTGCTACACAGAGGCACTGGCATCCAGTGGGCTGCCTGGTTAATGCAACTCAACCACTAGCTGATTTTGTCATGCCTGCTGGATTGGATCGCTCATGTTTTGTAGTCCCAGGCTGCCGCTGACCTGAATGTGGAGTACCTGGCTCGGGAGGGGGCGACTATGAGGACCGCAAAGACCAGCAGTGCAAGCCTGATCAAGTGCAGCGGGAAAGCAGGTGAGGCAGCACTCATGACCAGGCTTACACCATCTCAGCTGGAGTGTCCGACAATGTTGATGACAGCCGCTGTCAGGCTGGTGGTGTTCGGCTGTGGGGATGGCAGCTGCAGCGTGCAGGGTGAAGAAGCCCATGCATACATGCACTCATGCCCATGCCCTTGCCACCATCATCAGCCAGTCCTCTTGTTGTACTACTCTGCCACAGTGAATCATGTGTGACCTGGTCAAAAAACCTTTGTTGTTGGAATCCAGTCAGACTGCACATGTCTCCTTGTTGGCACGCAGGCAAACAGCTGGCATTAAGCCCTGCGCACATTCACTTTGGCAATGTGACGGTGGGAGTTCCAGCCCATCGCACTGCACGCATGCTCAACTGCTCAACTGATGTAGTGAGGTTCTTGGTGGTGCAGCCTGCATTGCCTTTGAGGTGAGTTCATGGGTACCATGGGTGACATAGATTGGTTTGGCACAACAGTTTTGCTTGCAACAGCAGCCGGCAGCAGCTGGGCTATGCAGCATCTACAGCCTGCTGGGGCAAGTTAGTTCACATGCCATGCGGCGGCCGCATGCCATCCCTGGCAGGCATTTGCCGATGTAGCCTGTTGAGCCTGAAAGCATGTTATTTCTTGGACATGCACTTGATGTGACTGAATTCTCTGCTCTGCTGCGGCAGGGTACTATATAAACCTGCTCCACTGCCTGCTGGGATGGAAGCTATGTTGACCATTGAGTTGGTCGCTGAGCACCCTGGCGATTATGTTGGTGAGGTAACAATCAAGAGCGAAGTAAACTTGCTGACACTCACTGTGTCTGCCAAGGTGTTGCCAGCACCAGCAGTGATCCCAATTGCCAGTGCCAAGAGTGAGGCAGCTGATGGGGAAGAAGAGGTTGGCGCAGTGGGGCTGGGAGCTACTGCAGTAGCTGCAGATCTGAGGCCAGGGTCTGTGTCCGCAAGCCTTGGCAGAAAGGCAGGTGACAGTGAAGGGTGAAGATGTGGGCAGGGCCTCTCAATGAAGCTGGTGCGTCATGACAGGTCAGGGCAAGGAGTGTGCACTTTGCTGATGAAGCCGCCTGTGTGGGGTTCTGCAGTCTGCCTTCATTGCCATTTGCTACTGTCCGACAGATCTGAGAGCTGCTGCCTCACGGCATTGATCAAGGCCTCCAGGTTGTGATCAGGGTCTTGACTGAACTTGCATATTCCCCAATTGTCAGAGCCACCGGCCGTTGGCAGTACGGTACTACCTGCTAGTAGCTCAGCAGGCACCGAGTGTTGTGGGACAGGGCTTGCAGTTTGTGCCAAGAACCTGTCAGGATCTGTAATGACCCTCTGTTCAACACCAATGGCTGGTGTATTCATGAGCATACTCATTAACAACATACACAGACAGCAGTTGCAACGACCTCAGCTCCAAGGAACACCACAGCCTGGCAGTGACTGGTTGGAATACGCCATCGACGTTCACTTCCATCTGGAGAACCGCATTTAGTGTAAGGCATAACGTTCATCTCCATCTGAAAGACTGCATGTAGTATATGACGCGACGCGTTGTGCTGGTGACGGGTTGTTCGGTTGGGGGACTGGGAAACGAGCTGTGCAAAGCATTTGCGTCCGCGGGATGTCGAGTGTACGCCACAGCCAGGTCCTCAGACGTGATGAAACTTCAAGATCACGACATCACCGAGCTGGAGCTTGATGTCACCCACACAGCACGGATCCAAGAGGTTGTGGAAGGTGTGGTCGCGGAAGCCGGCAGAATAGACGTTGTGGTAAACAATGCGGGCATGATGATCAAAGAATGGTTGATAGAATCTGATCTGGAGGGTGCCAGGCAGACGATGGAGGTGGGTGCAGAGAGGTGGGTAACTGCAAACTGGTGACCCATTCAGCAACAGCAGCAGCTGTGCTGTGATGGCCATGAAGTTTGAGCTACACCAGCACGGTTGAGCACGCTGGACAGATGCATAGCCCCATCAATCAACATACCCCTCTGCCATCTCATGCGTCCCCAGTCAGCCACACAGCTGACTATGGGCCAGCCTGGACTGCCAGGCTGACAAGGTATATCTATGTTGTTCCTTGTCACATACAACATTCACAGGCGTGTGTGGTCGCTGTGAGATTGATGACTGACCTGCACCTTGTTGATCCTTAAACAATCAGATAAACTTCTTCGCTGTCATGGCCATGAACAAGGCAGTGGCCCCACACATGATAAGACAAGGCAGCGGTCTTATCGTCAATATTGGCAGTAGCACAGGCTACGTAGCTGTTCCCCAAGCAGCTGTATATGCTGCAAGCAAACATGCAGTCAGGGCCTACAGTGATGCGCTGAGGGTGGAGCTGTTCCCATTTGGTGTCCAGGTCATGCATGTGGCGCCTGGTAAGCAGCAAGCAGCATGTTGAGAGTGACTCAGGCAACCAGAGGCAGTTCACGGCATGGTGCATTGTCAAGGGACTCTGCAGTGCAGCAATGCACCTCCGGAGCGATAGTCTGGGACATCTAATGAGCGCTACAGTATGCGGTTCAATGAAACATAGGAAATGTGTTGGGCAAATCCAGGCAGAAAGGTTTTTACAAGCTGTGGTACTGACGAACTGCATCTCCTGTTATTGCAGGGTTCATGAGGACACAGTTGTTCAGCAAACCATGCATCATGAGGCCTAACAGCATCTATAAAAGTTACAGCTATGTGAGTACTACCTGTTTGATGAAGTGTAGCCTGTGGATCTGTACACCAGTATCATAATTGCACCTTACACAGGGAGGGTGTTGGGCGGGGCTGCGGGCATAATGCTGCATTTCATGCGCTTATTACAGGATGATTTTCGTTGTACATTCTGCGTCTCGGACCTTTTTCCAGTCTGTGTCCGGTACTGCAGGCACTCATGCAATGACTGACATTGCAACCCCAGCTCGTCCAGGCTGTTGACAAGGCATGGCATGTGACACCTTTCCTCCCTCGCTCCATGAGCCATGGAGGGTACCTTGTTTGGTCAGCTAACAGGGTGAGTCTGACACACAACTTTGTCTCTGTACATGCAACTACGCAGGCGATTCAGCAGCTGATGATGAATGATGCCGTTGAGGGGATTGGTGGACTAGGAGCAACTAAGCCAGAGGTCATGGCTAAGAAGATTGTGCAGCGAGCTTTGAGGCGAAACCCTCCCAAGCACTATGTGGGTGGTTGGTTGAGTTGGCCTCTGTACTGGTGTGGTTGTTACTTCCCATGCTGGCTCGTTGACCTCCTGCAAATACTGAGGTTACGGTTGTACGGTTAGTATCTAAGCTGGTTTATCATGGCGGTGTATGTCAGAAGCGAAGGTGAACACCTCGCACTCTGCACAAATTACGTTGAATTCTGTTGTGAAATATATTCTCAACTCAGCAACATCCAGTAATAAGATATAATACCTGGCATCTCTGCCATCAAGCAGTACAGGTCTACTGCATCACAACAACTGTACTGGCCGGCTGTGTTGACCGCAATGGCAGTGCTCCTTGCAGGATTCTGCAGCGTGCCTTGCTGATGGTATCGCCTGTTGCCTTCTACATCCAGCGCAGAGCGTGGGAACACTGCAACGTGTTACGCAACGGTCAATTTTGTATCGGCCGACTTCCTCTCCCATGGGTATAGGCGTGGCAAGTTAGTGATCCTAGTATTGGTCTGGAGAAGAGCCACCGGTGCTGCCACACCACAGCCTACCGTCGCCCGATTTGCAACGCCAAAGCTGACCGGATCTGCCTCAAAGTCGTTAAGTATTAACAAAACACGGTATTACGTGCATTTGGATTGCCAAGTCGATGCCATAGACAAGCCACTGGGCTCATGAGCTTCAGGGTGGCAGTCATTGGCGATGGAGTGGAAGTAAGGGAATCTGCCATACCAGGTGGGTCAGCAGTGTACTGCAGATTAGAGAGTCGTTCAAAATGCTTCCGTGATTGGCTGCTATGTCAACACCAGCTGTCGACAGTCAGACCAGCCCTGGTAAAATAATGCAGCAACAACAGGCATGGCAGGCTCAAAATTGAGCCGTCTTGGGCGTGAGAGACCACATGCATGGGGTGCAAATGACTCCATGGCACCTTAGTGGTATGTGACATCACATGCAGGACATGTACTGCAGGGATCAGGAAAGTATGTGTGTGACATTGTGCGTGATGTTTGTGCAGAGGCTGGCAATGGCTTGTGGGCAACAAAGCGCTTTGAAAGAAATGAGCTGGTGACGGAGTACCAGGGGAAACTTATTGACCATGAAAAGGCTCTTAAACTCCGCACCCGTGGTCTGCACACGCATGTACGCGTGCTGAACTCCATGCATCTGTACATAGACGGCCTGAAGCAGCCAGAAGCTGGTAGAGGTGGAGCATCTTTTGCCAACGATGCAAGGGACCCAGACATAATCAACTCCATGTTCATACAGAAGTAAGTGGTGGATATCAAATCACTCACTCACCGCTTGTGAAATTTTGAGAGTTGGGCAGGTTGTGGCTAAGTAGGGATAATGCGCAGTTGCCTGACATGGTCTTCACACTATAAAAGGTGCATTGCTCACCCTTGGCCCTGCATGCGGACACTTGGAAGGCATGAATGTACAATTCAGTACCTCTAGTCTCTGAAGTGCTTGCAACCCTTCCATGTATGCACACCATGTGCTGCGATGTGCTACTGTCTGGCCAGTGATCCTGTGACTCTGCATTATATGCAGGTTCGACAGCAGGTTGGGCAGGGACAGAGTTTTCCTTAAGGCAATGAGAGAAGTTAAACAGGGCGAGGAGTTTTTTGTTTCATACGGCAAAACTTACTGGCAAAACAGCAAATGCAAATCACAATCACACAAGCAGTCAAGGCAGCCCCGGCAGCAGCGAGAACAGCTTCACCGTGTCAGCAATTGCAAGTGCAACAAGCCCAAGAAGCAGCAACAGTCATGGCTGGGGGCAAGAGCTCAGCACTGTCTTTTTGATGAGCAGGGTAGCCAACAGAGCAGCAACACAGTAGAGGAGCAGCTGGCAGCTGATGATGGTGTACTTGGTACTGCAGGGCGGGCAGGCAGGCAGAATTCTGACCTGTACCCAAGGTTTGAACAAGTGCAGCTAGCAGCTAGAAACGCTGAGCTTCAGCTCAAAGTTCTGGGACAGCAGCGGAAGCAGCAACAGTTAGCCAGGGCACAGCAGCAGCGACCGTGCAGCAGCAGGCAGGCAGCAGCAGCAGATGCAAGCGAACACAGGCGGTCAACGCGTGTGTGCAGTAGACAGAGTCAGCAGGTTGCAGCAGCACACAGTGACACAGATGTTGCTACTGGTGCTATTGAGCAGGGCTGGGCTGTCCAGCAGCCCCGCAGCCCTGTGCCCAAGAGGCGCAGCAGGTATACCACCCGAAGCAGCAGCAGCAGCCCCATAGCCGCTGCAGCCAAGGCTATGGTGCACACACTGCACCGGTTTGTACAGAGGATCAGCAGCAGCGGCGGATGATTTGAGGAGGCAGGCTGGCGCCTGCGTCAGTTGGAGCTTGGCAGAGCTTACGACGTGCCCAAACATGTACAAACTATGCGCTCAGCGTCAGGTCATGCTGACCTATGGCTTTGGTTCAGCAGTGTACAACTTACCCGTCTGGATGTGTTGAAGAAACCATTTTGTAGCCTGACTATGGTTGAATGTGAGCTGGGAAAAACACAAGAAAATACCTAGCTGGTGAAGGACACGGACTTTTGCAAGACTCAGGAGCTTGTTGCAGGGCTGTCTTGCAGTAGTTTATTCTTGTTTTTAGCAAGGCAGGCCAGAAATAGGATCCGTCTGCTGCTAAAATGTGCCAAGCATGTTCAGTTGATGCTTCGGGACAAAGTAACCGCAGCAATGCAGTGGGATTGACCAGTTGGTCATATGCTACATTCAGCCTGGAGGCTGGTTGCTGTTCACATAGTAGTAACAGAGCATCCGATGCTCAGCTCAGTGGCGGCACCCTTTGCACACTTGCCAGCTAATCCAGTGCTGCATCGCTGAATCTCTTTCGAGATGAGCGTCAATACTACTGAACAGTGGATGTTCATCCCACATATCCACTGGCAGGCTTCTCACGAGACTGATCAGTTGAATAAGTCCCAGGGACGTCCTTCAGCCAACATGTTGACTAGATTACGTGTACAAGCATTGCATGCCATATTGTTGCTTTGCAGTTTCGTACTTGTCGTACTGATTGTGCAACTCCTATAAGCTGGGCGCTCACAGCTTGTACTACTGAGTATTCCACCTACACTTCAATGGCTGCAATTGCCAGTGACTTTGCAAAGGCAGCAGAGGCTTCTTCAGAGAGTAGGCCTCCTATTACCTTTTAGGCTAGATCTAGCCTTCTAGAAGGCTTGAGGATTGAAACTCTTGGTTTCAAACAACTGATCAGAAAGGAATTTTTATTGCCTGAGCCACACTGCAGCACGACTGGCCATGACACTTCTACTGCCCCCCTGAACACAGTGTCCTACACGCGCGGCACGGGGGTGCAGCGCACACCACCAATGCGCATTGGCATGCCTGGTCGAGCACTGTAAGTTGGCATATGCTACTTGGGCGGCGCAGGGTTGGCTAGTAGCCATATGCAACTGGCAATGCCCGGCCTGACAGGAATAACCATGTCCCTGACAAGCTTGCAGCTAGGGAAAAGTCTGATGGCAGGTTATACTGGCTGACACAGCACTATGCAATGTGGTCATTGCAGTGTGCAAAGGATTGATCACCGTGACTGTTGAGATATCACCAGAACATTGAGACCCTGTAACTGTATGCAGGCGACAGCTACACTAGATTGCATGGGGCGCTGGTCCGACCATCGTGGGCTGTGATCTCATAAACCCTGCCTTCATGATCTATTTTCTCCACAAACCATGTCTGGGGTCAGACAACCACAACTCAGCACGTGCATTATTTGTGTGGCACATAAACTGCATGTATCAACAACCCAGACAACCGGGAAAAACAATGGCTGCGGGCACACCTTGACGTGAAAGATAGCATCAACAACTTCAACATAACCAAACCATGTTGCAGACCAACAACTGGCTGAATGCAGATCAACACCTCCATAGCTGCCTTGCAGTCTCACCGCCTTGCTGGCGCTGGTGCCGCGTCCTTGGCCATGCCTGTCATCAGGTAGTTTGAGTCGTCCTTGTAGTCTGGGAAGTACTCCTGCAGTGGTACTTGCTGCAGTGGTCCTGCACGCATCGCCTTGAGGGCTTTGGCTGTGGCCTTGGCACCAGCAATGGTGGTGATGATAGGCACCTGCAGCAGCCAGCAGCGATGCACCCTGTGAGCACTCCTTGTCCCCTTGGAATTGTGTCCCTCACAAGTACAATCGACCAATTGCAGGGAGACACTGCATGCTGCTCTGAGTTGCGCATAGTAACGCTGAGAGGTGCATGGTAATGCCAACAGACATGACAGCCAAGTTGTTCTGTGTATCATTTGCAGAACGTAGCGGCCAAGAGGAACCGAGTGACAGAATGAGATGTCTTGCTAGCGGCTTATTGCAAGCTGATTAGGAGCCCACCTGCAGTGTGAGTGCCAGTCTGCGCAGGTCCTTGCCATCCCTGAGGTCGGGCTCATCACCGCTGCTGGTGATCATCATCAGCGTGATGTCACCATTCTTCAAATAGTCAGCAGGGTTGGGGCGGCCTTCACTGATCTTGAATATGCTCTCACACTGGATGCCAGCTGCCGAGATGGTCTGCGCTGTGCCGCGTGTTGCCACCACTTGGTAGCCCATGTCTGTCAACTGCTTGGCAAGCCCAACAGCATCAGCCTTGTACTTGTCAGCCATACTGATGAAGACTTTGCCGCTCATGGGCAATTTCTGGCCTGCTGCTATCTGCGCCTTGGCATAGCTGCTGGCAAAGTCATAGTCAATGCCCATGACTTCTCCTGTGCTGCGCATCTCGGGGCCAAGGAGTGTGTCTGCACCTGGAAACTTATTGAAGGGCAGCACCACTTCCTTCACTGACACATGACGAGGCCTGGGCTCCTGTTGGTGAAGCAGCAGGAGGAAATGGGAATTAGTGCTTCAGCATAAGCGGCTGCGGCAATTGTGAATGCATGAACAATAAACCAGTCAGTGCTGCCAGGCACACACTGGCAAACCAGAGCCAAAAGCAACCTCATGACGTCTCTGCAGCTGGAACAAGCGCGAAAGGAAGCAAGCTGGTAGGTCAAAGCCTTACCTCTGTGAAGTTCAAGTCCTGCAGCGTGGCACCAGCCATCAACAAGCTAGCGTACTTTGCAATTGGGTGACCAACTGCCTTTGCAACAAATGGCACTGTACGTGATGCACGAGGATTGGCCTCAATGATGTACGGCTGCTCATCCTGTAAGCAGCGAGGTACAGCAACAGCAGACCTTTGAGCACGCAAACTTTGCACTTGCTAGTGCTGGTATGCCCAGACGTAGACGTAGACAGTTGGCATGTGATTCAATGCTCCAGCTTGTTGAGGAGTAGCAAGTGTTAGGGCCCCTATTGCACCTTTGTTGCCAGTTTTATTGACAGCCATGGACTGACATTCATCTGATAGCACTGTAGCAAAGTAGCTGCAGTCCACCACAGGTGTTCCAGCGCCACTCCCCTCACCTGGATTGCATACTGGATGTTTATGAGCCCAACCACCTTGAGCGCCTTTGCCACCCTGACCGTCCACTCCCTGATGGTCTTTAATGTGGTGCTGGGAATGCTCTGAGTGGGAATGCTGCATGCACTGTCACCCGAATGCACACCAGCCTGCACACAGCATGACAGGACCAGATGTCAAAGGAGTGTTATGAACACAACAAGACCAGCAATGCTGTGATCCAACGCCTCACCGCAATTCTGGTTCTGACAAGTAAGCATGTAAGACAGATTATGTGCCCGTCTGCAGCATATGGGCAGGCACACCAATTCTGGCAGCTTACTTGACGCTCCCCAGAGCACAACCAGCCGAGCAGCCCAGATCAAGCCCTCACTCACCTGCTCAATGTGCTCCATGATACCACAGATGACCACGTTGCCGTCCTTGTCACAAAGCGCATCAACATCAAGCTCAATGGCGCGATCCAGATACTTGTCAACGAGCACAGGTTTGTCAGGGTCAACCTCCACTGCTGTTGTGATGTAGCTACAGTCCAGAGCATTTAGAACATGCAGAAATCAGATGCTAGGCAGCTGAAAGATGGCATAATGATGAATGGGCAGGCCTCAACCCAGTGTGCTTACAACACAGCATGTGAGTTACAAAGACGACAGGCAGCAGGTGACGGTGCACTGCATATTGGGGGTTTTGTCATATCCTGCTCCCTCTGCCACTTCAGGCATCACACACGCTCACCGTTTGAGCTCGTCGTCGTCATACACAATCTCCATAGCACGCCCACCTAGCACATAGCTGGGCCTGACCATTACAGGGTACCCAAGAGCATGAGCCTTGTCAAAGGCCTCTAACTCACTGCGCGCCATTCCACCAGCCGGCTGCTTGATGTCCAGGCGATTCAACAGAGCCATCCACCTGCACAAAGGAGAAGCACATGAGGCACACACCACTGTGATTGAAGTAGTGTAAGTACAGTACTGATAAGGCCTGCTGCCTGTGGAATATCAGAGGTCAGGATACGAATAGTTGATGACAGACGGCTGCCTGAGCATACTGCATGACACAACCGACACGTGTCTCAATGAAGCAAGCAGCTGCAGCCAGTGGCAGTTGCCATGCGAGCACAGCTGCCAGCAAGACGACCTACAGCAGCATCACTGCAAACCCCACCTATCACGGTCCTCTGCCTCGTCAATGGCATCTGGTTGTGTACCCCAGATGCGCACATTGCCGTTGCCGCTGGCTGCTGGGATGGGCTGCTCATCAAGCGCCAGCTGCAAAGCTGTACTGATTTTGAGTGGTGTCTGCCCACCAAACTGCACAATAACACCTTCCGGCCTCTCTGCCTCAATCACATTCAACACGTCTTCTACTGTGATTGGCTCAAAGTACAGTCGATTTGAGGTGTCATAGTCTGTAGATACAGTCTCAGGGTTGCAGTTCATCATG
This sequence comes from Coelastrella sp. MACC-549, assembly GCA_018290735.1. Lineage (NCBI taxonomy): Eukaryota > Viridiplantae > Chlorophyta > Chlorophyceae > Sphaeropleales > Scenedesmaceae > Coelastrella > Coelastrella sp. MACC-549. The sequence continues at coordinate 127,610 of JABEVS010000121.1, forward strand.
ATGGTCTCAAAGCCCTTGTCCCGGAGTGCAAAGGAAGCGTGACAGCAGCAGTAATCGAACTCAATGCCCTGTCCAATTCTGTTTGGTCCTCCACCAAGGATGAGCACCTTGCGGTCGTTGGTGGGGCCGACCTCGCTGTCACCATCATAGGTGGAGTACATGTAGGGAGTGTCAGCCTGTGAGGTAGGAAGCAGCACAATAGCAGGCAGTAAGACGGAGCACAGTTAGCACATGGTCTCTGTACTGAAAGGTTGCTGCATATGTGGCGCACGCGGTAGAAGGTGAGCTGCTGGAAGTGCCTTCAGGATAGTAGCGGTGTGTCAACTTAGTGGTTTTTTCCTTGCTGGCTGCAATGCTCAGCCCTTGTTCCCAAACCCACCTGGAACTCTGCAGCACATGTGTCTACCCGCTTGTAGCTGGGGACAACACCGAGAGCCTTCCTGTGTGCCCTCACTGCCATCATGCTGTGGTTGGTGAGGCGACCAATCTGAGCGTCACTGAAACCGCGGCTCTTCAGCTCCCTCATCTCGTCAGCTGTGATGCTGTGCAGGGTCTGCTCGCGCAGCCATGCCTGCACAGTGGCAACAACAGTGAAGTGCACACCATCAACGACTTGATTTAAGATATAAAAAGAGAGCACAGCCCGAGTCCATCAGCACAGCATCAATCCACCATCAGTGCACACGAGGATGCTGTGATGTAATGTCGTGAACCTGCAAGTCATGCTGGCAGTGTGTTCTGCTGATGTCTTCAGCACAGCGTGGCGTAGCCTGCATGCATACCTCTGTGAGGTGCAATTCCTCCAGTTGAGCAAGCCACCAAGGGTCAATGTTGGTCAGCTCAAACAGCTCCTCTTTTGTCATGCCATCCTCAAATGCCTGAAAGAGAGCAAGGAGCCAACTTGATTGCAACTGACATGTTTGTCAGTCAACAGGATGCGAGGAACACAGGCACCGCACTGACACTGATATCTGACAAGTCTGAGGTCAGCTCTGTAGACTGCACACAGAGTGGGACAGCCGGGTAGATAGCCAGACACAATGGTTGTGCGGCCCACTTGTGAGGCAGCTGTACTGTGTCAGACCACCTATGCAACATGCCAGCTTCAGGACAGCATGTTTGCAGCCCTAAGGATAAAGCGCACCTGCTTCATGATAATGATGCGATCTGGGTTTGGCACACGCAGCTTATACATCAGCTGGTCCTTGGGCAGGTGCTTCCAGCTCTTGGGCAGGCTCCAACCATCCAGGCCAGACTCCATGCCACGTAGTGCCTTCTGCAGGGATTCCTGCCAGGTGCGGCCAATAGCCATCACTTCACCAACAGACTTCATCTGTGGGTACAACAAGCACAGTACGTCTTGATGATTACTTCTCCCATTCTGACAATACCGGTCTGACCAGATGAGCAAAACATCCACTAATACAGTACGCTAGAAGGTTAAAGCCTCAATGACCGCCTGCATAGCATGCCGCCACGACAGTGCATGAAAGAAGAAGCACATAGAAGGATTGAGCCGTTGAGCCGATGATCGAGGACCAACATAAGAGATATCAGAACAACATGACAGACGCAGCATAGCTCGCATGTGTGAGGGTATCAAAAGGACACCTAAGAGCCCATCATTAAACACTATAGGACAGCTACTGGGGTCTTGTGAGCGTCTACTGACAGTAGTCTGTCCAGATGCAAAAGCCAACACCTCAAACACTGAAGCCTGCCAACAAGAATCAGGAACAATCCAGAAAATACTTGGAGCTGGTTCACTGCCAAGTGCTGCTGTATCTGGTGGTGCAGCACCTAAATGCAGCAGGGTGGAGCCGACCTGTGTGGTGAGCTCTGCCTTTGTGCCCTTGAACTTCTCGAAGGCAAACTTGGGGATCTTTGTCACAATGTAATCAATGCTGGGCTCAAAGCTGGCAGGTGTTTTCTGTGTGATGTCATTGGCAATCTGGTCCAGGGTGTAACCAACTGCAAGCTTGGCCGCCATCTTTGCAATGGGGAATCCTGTTGCTTTTGATGCAAGGGCAGATGAGCGACTGACGCGGGGGTTCATCTCAATGATCATGACCTCGCCTGAGGGAGGGAGGGACAAAAGAAACAGCAGGAGGATTGAGAAGTCGGCCAGCGGTCTTTACAGTGAAGTCCTGTGAACTGACATTGGTCACACGCTGCAATCAGAGAAGAGCTCAGAACTCACGTTACGCCTTGTCATGACCACCATATGCTGGAAGGTGTCATGAGGCACTGCAGGGTGACAGGTGGCACCTTTTACTCACCATCCGCTGGGTTGATTGCCATCTGCACGTTGCTGCCTCCACACTCTACTCCCATCTCCCTGATGATTGCTATTGCCGCGTCACGCAGCCTCTGGTACTCCTTGTCGGTGAGGGTCTGTGCTGGCGCCACAGTGATTGAGTCACCAGTGTGCACACCCATGGGGTCCACGTTCTCAATGGAGCAGACAATCATGCAGTTGTCCTTTAAGTCACGCATCACCTCCAGCTCAAACTCCTTCCAGCCGATGAGGCTCTGCTCCACCAGGACCTGTGTGTTCAGTGGTGTAGCAGTGAAGGGTGTGTCAGCAGTCAGGTGATGAACTGGTGATGAAATCAGCAACCGGCTTGTGCAATTGCTGGCGCCTGCACACTTCATCCACCATGCCCCATAACACTGTGACCTAGATATCCAGCACCCCTTGGCAGACGGCTGCATGACTTCACTATAGTCTGACAGCACGCAGTTGTGCATATTATATGAAAAACGACCGGTTTACCTGACCATATTCTAATCTGTGAAGCCTCCCAGCAACAACTACGTTGCCTGTGGGCACCCTGTGCATTGCACACATAACCTGAGCTTGGCCCTATCTCATCACTCTCACCTGATCCGTCATGGAGGCATCAATCCCAGCCTTGACCTGAGCAATGAACTCCTCCATGTTGTAGCTGATGCCTCCTCCTGTACCTCCCAGGGTGAAGGCTGGGCGGATGATCAAGGGGAAGCGACCGATCTCAGCAGCAATGGCGAGCGCCTCGTCAACATTGCTGGCTGTACCACTGCAGCAGCAATGACAGCACATGCACAGTGTTCAAGACTGACTGTCAGGAGCTCAGGTGCTGCAATGACACAAACAGCATGTACGCAAGATGATTGGCTTATGAAGCTGTCAAATGCCTTCATGCTGCTGAGCTGCACCAGCGGCCTGGTTCTTGAAGGCAGTACGATACAGTCACACAGCTGCATACCTGGGAGGCGTCTTAAGACCAATCCTCATCATGGCCTGCTTGAACAGCTCACGGTCCTCTGCCCTGTCAATGCTGGGCAGCTTGGCACCAATGAGTTCAACACCGTATTTATCCAACATGCCACTCTCAGCCATGGTCTTGGCCAGGTTCAGGCCTGTTTGACCACCCATAGTGGGCAGGATAGCATCAGGACGCTCCTGCGGTGGCAAACGGTGCAATCCACACTGAAACAGGAGGATTGCTGCAGTGCATAAGCTGGTGTAAAGTGGCCCACTTTGTCAGGTATCTCTGCTGATGCTCTCGCTGGTTGAAGAGGCTCATATCACATGTGGCTGCATGGTTGAAGACAAGAATGAGGTTGTGTTATAGTTGCCGCTGGTCTCCACCTGCCAGCTCATGTTGTGTGGTGAATTGGAACGGCCACTGATAAGCTCTGAGCTCCAAAGCTACATTGCTGAGAACAACCTGCATTGAGTGCTTAGCTGATTGCTGCTGCTTGTAGCTAGCAATGTGCTTGTGCGCTGAAGACCCCGTCAGATGCTGTTGCTAGAAGCTATTCAACTACCAGGCCACTGCTTGCGCAAGCATACCTTCTCAAGGATCTGCTCCACCAGTTCCGGAGTCATGGGGCCAACATAGGTGGCATCTGCCATACCAGGGTCTGTCATGATGGTGGCCTGCCAGAAGTAGACAAGTCATAACAAGTTCCAAACTGATGTCACGAGGATGGAAGTTCCACAGCATGCCTGAACTGCTGCTATTGCTGATCACTTGTCAGATTACTCATGGTGCCATAGAAGTACTTACCGGATTGGAGTTTAAGAGGATAACCCTGTAGCCCTCTTGCCTGCACATTGAAAGGCGCATGTCAGCACCTACCAGTTGCTGGCGCTGATCACAGAAAGTAAGCTACTGGCGTGCTGTGAAGCAGTTAGCTGCAACAGATGCACCTGCTGCCTACCTGAGGGATTTGCAAGCCTGTGTTCCTGAGTAGTCAAACTCGCAAGCCTGCACGCCACATCATTGGACATATTGTTGTCAACCTACATAAAGGACTTGGAAGCCTTTCAACCTCGCAACACTTGCACTATTGACCGACCTGTCCAATAACAATGGGCCCTGCTCCAATGATCATGATCGACTTCAGGTCTTTCCTCTTCTTGACTTCATCCATAGCTGCCTGCCATGGTAGCAGGTTGCCATTGCCATTGACTGCAGAAGCAGCCACGGACACGGCCTTGCGAGCTGCCGATCTTCCTGCCACGTGCTTTGGCACCCTAGCTGTGAAAACGACTCTGCGGTGGGCGCTGACGACTGTGGGACATATGCTGTTTCTACGCTGGCCCCTGCACAGGCCTTGAGCCTGTGGGCCCGTATGCAACATCATTTTGTTTGGTGTTGTAGCCCTAGTTCAGCACTTCTACAAAAGAGCCCCGACACCAGGGGCTAGTCGACAGCTTCAAGGTTTGGTGACCGCTTTACACATTGTTACTGCCTGCGTACAAAATCACGACGGGCACGTGATACCACCTGACCGCGGGGTTCAAGACGCCTGGTTTCGAAAACCTTCCTGCGGTCAAGTGGTTGAACGGATCACCTCTGGCACTGTTTGGTGAACAGCAATCGTGTTTGCTCTGAGCAGGCCTTACATGCCTAACCGTGCCTAACCGTGCGTAGGCACCCTCATCCCTACCTGCATGCAGCACTCTAACTCTTCCTTGCTGTGCATGTGGTGGATACACATCATTAGTGCACTATCAATAGTGCACTAATTTTCTGCTGCTGGACTTGTCCGTGCTGCTTCACTGCCTGTACCATGCGCGCTGTGGCGCTGTGAACTGCGAAGAGTGAGAGTTGTGTTGTTTGCATTCACGCGCGTAGCTGCGCACCTGTGGGCGAGGTATAGTGCTGGCGTCCTGCTATGTCAGGAGGCTGATAAGCTTATGTTGAGGTGTGCGGTGGATAAGGATGCTAAGTATGTTTCTGCCATCAGACTCAGGTTGTGATGATGGTGGTGGGGATCAAGGCTGGTGCTAATCTGGCTGTGGGGATGGCCTTAGTGCATAAGGCTTCACAACTAACACAAGCGTCATGAAGCAGCCTCGGCGGTTCTGCAGCTACTGTTGCTGCTGCTGCTGCTTCAGTGTTGTCTTTTCTACATACAGTGATATTCAATCAACTGCAGCATGCACTGCCGTGCCATACTCCCTCTCAACAGTAGCCAACAGCAGGTGGCTGGAGCCATCAGTGGCAACGCTGCCTTCATTGAGAAGAGCTGCCAATTGTCCCAGCGGTTGATATATCTCGAAATGGACATTTCCTTACTCAGGCCATGTCAGGGATTCCCAGGCAGGAGTCAAAAATACATGTCAGATCATTTGCCAGCTCATCCAATGTTGCATGGCTCTATCTCCTTTACATGTGTGCACAAAGCTGTCCGACTTGGCAAGCCTCGCACATATCTACTGACTGCCACAGCACCACAGCTAGCCCTGCTTGCTGTACTGCTATGTGGGCTACACTGGCTCAGCAGCTGGCAACTGTTGGCAACATCCGCTGTCCAACAGTGTTGCATCGCATGCGCATGCTGAAACGCAAGCCTGTGTTTTTGGGTCCTCACGAAGTGACTCCCTTGGCATAGATGCAACAGACTCCTGCAGGCATAGTATCACACGGCATGTGCCAAGGTTGTGCGATAACAATCTGTTGAAAGCCTCACTTTTCGTTTCTATCATCAGTGGTGGGGGTGCTTGGCACTGGGTAGGACCATCCTGCCCTTATGTTGTCATCCCAGGCCAGCCCCAGGAGACACTGTGTTAGGTTTTGCAACCCTTGATTGCAAGAGACCTTCAGTGCAGTTTTCTGGCCAGTACGCACGATGCAGGAGCTGCTCTGTCAGGCCCTGCACAGTTACTTTCAGAAACCTCTGATAACAGGGGATCCACCAGTCACTGAAACCAAGCGCCAAGCTAAACCAACTTGATCATGAGTTATTTCAGTCATTATGAACCTCTGCAGCAGCGTGGACAGATCCAGCTTGTGCGTACATCAGCGACATGGACGACGAACAGCCTGCTCGCTTCTCAGGCGCTGCCAAGCATGGAGGTGCGGTTAGTGTTAGATCCGCGTTCTTTTGTTTGATGTGTTGAGACAGTCAATTGTAGAACATGGCTTTCGGACAGCAACTTGGACAAGTAGCAGTACAGCAGGGCAGTGCTTGCGTAAGACTGGTTACGGCGGCATGCAGTCGCACGTGCCGTGATTCAGCACAGCAAGACATGTGAGATGTTTGAAAACCCGTTGTTGTAGCCACTTATGGACATGGGGCCGTTTGGCACCTTTGATTGCTCACATCACAGCCATCAGAAGACCAGCACTCCCATACCCCTCTATTGCATCTGAGAACTTCAATGCACTCTTGCTTGTTCTTACTATGAGTTAAGTGCTGTCGTTTGCTTTGTGAAGGTTCTGCTCTTGTGCCACATGCAAACCCAGCAGCCACAGCAGTAGCAGCCCCCAGCTCAGTGCGGCGCGCAGTACGTCAGCAAGTGCCGGACGAAATAATCAACAACCCAGCACTAGCAGCGGCCATGGCCGCGCTACCATCAAACTACAATTTGGAAATACACAAGACAGTATGGCGAATACAACAAGCAGGCGCCAAACACGTAGCACTGCAGTTTCCTGAGGGCTTGCTGATGTATGCTTGTACCATCGCTGACATCCTGCAAGATTTTGCGGGTAAGTCAAGAAATGATATGAAATATACCCCGTTGATTTGCGTTAGCTGATTGTCTGTCGTAGCAGCAACGTACATGCTTGCTGGGAGTTGGCCACCTTTTCTCCAGTCATGTCTGGTTGTTGTCTGTGAGCTGTATGCAACAGCACACACTCAGCGCTTATTGCTTTTTGCCCAACGGATTTGAGCAGCTCCTAACCTTTGCAAGCCTTCAGCAGCTGCTATGACTTAATGACTGCAATCAAGATCAATCAGACGTTGGCAGCGGTGTCAAGGCTTGATGGTACAGGACTGCTGTATCAGTTGGTTTGTCTGCCATGGTGATATCGCTGTGTATGTCGCTCACACGCAGGTGTTGAACACTGTTTTGTTATGGGAGATGTAACATACGGTGCCTGCTGCATAGATGATTTCTCAGCAGCAGCATTGGGTGCCGAGCTTCTTGTACATTATGGCCACAGCTGCCTGGTACCTGTGGACAACACAACTATACCATGCCTATATGTATTTGTCGACATACAGATAGATGTAGATCACCTTGTAGACACTATACGGCTCAACTTTCCAGCAGCAGCAGCAGCAGCAGCACAAACCTCACCAGGAGCAGAGAGCATGCAGCAGCAGCAACAGCAAGTCGTAACAGCAGTCAGCAGTCAGCCAGAGCAGCCAATTCAAGCAGACCCACCTCGCATTGTCCTAGCTGGCACCATTCAGTTCAGCTCAGCAATGCAGTTAGCTCGCCAGCGGTTGGCAGCCGAGTACCCTGGCTTGGTGATACCCAAGTGCAGACCCCTGTCACCTGGTGAGTGGTCAGTATCTGTGCAGCCTCAGCATGTCATTGCACAGAACTGCTCTTCCATACACCCCAAAGGCAGGTTTGCTGTCATCATGCCCGCAGCAGTCGTGCCAAGTTCTCTGTGTCCAGGCCTTCACAGTTTATACTATACACCCTGATGTGGTGGACGCGCGAAGTCATGCTGGTACCCGATAATCATGCTGCCCTCTGTCTGTCTGTCTGTCTGTCTGTCTGTCTGTCTGTCTGTCTGTCTGTCTGTCTGTCTGTCTGTCTGTCTGTCTGTCTGTCTGTCTGTCTGTCTGGGCATGGTGTGTGTATGCAGGTGAAACTCTTGGCTGTACAGCTCCAGTGATCGACCACAAGGCAGATGTCCTCGTGTTTGTGGCAGATGGGAGGTTCCACTTGGAGGCAATGATGATAGCAAACCCTGGACTACCAGCTTACAGGTGTGGGAGCAGCATAATGGTTTCCAAGAAGGCACGGCAGCAGGAGTTTTTTTTTTCACAAAACTTTGTTCGAGAACCTTCTCCCTTACTGCTACACCTGCTGAGCATGCTATGCATTTCACCAGCATTTAACCGGGTAGGATGAGAGTGACCACTGAAAATGCAGACGATACATCAGCTGCAACAAAGACAGATTGCACACATTTGACCACATCGACTGATACAAACCAGAGGAGTGCACACACTGTTTTTTTTGTGTTCAGACTATAGTCCATGGTTTGGTGCACACCTGACGTCCAGAACCTGCCATGTGCTGCAGATATGACCCATACAACCGCAAACTCACAATTGAGAGCTATGACCAGGTCGGCATGAGAGCAGCCCGTCGCAAAGCCATTGAAGCAGCAGCAGCAGCCAAACACTGGGGGGTAGTCCTAGGCACGCTAGGTCGCCAAGGCAACCCTCGCATAATGGAAATGTTGCAGCAGCATCTGCAGGAGCAAGGTGCAGCAATTACCACTGTGTTGCTGTCTGAAGTGTCACCTCAGAAGCTTGCTGCTGTTGGGCATGTTGAGGCCTGGGTACAGGTAGCATGTCCAAGATTGAGTATAGATTGGGGGGAAGGTTTCAGCAAGCCAACTTTGACACCATATGAGGCAATGATTGCGCTCGGGGTGGTGCGTGGTTGGTGGGAGGAGTCCAGCGGTCTGGCTGTGGGTGCAAATTCTGGGGGTGTTGATCCGTACCCCATGGATTACTATGCTAAGGATGGTGGGGTGTGGAACAGCTCATACCACAAGGGACCATCTCCTGGAAGCAAGGGAAGGTTGACAGCTGGGGGCGCATCTCCAAAGGCTGTTATGGTGCAGCTTGAAACCGCATAAACCAAGTGAAACACCCTGCTAGCCCTTGTAAATGAACTTCATTTATTGCGAAAACATCTATGCATTTTTTATGTATAAGAGTTACATAACTTATCAGAATAGGTATTGGTACTGGTTGTCAGTCGGTTGGTTTAATAGGTATCATGATTCTTTATCAGTCAGGGTGCCATTCGTTGCCATTGGTCGCCACTGGTCGCCATTGGTCCTGGTGACTGGCGAATTGACTGTAAAAGAAATTTAGGCATGCAGCAAGTTGAGATGCTATGGCAAATGCGCTGACATGCGTTGGGGGCGCCACCCTGGTATGATGCTTGTGCCTGCCTTGGCTGCTGTTGCTGCCCATCCAGCTGCCACCAACGTCCTGCATCGTTTATTACCTGTAAAAAGGAGGAGACTGTACCGTACTGGAGTCCATTTCACGGATTGCTGGAGGTGCAAGTATAGGGCCGGATCCGTGTATGGGGCTTTGAACCTTTCAAAGCAGTCTAGATTGTGTGTCATTTGCCTACAAGGTGCCTGTCCGATAGGCAAGCAGGTTCCGTGACCCTGTCGTTGCACCGGCACTCAAGTTCACTGGTGACTGATTGGTAATGTTAGTGACGTCATCAGCGTCATGCAGGCAGCGCTGCCACGCGTACTGCGGGAGAAGTCCTCCCAAAGCATGAACTGCCCAGAGCCCTGTGGGAGGACCTTGGGATACACAGGAACATTGAATTACTCCTTTTCTTTTTCAGCCTGCCAAGACCATGGCCATGGCCATGCCCCACATAAAAAATGTCAACATGTACAGGGTGACTGATGACTGTACAGGATGAAACGGCTGTGGTAAAGCTCTAAGCGTCGCGCTGACGCATACATCATATCAATCAACAATCGAATTCATGTTTCAGGCTGTAAATTTGCAAGATGTGCACCGGGGTTCGATTGCTGCTGCTGTGGGAGATATGCAGAAATAACCACCACCATCAAGCAGGAGAAGTTGTCGCACTCCCCCGCAGGAATTGGGGGAAAGTCTAAGTTGATAGGAAAAGAAACAAGGTGTCATGTGAGCCAACCCGGAGAACCATGCGTGGCAGTACCGTAGCAAGTTTGCAGGTGGCATGTTGTTGAGGCTTGGCACGCTGTGCTGCTGTTAAGCATGAATATATATAAGACATTTGTCATCTGTGGCAATGGCTGCTTACGATGACAGCTGTACTGTGCTTGTGCGGGGCATCTAGTTGTTTGGACTCTTGATCTGAGATAGGGCAGCCTGGAAATCACGATGCAGGCTGTTTTACATGAGCTTCGTGCAATGTTATGTAAAAGCATCAAGACATTTGAAGCCACCAGCGCGTCTGCCTTAATGCCGAACATCGCGTGACCCCAACTGGCGGGTTTCACTGTACGATTCACCTATTATGTATTGGAATTTGATACCTAAACTATTTGCAACTATGTTTGAGGCTAGATACTAATTGCGAGGAACTCCCGAGGGAAGGTCGCTTCATTTACCCAACTTGTGGAAGGTCGCTAGTAGCTCTGCAGTAAGTGTGCTATCCCCCGCTGTACCAAACCGCTGTATGTACGGAAGCGGACGCACGGTAATCAGCCCCAGAACAGCCACAGGCGTTGTTTGGCGACAGCACCGAGCAAGTCAGATTGAATCAGACAACCACGTCGAGCTACAACATGCCGGCGAGGCCATTTTCTGGAGCGGAAGGAGGCCTTGACTTGGAGTGGAAGCCTCGCAGGTAGCATACAGCTGTGCGCGTAGCCGGTTTCCCTGTGGATGACTTACCATGCATGCAATAGACCCTTCAGATCAGGCTTGTTGCTGATCCCTTCATCGTTTCATCCGTGTTGCAGGTGGTCAGAGCACTGGTTTGCCTGCTTGGGAGACTGCACAGGCGCAGGATGGCAGGGATGTCTCTTGGCATATTGGCTCCCTTGTGTAGCCTTTGGGTGAGCAAACAGCAGGGTGGCTGTCGTCTGACGCATCTTTGAACATACGCATAGCCCGTCCCGAATTCATTACGAGATTATTATCTATCTGATGCTGCCTGCAACACTCCTCAATGCAGTGCAGACTGACTGCTAGCTGGTATGAGCATCACTGTACAGCACCTGCTGTATCCTGTGACTCAGGTCATCACGTCATCCCACTGAGTGATGTTAATCTGCAGGTGCAACTCCCGCAAGGTATTGGGCAAGTCCTTCTGGCTTGAGGCACTGAAGTACGTGCTGATCTTGGGTCTGGTTGGCATGGCCTTCCATATTGTTGACTTCGCTGAGCGCGTGACGTGTGGCATGCGAGCAGCAACAGCAGAGGCGGCGCAAACAGAGGAAGCCAAGCGAGCGGCACTGGAAGCACAGCTTCAGTGCAAGACAGTATTCCTGAGTGTTCAGATGCTGCTGCTTCCCGCCTGCTTCCTCTGTGCCGTAATCTGGGCGGTGTTTGTTGGCGGTCCTCGCAGACGTCAGATCAGAGAGGCCCTGGGTATTCCTGTGACAGACCCACGGAGTGTCTGCTGCTCCTGCTGCCATAATGAAGGTGATCATTGCAACAGCGACTGCTGCCTGCACTACTGGTGTGTGTGCTGTGCTTTGGCACAGGAGACCCGTACGGTCCTAAAGATAGAGCAAGAGCAGCGTGGAGAGATGCAGGCCACACCAGCTGGCTACCTGCCCCTGATTGCTGCACCTGACGGAGCAGCAGGGATGATGAGGAGTGACGCAGGGGAGAAGCTGCTGCCCGTCTAGGTGGATACTCTTGTTAACCCTTGAGGCACACATGCCCTAGGCTAGGAGCCGAGCATGCCATCTGATCCGATAGTGGTGTGCATGTGTTATGCCTGTTTTGAGTGCACTCGTCGTCCGAAGCAGCTTGGCAAGCAGCAGTTCATGGGCTGTCTTGAGTGGTTACTGTGCTTCATTTGTCTCGGTGCTTGTCCCTGGAGCAGTTGTCTGGTTTTCATGTGCTCATGTAACACATGTGCAACATGAAGTATGCAAATTGTCTAGGACTTGTGGCTCTTGGGCTGATTGGTACGGTGAGTTGTATCCCCACTGCATGTTGATGTAGCCCTTTTTACTTTCTGCCAAATATGCACTGCCACCCAGGAATTTTATGCTCAGTCCATATTAATGCCTGCACCTGGGATGCTTTTCAACACTTCTGAATGGAAGAAGCTAGGTGCCTAATCGATTTTGTACATGTATCCCTTGCTTCTGGTTGGCTATGGTTGCCAAATTTCAACGCACGTTTCGCAGTGGTGATGACATGCCGATGGGCAACTGCTGCCCACAAGCTTTTGCTGAATTACTCCACATTGTAACCCACATGGTGTCTTGTGTAGGTCCATTACTGTTATGTACAATGTGCTACCGTCTCTGCTGGGACACCTTTTCTCTGTATGCAAAAGTGGCACTGGTGTGGATGTTGGCGGCGGTTATGGGTGGAGGTCAATGTACAATGTTGCGCATTGCAAGGTGCCTGACCCTTTTGGATGTCTTTGCAATTGAACGGGTGGTGGTATGGTGTCGAAGTGCACTGACACAGCTTGTCATGCATGAAGGCATCACGGCTGCACTAAAAGGCGTGTCTTTATGGGTCTAGGCATCACGAGGCTTATGCCAACCTGCAGGTCGCAAATCAAATCCATGACAGTGCTGCATGCCTCTTTTCTTTTCACAAAGCCATGTCAGTGTCTGCTGCTGCAAGTGCTGCCACCCAACAAGATGATGTGTTCAAATCTTTTGCTTTGTGCGTATGTGATGAGTGTTGTGGTGTTGTTATGGACTCAATACTGGGCGCAATGGCCGTTGCACATGCTCAAATGGTGCAGTCTGATGCTGAAGTGCTCTAGGAAATCTGTTGGTTGATGCAAGCTATCTGAAGTTGCATGATACTGTCTATCAGGCAGCACAGATGACAGCTGCACATACATATGTGTGGGAACATCAAGGAAAGCTCCCACAAAGTCGAGGAATAGCGTTCAAGTAAGTGTTGCCTAGGTCTGTGGCACCAGCGATATCGGCTGTAGTGTGTTGTGCTGCCTTTGTCCTTGACATTTTTGCCAGCCTGAGGGGCTCGATTGATTGACTGACTGACTGGGAAGTGTGGATTTGTCAGCTGCCAGTGGTATACTCTCGTCAAAAAACAGCATTGCGCAGCTTTCGAGCAGCATAGCAAGTGCAGTTGCAGTCCTGTTACCAATATACAGGCCTGCAGCTAAAATGATTGTTTTTTAACTCTGTTGGCAGCATATGGCTCACTGCGGTGTGGCTGACGCGTCACGGCTGGCTGCAGTGCGCAGTGCATGCAAGCAAGCCTACTGCCAGTACAGTGTGTATTGCTCAGGAGTCAACTTGCTTGAAAAGTTTGCTGTGGCCTCGTATGCCGAGCTGTGCAGCACACGAACTCACGAGTTTGATCAATTGGGGTCGTTGATTATACTACGGAGGTTTGAGTCCTCCCCCCCAGTATTAATAAACTTTGTTCTATCGGTTTTCTTCTCTTAGTAAAAGTATTACTACTGTCTGAAAACAACCTACTAGTGATACGTATCCTGTGGTCATCTTCGGAAGTTGTCGCCAACAGTTTTTGTTGTGATCTGTGCAAGCCTTGCACAGAGTCCTAAGCACGGTCCCGCTAAGTTCAATTCCATCGTGGGAGCATCGTCTCATCAACATGTCGTCTGGCCGTCAAGGCTGCCGCATTCGGAATGACACCCGTGAAGCCCTGACCAGGCCCTACCCGATACCAGCTGCCTTGCAGGTTCCGGAACGGTGCGAGCTCTTCCCTCGGAGGAAGCCTGCCCGGAAGCTTTCTGAGAAGTTATCCGTTCAAGCCACCAAGGCCTGATGACTTCGGTCGATTTGTAGCATTGTATCAATAGCTTTGTACATCCAACACCTAATCCATTCGTCCTGAAGTCCGGTGCATCGCGATGGCGATCGCATGATGGCTGTGCGTGCCGTACGCCGCATGACGCCGATCCGCAGCAAGTCACGCAGGAGGCGTCATGCTGGTGCACAAGCGGCGTAGCGGCATGCACTCTGATGTAAGTTGGTTTACCGGCTGATCAGACTCGGTCCCCCTAAGCGTGCGGCGCTCCTTTGCACTGCGCGAAAAATGCAACCATCACATGCATGCATTGCACTTTGTGGCTTTGCGCGAAAAATCCTTGCGCTGGCAGCCCGTGGCCGCCACTCAGGCTGAGCACCGACTCCAGGCATTGTAGCCGAGCAGTATTGCCACGGTTGATGCTGTGAATCTGTTGGACCATATCCTAGTCGGACTCCAGAATGCCCTTGGGGCCTGTACTTCTGGCAGATACAAGATGCCAGGCTGGTATGTACAAGGCCTGGAGCACCACTGGTGCTGTTAGTAGCCTACTATTGGTAGGCAGCGGCTGGCAGCGGCCGTGGACATTGCTCAATCACGGATCATCAGAGTTACTTTGCTCATCATCTTCAGATTTGTAACGTACACAGCGTGTTGACCTCAGACCAGTGCTGCTTTCGCCTTCTGTTGCTGCCAGCTCGAACCGCCACAGGTCAACCTCTATATCTACACTAGCCTGCCTGCAAGGCAACCAAAACAATGCAAAGCTCCTCATCACGCCTGCAAATGTTACAAGTATGTGCCGAACCTTGCAGTGTACAGCACATCAACTCACACAGAGCATCATTCCCATCTGCTGATATCCTGGTATCTGCAGCCAACCTTACTCCTGCATAGTGTTACTTGTGGCGCTCAGACTTGTCTGCCAGCGAAGACATAGCTGCACTGTCCTACTTACTTGTGGAACCTCATAGTGGCTGGTAGGTTGTACCTGAGCTCCGCCAGCACCTCAGCTGAAGTGCAGCCCAGCTCCCTGCAACACACAGTAAGAAGTGTGACGCAGAGAATGAGCATGGGATAGAGATGAGAATGGCCTAAGAAGCGCAGTGAAGATGTACACAGAATGGATGTCTGTGATGTGGGAGAATTAGACCATAAAACAGCTCCCAGCGACCAAGTTGTAAGCACCCTGAGACAACAAAACCGGATCTCATTCTGAATCATGCCACGTCTGGATGAAGTTGAATGCAGTGTTGCCATGAACTCAAGGGAGAGATTCAGCACCTGCCCATTGGCCATCATCCAACTCACTTCAATGCTACCTTTTCTATATGGCTGCGGGTGGAACTTTTGTTTAGAGAGTATATTTGCCTTGGTCCAAGGCTGCATGCTGCCCGCAAGAACTGCATATCTGCTCCTTTCAGCTTTGTACCAAAGGGCGGGTTCATTATGACTGTGTCTGCTTGTAATCGCTGTTGTCTGATCTGGTTCACATCACACATGACAAAGTCGACCTGCAACAACACCACATGCAGACACTGCCAGTGTTTCAGCTTGAAGCTGACACACAAGACACAGGGCTGAGCTTGTGAGGTTGCATGAAGACTCCTTGCAATTCAAAGGAATCTGATGGTCGTTGCAGCAGCTGGCTATGTGTCAAGTGCAAGGCTGGTTGAGAGCACCACATTGGCCAAGAGTGAAAGCACTACTTGGACATGCATATGGGCCTGGTTTGATAAACCCAACAGCTTTGCGCACAGTGATAGCTTTCAGCAACAACACTTGTGCTCACCGGCAGTGCATCTTCAAACTGTTCACAGTTGTCAAGTGCAACCTCTAATGCATCCTCATCTACATCCACACCTATCACACATGGGCTGCCCAGCAGTGCTGCCCCTATCGCCAACATGCCCTGCAGTGTGCAAGGGTAAGCCATACATGCAAGTGCCTGTCAAGAACAATCTAACAACGCAATCTATACAGTAGCAAGTTGGAGCAGCATAGTCAGGCTCAATTGCTTGTGCATTGGGAATAATTGTGTGAAGAGGTACAAGGGCTGGCCATGACCAGACAAAGGCATCTCTCCAACTGACACCTGCTGGAATCAGCAGCAGGGTGGCATATGAAGACTCAGCAGGTGGAGCTGTTGACTACCCAAAGCCAACTGAACGCTGCTGCTGGGCATTGTACTGCATTGCATACGGCCGTGAATGAACTGCCATAAAGAGTATACAGCTAGGCAACACCTTCAAGACATCCCAGCATCTGGAGCAACTGCTTCCAATGAAGACTACATCCCACCCACCCACCGTGCCAGTTCCCAGGTCCACAACCACTTTTCCTTCTAGATCATTGTACATTGACTCTATCTGCAGACACAACAAGTGATTACTGTCGTACTCTACCCGTCACCACAGGAAAGCGGACTGCACGGTGCACACAGGTCAATGCCATGATGCACCGCCACTCTTGGTGTGATAGAAGGAGCTTGCTGCTGATGCTGTAAAGGAATGCTGCGTAGCTGCTGTCCGCCACAAAGTTGTGATTATTGCTGCGCTGTTGGCTGCGCTTGAGAGTTGCTGGCAACAGAGGAGCTGCTTACTGTGTACAGCATGCGGGAAGCTGTGTCTGCTCCAGTAGGATACTGCTCCAATTGCACCTTCGGCTTTGCGAATGGTTCAATGTCCTGCAGACAATGCACATACGTATGACACAATCAACCCCAAAATACAGGGGAGCTCATGGGCTAAAACGCTGATAATTGGCAGTGAGCATTTGACAGTAGTGTCCATGCGCTCCATGTGGCTATGGGGCTGTGTGCACCTGCATAATGGCATGTAATTCCTTAAGCTTCATCGCGTGTGTGCTAATTCCGTTTCACGGCTTGTATGACCACTAGGAGAACAAGAAGCTGTCCGCCTACTGCAAGCTGCTGCTGCTGCTGCTGCCGAACTTATGAGTGTTGATGGTGATTCAAACGCAGTGCTGTTGTAACCTTATAAAATGATTGTAAACGCATCATGACGGGACAAAGCAAAGCTGCATTGCTCTTGAATACCTACCCGCCTGCAGCTGACTTCAGCGCTGCCAGTTGAAATGCGCGAACCCAGCTTCACCAGGAGCGATCAGTGATATGTCTCTCCTTATTCCTTCAATAATCACGCATGTCAGCATGCACTCTTGAACTGGCTAAGACAATGACTGTCGTGTGCTTTGGACCAGAGCGTTCTCTCTAGTATTGTTTGATCCAGCGTTTGCGGGCATATAATCACCTTTCAAACGGCTTATCTACATGATTGACAGCCACGCCCACTTTTACACACCACAATTTCAAGAGCAGGACATACCAACACTTGCAGCTGCAGCAAGAGCTGTCGGTGTGCAGGCCATAGTCACTGTGCCAGAAACACTAGAGGACTGCAAGGCCGTGCTTGCTTTGGCGCATACTCAGCCAATAGTTCAGCCGTGTGCTGGACTGCATCCGGTACAGCCTGTGCATGAGGTTGGTCAGTATTACAGCAGCTGCAGGAGTGTGCAGGTGGGTGGACTCTTGCACAGTACACCACAGTACAATACGAACGGCTGCATAACACGGTGATGACTCTTAGATGTCACTTACTATGTTTGTTGGGCTGATGGAAAGCGCGCGAGGCGTGTGACGAATGATCCCAATTTACTGCAACCCACAGGAGATCGGCCTTGCATCCAATCCGAACAGGCACGACTCACCATCTGCAGTCGCGAAAGAAACCCTCGTTCCGACTCCTGCTTGCCGTATTGCCTGCTTCAGGATGTCTCTGAGGTGCAACCAGTGCTTGACTTCATCAAACAGAATGCAGAGCAGCTTGTTGCAATTGGCGAAATTGGCCTAGACTTCAGCCCTCATGTGGTTGGCGACAACACAGTCCTGCGAGAGGTGCAGCAAGCAGTGTTCCAGCAGCAGATACACCTGGCCAATGAGCTGGGCTTGCCAGTGAATGTGCATTCCAGATCAGCAGGACATTATGCTGTTGAGGCGCTGCTCACCCATGGCGCTCAAGGTGCAGTGCTGCACGCCTTTGATGGCAAACTGGGTCATGCCCTGAAAGGAGCTCAAGCAGGATACTACTTTTCGATACCGCCGAGTGTAATCAGGTCCCCTCAGAAACAGAAGCTGGTGAAAGGTTTACCGCTGGACAGGCTACTGTTGGAGACAGACTCACCAGCATTAGGACCTGAAAAGTCAGGAGTGAACGTACCTGCAAACATCCAAATATCTTGTGCAGAGATAGCGAGTATAAAGGGTGTTGCAGTTGCAGACGTGCAGCAGATCACCACTGAGAATGCCTTGAAGTTGTTTCCACGGCTGAGAGGGGCTTTGGAAGCTGCAGCTGAAGGGGCAGGCCATTGATCCAGCACCAGGTGCACTGCACATGTACACCCTGCGACATTATTGCATGCCATGCAGTTGATCATGACAGACATCGTCCAGCATGATCAGATTGTGCATGTAGTGTGGCCCCTGCAGCGTGATGGAAGACAGTCAGCTAGCTCACAGTGCAAGGTTGGTGGACAGCTGCAAAGCCTTGTAGTGTTTCTGTTACCCAGTCACCTTTAATTTATGCAAATGACAGTTAAAACAAGGCAGACATTGATGATTGGCAGCGGTCCATGCTGTGACACATGCCAGTGCATTTGCCAAAGCATATCCTGTGGCATGGATCTAATGAATAGAAATTCTCTGTCGACAAATGTCATGCATGATTTGCCATCATTGAATCATATGCGCATGTATGCACACAGGCAAGCTGTCCAATTTGATGGCATTTTACGGTAGCTGTGTTCTATTGTTTACCTTGTACCTAACGTATATGCCTGCACCCACCCTGGAACCTGCGTAAGTCCTACACAGTGTCCGTTGTTGTTTTCACAATTGTCCAAGCTCAAGGTGCTGGTTGTTAGTTCTAGTGGCAGGATTTTTGTGCTTCTCTGGGCAAACCTATCAACCCATCTTTGTTCTGGACTTGTGCTAGGATTACACACGTTGTACATCGTCATGCGTGCACTAGAAGCTCTCTGCAGTGGTGTCAGGGACTTCCTGGCCTGTCAATGACAGGTGAATACATGTTACAGCAGGGCACTGTGCTCTTCCGTGTACCGAATGTTGAGATAAGTCTACGACTTTAATTGAATGCGATGCATGGCTGCTGTGTAACTGTCGGCTGGGTGAAAGGCTTCTGTGCAAGCTTGTATCGGTAGATGGGCATCACCAGCTGGGGTGGGATACTGGGAATGCAAGAGCAGCAATTGCACACTGCTGACTGTTATTGTTCTTACAAAAAATGCAGCCAGCTTCTGATCAAGAGAGGATTGAGGCTTTGCAAGCAGAGGTGACTGAGCTGGATTCTCTTACACGCACAACGCCAATGCATATGCATGGCCCCCGGGAGATGCTCATGGCCCCAATCTGCATTTAGGTAGAGGTTCTACAATATAAGCTCCACGAGCTGCACTCAACAGATGTGAATACGTTGAGGTAGGTCCGAGGTCCGTGCACGTCATCTCATGCTGCCAAGAACAACTCTCAATGTCATTGAATCCTACAGGCGTGGATATATAACTGTTGCGCAACATGTAGATGCCCTTAAGCTGGAAGCCACGGTGAGCAGGGTGCAGCCAGCACAGCTGCACTGCACAACCCTAGCTGTGCTGCACCTGCTCCTGGCTACTGGACTCGCATAGACACTGCCATCGCACGTAATCATTCAATATTTTTCAAAATACCTGCCATATTGTGGCTGTGCTGGCAAATCATGACTAACAAGTGGTTGGCGTACTGCAGCGCCTGGAGGAACTGGTCAACGAGCTTGAGCAGGAGCTGTATCCTCCTGAGTTCATTGCAGGAGAGGTGGGCAGCAGCATCTCCACGAATCAACTCAGCTGTTGTCTGAGGGCATATATCATCCAATGGTGGTGCTGTCAGCTGAACTTTGCAGCATCCATGAGGTGATTAACAGCAGCAACAATCCAGCAGCTGGTGCATACTGGGACTGCAGCACATGACATACTCTGGTATCAGGTCAGCAGCAGCAGGTTGCTGCAGCAACCACAGCAGCCAGCAGCCACGTTCCACTGGCTTTCTTGTCAACCATTTCAGCAACACCATTTCTTGCAGATCACAGGTGGTTAAATACTCATGATGTTGGCAGTTCAGCTTACTTGCCTGCATACACCTTTCACAAAGTGCACACACAACTCACAAACTGCAGGTTGGCAAGGCAGCTGTTGTGAGTGGCACAGTGTATGGCATCTTCACGCTTGTCAAGATCATCACACCCTTGCCAGTGAGTACACATACTGAGCCTATCACATTTCTGAGTTGTGTAGCATCTGCATATCCTGATTACCCTTACCATGCTCAGCATGAGTGTCTGGAGGACGGATGTCAGGGTTGGAAGTGTAAAGCGATGCCAACATGCACAGCTGCACACCACTTTAGGGTGCTGCTCATCAGCACAGCTCTGTCAGTTGCAGCGCCACCACAAGGAGCAGCACCTCATGGCCTGCCTATATGCTGATCTGAGCTGTATTTATCAAGCCTGGAGTGCTGTTCTTATGATATGCAGTCCAAGGCCAGCAAGTGGCTACGTAATGGATTGGCCATAGTCACAGCCGCTGTGGTCACATGGCGCTTCGCACGCAGCAGTATTGGGCGCTTTGCTGCATCACTGCTGGACCACAAGCGCAGGAGGTGAGCAGGAGGAGGAAAGTGCTGGTCCCGGAAACGTCAGCAGCCACTGTGGCAATGCAGCTGTACACAATGGAAGGACAGAGACGGGATGCTTACCAGAGCAGTGCATACCCTGTTTAAGATGCATCTGTGTGCAGCATAGGCGAGTCACAGCATCTATTGCATGGGCAGGGTACTATAGTAGCTGCAGCATCATCTGATGTGAGCCTCATCAAATGTACGACTGGTCAGCACAGTGGTACATGTGGCCCATACCTGCTCAGCTTTTGTTTCAGCCCCTTCAACTGGCGACACTCCTGTGTGAATCATTTACAGCAGCAGCAGCCAGCAATGCCTTGTCATGACATTCACCAAGATGAACAAGTTTTACTGTATGTTCTTGAAAGGCTTATTGCATGCATACCTTTCACCTTCTCTTATAAGAGCCTTCTGCTTTTGTCTGCCTGCAGGAAGGCCTTCCTGAAGGAGTTGTCAGAGCTGCAGCACAGGATCAACATGCTGCATGCACTCACAACAACAATGCCAGGAGTGCCGCAGCAGATGCGCGTCCCATCAGCAGCAGCACTGCAACCTGCAGTGTTGTACTCTACAACCTCAAGTGCAGCTCAAGCAGCAGCAGAGGCAGCAGGGCCAAGTCCGCCGGTCGGCCAGGAGCATTTTATTGTGGTGGATCTTCCAAGAGTAGAGAGTGGTGGCTTTATGCTGCAGAGCCCCGCAATGCAGAGCCCAACCACAGCATCACCTGCTCCGGATACAGTTGTAGTGGGCCACCCAGTTCCTGCTGGTGCTGTTCTAGCTGGCTGGGGCAGTGGCAGCAGCAGCAGGGAACCAGCAGCTGCAGCAGAAGAAGGTAGTTTTACAGGTCAGCAAGCAGCTGTTGTGCCAGGAGCTCCAGCAGCACTACAGCAGCAGCCCGCACCACCTGGAGCTCTTGGTGATCTGCAGCAGCAGCAGCAGGCTGTTGGTCCAGTGTCGGCGTTTGTGGTACCATCAAGCGTCCTAGGTTGGGGAGGTGTGCTGTCACAGCAGCAGCTAGCCTTGCAACCTCAGCAGCAACAGCAGCAGCAGCAGCAGCTTGTTGAACCTGCCAGCCAAGCTGCGGCAGAAGAGCTTGCATCTGGCAGATCTGGATCACCTGAGACGGATGAAGGGGAATGGGTGGAGCAGTCGGGTGTTGTATCAGGCGACAACAGCAACAGCAACAACAATACCAGCAGTCAGGAGGGCATGGGCCAACAGCAACAACAGCGGCAGGGTATGAGAATGCAAGAAGAGCAGCGGGATGTCTCACCTGTCTCATCAGCAGATGAAGGTGTTCTACTAGAGAGAGAGTGAAGAAGACTGGCGCAGTGCTCATTTGTGTGGACACTGTCAGGCACTGCTTCCGTTGCAATGATATTGCTGCAGCTCAGGAAGAGTGTGATGACAGACAGATTTTATGAAGCCATGACAAGCGTAAGTGCTTCAAGTGTCTTCCGCCAACAGAATATAGCTGCCATGCCATTGTGCTGGTCTGTCAGGTTCAATGCACAGACCTTGCCACCGCTGCTGTAAAACAAGAGATTTAGCGCATGCAAGAAGCCTTCGTGGAGTTTGGTACGTGCAGTAATACATGCAGTGATGCGAGTAGAATGCCACCTGATTCATAATCAAAAGATGTTGAGCCCAATGACGATCTATGTTACCGGTATTGGGGCCCCAATACAGCCCATGGGCTGTATCCAACACCCAAGTTGGGGCTGCTCAGGCTTAGTGAGTAGCTTGCTTTTGAACTTCCCTTGAAGGGCGGGCGGATCAGGGGAGGACTGCTGGTCAACCTACAGTTGAGATCTCCAGAGTTTGTCCATGCCACCAGCTGGCAGTGTGTTTAACACGACGATTTGGGAAGGGGGTGAGTATGAAAGCTTGAAAGTGATTTTCAACGCAATATCTGTGCTCATGACCTATTGGTACGTGGTGTATTAGGCCTTCTGCCGAGACGACATGCACGGTTTGATGTACCATCTCACAAAGCTGCAAACTGTAGAAGAACACTACAGTGATATATCCATGCATGTATGTTTTGCTCAGGGCTTCGTATAGCATCTGCGGGCGGTCGTACTCCCGCAATATACACGATACTGTCTAGATGCGTAGCTTTTTGTAGGATAGTTCAACTTGTTATGCTTCTGTTCTTTTCACAATATAGCAACAAGCAACCTGGCGCGACATCATGCAGTGATGTTGACAGGGCAGTGTTGCATTGATGTACAAGCCAGCGTTGAGTCCCGTGCTGACGGAATAGAGGTATGGTATATTTTATGTTTCTGGTATGATGCCGCTGATGCTCCTGATGCTCCAGATGCTCCATGCCACTTCACAGCATGCTGTTGGGATTTTAAAAGGTGGAAGGTGAAGTTGCTGAAGGTCAGGCGACTGAAAATACCGGTTATGTGCCTCAATATCTTCAATATCTAATTTACTCAAAATCTATTGAGCTGTGAGCGCCATACCGTAGTCCTGAGGCCCTACAGGCCTGCATGCGCACCTGCGCCGACAAAGTCAGCAAGGTACGCGCGCACGAGCTCGCCTGTGTTGTCGGTACTAATGCTTCATCTTGATATTCTCATATCTGCTGACAAGAGCTCGTGGCAAGATGACATGCGCAATTCTCCAATAATCCGAGACCATCTCGGTGGCGTCCTTGCCAGCTGTATGCTTAGCAACTGTCTGGGCAGTTTTGCAAGGCAATACCTCTCTGGTAATATCACCACCTCATGTTATGGTCCCAACCTGACAAGTTTCTGTTGATCTGCCACCTGCTTGCCCCCCAGGAACCTTCTGTTTGATAGCAGTGACCTGCAGAGCCCGCGTCCCTTCACACACCTGCAGCCACTGCCAAGGCTCCTCTGCAGCTGGAAAGTCATCTCCTTCTTTATGCTGTGACTTGCATAGCTTGTTGGAAAGCAGCAGAATGGAGATCAATCAAGACCTGATCGTGCAGTGGGGCCTTATGAACAAGCTGTCAACAGGCAATGCAATGCTGGACACCTTCCTGGTGATGCTGGTACCATTGCTGGTTAATCAACTCCTCCCATACATTCGTAAATTTGGAGACCGTATGATCAGGTCGCAGCGCAAACAAGTCAAAAAGTGTCATGAGCGTATAATTGAACACAAACAAAAGGATCAGTACTGCTACTACAGCTCAGATGAGGACATGCCCAACCACAAGCTGCAGCAAGCCATCATGATACACCTTAACAACTTGCCAGAGGTGTTCAGTCAGTTGGAGGCTGCTGATGTGCGCCTGGCAAAGGTCAAACGGCCAAAGTGTCTGGGAAGAGAGTCAACTTTTTATGCAGGTAGTGAGAGCAGCTCAGAGAACAGCGACTGCGAGTGGTACCCAGGTTGGTGTTGGCTAGTCACCATTACATAATGCAATTCACGCATGCATACATGCGGGACAGATCTTTGAATATCTTCTGCGTCGTCATGAAGGGATTGGGCTTACCAATGAGACAGACCTATCAGCATGGCAGTTACTGTGGCCTGGAATCGGGGTTCAATCTCAGATCATTTGAGATTCACGGTCACCGTGTTCAGAACACTCCATTCTTCAGAAATGCCATGGTCCATGGCTGCAGCAGTGAAGCCAGGATTGGCAGGTTGTTTCTCTATCATTCCATATCTGTGACTTGCAGCAAGCATACTTGCCATTGCTACTAAGCCTTTGTACAGGATGTCAGTAGACAGTCTTGCTGCTGCTGTTTGTAAACATGTTACTCAGGTGTGGAGCTTGAGGAGTTTGAGGTTAAGCTAGTTCCACCCCTTGGCACCTTGATCAGCATTGAGCCTGGGTTGAAGTTCATGAGGTGAGGACCAGGCCTTGGCCAACTGCAACACGGGGTCCATTGGAGACGAGCCCCTTGAAACATGTCAGAACGCAGGGTAATCTGCAGACACGCTTCTGAGGTGCACACAAGACTGTTACGCATCAGTGCATTGTGAGACAAATGTCTTGGCACGGACAGCAGGGCCTCCTCAGTAGATTGACTGTAGAATACCAAGAGTTTTAGTTGAGGGCCCCGCGTCTGTAAGCTGTTGCGTACTCTGGTTGGCAACCCACAACTGCAGCCACTGCAAGGCTCTCATACGGTTAGATACAGCCTGTCAGATTGGAGGTGTGCAATCAAAGTGGTTCTGCTGAAAACTCTGCTTCTGACCTTGCCACATATTGCTAGCCATTGTATGCTGTTGCAAGCGCCGTTTGCTTATGCAAAGTAAATGTACCAGAACAGTTATCTTCCTTCTTGAAGGGAAGAGCATCGCAACACTCATGACAACAAGACAGAGACCATCACAACCTTCACCCTGATGGGCAAGACTCCACAACAGGTGGATGAGTTCATTGCTGCAGCATACGACACATACAGGGCTATGCTGAAGGGGGATCAAAGGGACAAGACAGCTGACAGGTATACCTGCCTCTGTCAGTAAAGTACACATCAACCTCGCAATAATATCTGTTGCGGGTGCTGGAGACTCTTGTTGGGCAGCTGGTTGTAGGAATGTTCTCTCAGCCAGGCTGCCTGTGGCAGCCCCCACATTGGAAGACTCAGTAGCATTCAGTACCTGTGGTGGCTGCAGCTTTTTGCAGCATCCTCAGTGTTGGATATCCAACCACCGCTGTCTTCACAGTACATTGGGCAGGTTACTAACTGGCTTGACGCCAGTCTAAGGCAGTCACATTGATGCACCTGTTTGTGACCTGCACAGGTACCTGTACCTCCCTATGCTCACCAAGAAGGATGAGGACGACCACATGACCTACCGCCGTTACAAACTCTCTGATGAGAAGAGCTTTGCAAACTTCTTCCACCCAGAGAAACAATCACTGCTGACTCTGGTGGACAACTTCAATCAGAAAAAGGGCAAGTTTGCAATCCAGGGATATCCACAGAAACTGGGGTTCCTGGTGCATGGACCTCCGGGTGAGTTGCAACTTGGCATTGTGATGCTTGCTGTTGTTATTAGCATAATGAGAGTATTTTTAAATGACCGAGCCACGTGGGCTTGCCACATCCACCCAGTCTGCCTGTTGTGGCTTGCTAGCACACTTCCACTTTTACAGAACAGAGCTGTAATGGCTGGCCGTGTGTCTGAACAAGTGGCCACTGCGTATCTATGTGCTGTAGCCTTTCTCATGCCAAGCCGTGGCCAACCTGTGTTCAGCCACCGGATTGACTGTTGACGGACAATTATCTTGTCTCTGCACTTCAAGGCTTGTGCTGCTTGCTGTTCCAGCAGGTACTGGCAAAACCACGTTCATCAAGGCTCTTGCTGCCCACACCAAGCGCTCCATTATAAACATCCCCCTCTCACTCATCAAGTCAAACCAGCAGCTCACTGACATGATGATGGACGAGAGGATAGAGGTCAGAGCCTGTTGGGACGCACACATGTCATGCTGTTAACAGTATGTGACGTTACATGCCATGCTGTGACGGTGTCACCGTGACATTGTTGAGCCATCACATCAAATCGCTTCATTGAGTCACAGCATGATTTTTTCATGCAAGCTGCACATGCAGTTGTGCAATTCCAGGTGTAGGTGCATTGGATGGCTGAATATTGAATAGCCGTGATCACAATATCTGGGACCAAACCCTTGATGCATGCGCATCTCGGTCCGGTGAGTACATGAGATTAGGCTGCTATCGATGCACACCCTTGTCTTTGCTCTGCAGGTTGAGGGAGAGGATATGCGTGTCCCTCTGCCTTTCAACAAAGTCATTTATGTGATGGAAGACATAGATGCTGCAAGCCATGTGGTCCAGAAGCGCTCCGCACCAGATTTCTCCCTAGCTGATACTCTCGCAGCATGTATGCAAAGCCCTAACACCCAGTCAGACAACCAGGACCAGAGGGAGCAGCAGATTAAAGCGGTCACTGCCACCTCAACAACCACAGCAGCAGTGCAGGTTGCGGGAGAGGCTTCCAATGGTGTTGTGCTCACACGAGCTACACCTGTGACCCATCAGCAGGTTGCAACTTCTGTGTTCAGGGTAAGCTGTTCCAAGCACTCAGACTTTGACTCAAATGGTGGCATAAACCCATTGGTCACCCTTCCATGATTCACTCGTTCATCATGGAGCTTAGCTATGCCAGCACCAAGGAGTACATTGCTGACATCACACCGTGCAACTCAATCTAGGTCAGTGATGCACGCCACTCAGAGGCCTGACGGACACGTCATTACGACACATTCATGAACCATGCTCTTGCCGTCCTGCATTACAGCTTGAAGCAAGTTTGAGCTGCTGTTATACTTTTATCTACATGCTCTGTCGTATCCCATATCTGTGTGTCATGCAGGATGTTGCAGCTGAGTCATCATCTGCAACCCCCAATGGTCCCTCCCCAGCCCCCAAGGGCCCTACTGCTGCTTGGCTGAGTGCCCAAGGACCGGCTGGGAGTGACACTTTGAATCTGGCAGGGCTGCTGAATGTGCTTGATGGCGTGGTGGACACCCCTGGCCGCATTGTGGTCATGTCAACCAATCACCCAGAGAAACTGGATCCTGCACTCATCAGGTGTGTATGCTTGTACAAAACAAGCTGCTTGATGTTCTGTGCCACATCAGTGATGCAGCTCACCTGATCACTCCTGATACCTTTTCATACCACATGCTGCATCAGGTCCTCCTGTCGCAGCTGTAACCAGTCACCAACTGTTTGCCACACTGCAGTTCAGCTGCAGAAAGCTTTGGGGCAGATGTGGCAAGCTTCTGAGTTTCATTGTTGCAATTGTGCTGCAGGCCTGGTCGGATCAACCGCAAGGTCTACCTTGGTCATATGGCTGCACCCGAGTCCTTGCTGCTGATCCAACACTACTTTGGCCAGCTCACCCAGCAGCAGGAGCAGCAGCTGCTGGCCACTTGGGTCGATGATGCTGTGTCACCAGCCACACTAGAGGCACTTTGTGCAGAGCATGAGGAAGTAGAAGATCTTCTGATGGCTGTGCAACAGCTTATGCCTCACGCATCACAGGCTGTTGTTCAATCATACTGTGCAGCGGCACAACCAGCTGAACCAGAAGGCTTGAGTACAGGTAAAGCAGTGGCCCAGCAGAGGCCCCAGCAGCAGCAGCAACAGCTGAAGAGGCCCTACAGTGCTGGGATTGCAATTGACGCTGTGAGTGGGTCATCAGCGATAAGCCCCTTCAAGGTTGCACCAGCTGCTGCACCCATCAGTGTCACTGCTGCGATTAGCTGATGCTAAGGTCCAACCAGCCCGCTGCAGTCCCTCCCAATGAAGTTACGACTCGCAGAATAAAACCCAGTGCAATAAAGGAACTTCCTTGCTGGCCCAGCAGATTCGCATGACACTCACCACGTGGCATGCACAGCCTGCTTCACACAGAGCAGGAGTGCCTCTTTGGAAAATGTTTGTATGATGTAAAACCTGCCTGCCAGCCACAATGTGGCACGATCATGGAGGAACCATGGTCACACGAGGAAGAAGTTGTATGGACATTTCCAGCACAGGTCAGTGCCTGGACACTGCACAAGATCTTGACAAAGTTGCTACTGCCGCTGTGATGCCATGTCAGCGGCACTGATGTTCAACATTATTGCATAATTTAAGGCTTGAATTGAGCTGACCAATTCTGCAGATACCAAGTGCTAGCACCAGCACTGGTCACCCATTCCAAATGCACGGTGCAGATTAAGTTTTCTGCTGCATACTGGGATGACCACATGGGTGCTACCGCAATGTTGTGGGATCATGCACAATGATGAAATGTGCTGGTCCTGGGTCAATGTGTGGAGTGCATGTGCAAACAATAGAGACTTTGGTGTGCCGTGTTAAATTTGCACTGCAGTTGGTACCATTGAGACTCTGACAGTGATGGTTCTGTATTGACAGACACTCTGCGAGTTTCAGATACTGAGTGCAGGTCAGGTGACGTCAGCACTCACTGGGAGCATGGCCCAAGCGGCTTCCAATGCTGTGGAAGATGATATTCTGCAAGTTGAACTTGCAGACATTCTGCCGGATTGAAATTGGCCTGTGTTTGTTTCTGTTTTTGCCCCCATGAGCCATTAGTTGGCTCCTTACGGGTGGAAACCCTTGAGGTAACTTGTAGTAGTAGTAGTAGTAGTAGTAGTAGTAGTAGTAGTAGTAGTAGTAGTAGTAGTAGTAGTAGTAGTAGTAGTAGTAGTAGTAGTAGTAGTAGTAGTAGTAGTAGTAGTAGTAGTAGTAGTAGTAG